>CM077581.1:36220648-36590648 GCA_039657365.1 Stephania yunnanensis
CTTCCAAGAAAATGTGTATATTTCAATTCTCAGCCATCCATTCTCAAATAGAAATAACGGTAGCCACCATTTCTTTTTTTTTCTTATTTAATCCTTTTATGCGCTTTCTTTTTATTACCTTATTTAAGTATCTTTATAGTTATAGGTGTGTTTTTCTCATCACTGAACAATGGATTAACTTGTGCTTGATTAGTAGGAGCAATAGTAACTTGAGTAGGTACTTTAATTTGATTACTCTATTGAGTACTTAACTTATTTATCCGTAAATACATTTGGCTTAACTGATTTCTCAATTCATTAATAGTAGTATCAGTCTTAATCTGATTTTTAGAAATCTATATAATGTTTTAACGACTTTGGTTCATAAAATTATTGCAGATGTGCTCTAAATTATTGCACATGTCACTTGCGCCATTAGTGAATGTCAGCTCGAGTTGCTGACCTCATTGGTGCATGTGTTCTGCGGCTTGTGATATGGACCGATCATTCGCTAGTAGTCCGAATGTGAGACAGTGTGGCACGAATCATTTACATCATCTAGATTAATGAATTATTGTTTAATTTGCTATACGAAACACAATTATTTCGTTTCTATTGATGTTAGTTATGTATGCGATTATCTTACAATTGCCTATTTATTTCTACATATTTAATAACATCATTCTTTCATCTATGTTTTTGAATGCTTGGGGGTTTTCTTTTTGGATCTTACTAACCGGACTCGTCATTTGTTTTGTTGAGATGATAAAGTGTAGATTTTAGTACTAGTAAGGGAAAGGATGTCTTAGGCGAGTATCTCTGATTGCCTACAGTCCAAGACTTACTAGTATGTGTTCATTTTAATATTTTTTTACTTTTGGGTTATGGGAGGCTTGTAGATACTGTACAAGTATATATTAACTTTTCATTGTATGTTGTCACGTGTTATACAGTGTACATGATTCTGTGTTTTCCACAGTAGGACTAATTCTCTATATGACTTGAAAGTTATTAAAAACTACGGTTATGTTATGACAAGACTTCCACTGTAAATTATTGATCATCAACTTGAAACTGTATAAATGACAAAAGAAAGACTAACTAAATAATGGAATAATTTATTTATATTATCACTAATTAAAGAGTTACCAGGACTATCGAAAACCACTTAAAGCGCATTATCGTTAGTAGAGCCGCGCGACCTACGCAGCAGCGCAATCATCGATTTTGGGTAGCAGGATCCCCACACCTAGCTTAAACCATCACCAAACCATTTGAGATGAGCCAATAATTCAGAAAATCCCCTAGTAAGCCTTAACTTACAAAAATTCAAGCTATAAAATAGTCTACTAAGGCATATGAAGGTGCGGAAAAAATGCCTTCTATGTCTATAAGGTGTTGAAATAAAGTAGAAAGTCTTACGAAAGATAAAAAAAGCTATGAGTTCTTACGAGTCTATGCATACAAATCTGTGTTTTAAATACAACGTCTCAAAATAAGATAGATAATATAGCTCCAAACTTATGAAAAGGAAAAGTGCTCCTAAGTGATGACCTTGCTCTTTCCTTTCTCTACAAACTTAATTCACACTCAAATTAAACAATAAAACTCTCAAACCAACTTTCAACTATTTCATGAAGTGGTCATAACCTATCAAAAAAGTATCACACCCCAGACTCGCCTAGAACCAAAATCATATATTAAAATAAATTACAAAATGAAATTAAACTTTAAAAGCATCACCAATGTCTTCAAGCTTTTTCTTTTCTTTGTATATCGACCTTCATTACATAACTTGAAAAAGTTATTTCACTGAGATTTGACCGTGTACACAAAATAAACAGTGTCAGATAAGTGAACATCTATGTTGGTTTTTTAACTTGTAATAACAAGAGATAATAAGGAATATTACATAAGAAATGAATTAATGAAATAAATATAAAATAAGGATCCTCCATTCCTGTTTTATGCTCATAACAAGTGGCCCTTCTTACAAAAACCATGAATGGTATATGAGTTCACTGCTACCCCAGACTTAATAATACCACCCATGGGCGTTTATAGTTGTGATAGTTTAGAGTTGATCCAATCTAACTCTTACAACTGAAGCAGTAGCAAACCTATATAGATGCCATTAATGCATGATGAAGAGGCTCACTCCTTATCGTATAAAATATGAACCATATTAATGTAAAAATTAAGAAATAACATTTTCTTACTATTATACCAACTCAAAATTGGTCGCAAAGCCTCACACAATGTTCCCCTGCTTTCACATGCTTCCACAAATCCTATAACACATATAATTCACTATTTTGAAGTTATTATTCCATTCAAAAATTTTGAATTTATTTCTAAATCGCAAAAGAATTAAAACCCACTCTCAAGTCATTACGGAGTTCTAACCACTTTTACAAACTCCGATAACCCCTTTTTTAAAGTCCCAAATGACCTTTCGTACCTTTGTTTTCCATGTTTGAAAACTTCAATTAGGCCCCTAACCACATATTAGACTTCAAAATAAATTATAAACCATTTATGCATTCCAAATTAGTGTTTAGAACTCAATTCATAAAATATAGGCTATGCCTAATCCAAACCTCGATTAGAAACCATCAATAAGATTCTTGTCATTCAACTAAATTTGATCACTAATTCATAGGTTGTCGGCTAAACATTGGATTGCACTACTAGTTTTTCAAAAACTAATTTTAGTATTAGCCAATTCTTTGAAATATATGGATTAAAACCCATCAAAAACTTTGACAAAAAATCATTATTTGATCCCTCGAATTCGATGCCTAAATCTGCTCAAAAAGTGAACTGCGGAACTTGAAAATCATGGACTTATTTTATAAAATTATGTCAAGTTTGAGAACCTCTTGAAGAATGCCATCTCACAACATTGCCATAGTCTACCTATGTGTCGTAAGCTTGAAGACATTGGTGGCCCGAGATGAAGGCAAAAGCTGGTCAGTATGTGAGGGGATGTGAGGTGTGCTGCAGGTGAAGGCTAAGCACCGGAGGCCTGGAGGACTTCTACCACCGCTACCGATCCCTCAATGGAAGCAGGGAACATATTACTATGGACTTCGTTAGTGCAATACCATAAAACCCATGCAACCGTGATGTTATAATTTCATAGATAGATTAACGAAATCAACACATTTCATTCCATTTTCCATGAGATATACCTTTCCACGGCTGTGGATGCTTTAATAGCAAGTGATCACCAAATTACATGGTGTACCAGTAATGATAATATTAGACAGAGCCATTCGGTTGATGTAATAGTTATGGTAGGCTATGCAAGAGCTCTATGGTAGTAGACTTCAATATAGCATGGCTTACCACCAAAAAACCAATGGGAGTTAAAGCAGACTATACAGATACTAGAGGACATGCTCACAGCTTATTTGTTACCATTTAGAAGGTCATGGTAGGAGTACTTGCCATTTTGTAAGTTTGCTTACAACAACTTTTAGGCCAATATTGGGATGCCACTATTTGAGACACCGTATGAGAAATATTTCTAATCAGCAACTTGTTGGGTAGAGCTTAATGACACAGTTACAATCGGGCCTGAGGTTATTATAGACCACACAGTGAAAGTTAAGCTCATTCATTAGATTATAGGCTACTCCAGATAGACAAATGAAATAAGAGAATAAGTACCGCGACGGGATGAGCTATGAAGTAGAGGATTGGGTGTACTTGGAAATTTCTCATTTGAAAGGTCACCACGGATTTAGGATCAAAGGGAAACTTGCACTATGGTATATTAGGCTATATCAGATTGTAGGTCGGGTTAGGGAGGTTGCTTATCAGTTGAGGCTACCGAGATAGTTGGGAAGGGTTCACGACATTTTCCACATTTCCATGTTGAGATTAGCGAGATCAAGACTAATACTTATGATAGATGTGACCCATGTTGAGGTTAGGCCAGATCTGACGTCGAAGGAACACCCTATCAAGAGAGTAGACCGCTGAGTTTAGGTTTTTAGGACTACACAGATTCCTAAGGTTCTCGTCGCGTGGCAGTACCATATAGACGAGGGCCTTACCTGGGAAAGAGAGTCTATTATTCACGAGAAATAACCCTAAATTTTCCACGATTAGTATTTTACTTGGAGTTTGAATTTAGGGACAAAATCACTTTTAGTTGAGAAGATTGTGATTGCCTGCCTAATTTAAAGGTTAATTAATTATTTAATTTCAGATTTGAACCTGACTAATACCCACGTAAACGTTGCGGATTAGTCTAGAGCGCGACTATCGAGATATAACTTATAATGTTATATTTGCGTAATGATTGTTTAATATGTTTGTTTTACTATCAATTATAGTATTACGCTATGTGTATTATTGATTATTGCATTTTTCATGAGTTACGAATGCAACGAATATTGTCTCGAGATGCTTGCGATGCCGGTATGAAAATGAAATAGCTTATGTGAAGTTGTTTATGGTGAATAATAGCATTTTAATCTTACTAATATGGAACAATATGAGTTAGGTTGAACGAAACGTAATATAGGCAGAAATAGACCCAACGCGCCTTGTTATGTGTGATAACGCCGGGTACATTAGTAGGCGGGACTTAGTCTAATATTGTTATGCAAATTTGGTTAATAAATCATAAACTAAATAAGTGAGTCCAATTAATAATGTCTAATAAGGCTAACTAATAAGAAATTTGCTTAAGGATGTTGAGTTGAAACCCTTAAATGACTTCATAAAATGACACATATTAGACACGAAAGACTTGGATGGATTTATTAAGAGCCCATGATGGAACTTGAGATATGCGTATAAACTTAATGAAGTAAACAACTATATAAAGAGGACTTAGCCTCATTTGTTCATTCCAGCATGCAAACCAAAAAAATATATAGCATATATAGAAGTAGAGCTAGTGATGTTGGATTTTATGAATTCAAAGGAGATTTGTGACACCTAGAATCCAAGGATTTGAATTTCAAGGATATGTAAGATCCTACCCTAGTAATCATTTTCATTTTTGCTCAAATTAGCTCTTTAAATGCAAGTAGGATTTAAGGCTTTCGTGTTAGTATGAAAATTTGTTACTTCTATTGAGGTTTTTTACTAATTTAAAACTCAAAATAATGAACTACAACTTTGATTCTAAGTAAATTGGTTTTTATCGGATTTTACTTGAATGTGGGTTGATGGAATACATGCATGTTGAAGATGATGGTGATTTTACAATGTATTGATGAAATTGGTGTTGTAGATGTTATTGTTGTTGTTGTAATGTTGAAGAAGAAGAGGAGAGAAAGAAAATAAAAAGAAGACATATATATATTATGGAGTCAGAGACGAACTGCATAGAAGTTCGCCTCATCCCCCCTCCCCCAAATCAATTTTTGGGGAAGGATTTGGGGGAGGCAAAGTTGTACAAACGCTTCGTGCACACTTACGAGCTTAGGCTGGTCAAGCCTAGGCCTGACATAGTTGGTCGAAAAGAGCCCAAGCGACTTGAGCCTTGTTTAGGTGGTCCCAACCCCTATTAATTAATTTAAGTTAAAATAAAATAGAAAGTAAATATTATACATTATAGAAAAATATGTAAAAATAAATAAATGTTTTAGAAAAATTTAGAAAAATCATAGAAAATATGATGAATTGGAAAAAAATAAGTAAAATTGGGTTTCAAGATATTTTCAGGCATTTGGCAATCCGTCTAACCTGGAAAAAATGTGTCAAAGCAAAAAATTAGAAAAAAAAATTTAATTTTGTTCCAATAATATAAGATCAATTAATGTGACCATAATTATTTAAAATTTGAATGTACGATACTCGAGGCCTATGGAAGCTTAGGGGACCAACGGACGGGTATTCCGGGGATGAGTAAGTGGATATGACCGAGATTTTATCACATTTTCGTAATTAAACTCCAATAGAAAAACACGTAGCATTTATTTTACTATTTTATTTCTTTTCATCGTTGAATTATGCCAGTTTGGTTTGTTTGACTACTCCACTCCCGCGTGTCTATATATGGTCGATAGGTTGGTATGATCCCTCACCAGCTTCTTTTGATTAGTGATCCGATTGTTCCTATGGTTTAGGTCATGCCTAGGCTACGAATGAGATTTACTCCGCGAGTCGATGACTTGAGAGATGGTGTCATGAGGAGTTAACTCCAACACAAATTCCTCTCTTTCGATGCAGTTGGCCATAAGTTGTAAACTCCCGTCCTATAAAGTTCGTCATTAACCTTGGAGTAATTGCGGGGAATCACTTCATCACCTGAGTCTACTCGGTCCAGTATTAATAGTCATAGAGTTTGGCAAATATATATCATACTCGCTTCTGACATTTATTGCTTTCTTAGCGACTTATATTCACGCTATTATCCCTTTTTCGTGACTTTATTATTGACTAGCATGATTTGTAGCCGTTTTATGTACATTCTTATTAAATGCAACTTTCGTTTCTTCTAGGGATTTACTCTCTAGACTCACCATCAACTTTTTCCATGGATGATCGAGTGCATATCCTATGACGAGCTAGGGAAATGTCGTACTTCGCAACTTCATCTGATCATTAAGAGCCTCCATTAGCCCATCTTATAGGTGTTTTATACATAAGGTACCACTTTTGTGTATATCTTAAGATACTTGATATATTGATACATTATATTGATCATATTGTACATTTTATTTCCAAATATATATGGTATCCTTTTGATGGGTTTTTCCCCTACTTAAGGTTTGTTAATGAAGTAAAATATCTGATATCTATTATTTATTTTACCTAAAATGAAAGAATTCCTCTATTATTGATAACTCACACATTTAGTTGAGTAGACCAAGGAACAACTAATTAACTTATCAAATAAGCTAAGTAATATAAATGAATAGTCTAACTAAACCAAATTAAGAACATATCTTCATAAAACACCGAATAATTGAAATATTTGGGCTAATTGAAAAGGTTAAGTACCTATCGCCGGCCATCATAGATAGTTGTACAAATGAAGTTGAATGACATAGTGATGTCTCTGGCGGCATGGCAGGGCCTAGACTGCTTTGGGATTTGGGGTCATCACACTAATACCACTGTCGAAATTATGGAAACTAGAGGAACCGAGGATGTTAAAAATTCAGTGGTGAACTAATAAACACAAATCAAAACTAAAAAAGAATTGATATAGCAATAAGACTTGAATGTCTTCCTCTGCGTAAACTAAGCCTAAACAACCAATTAATCAAATTGATATTATGTACAACAACTATAATGTTCTCTTATTCTCCCAAAACTTAAGTAATGAACGATGATCCACATAATGGTTATCTTGAGCATTATGGACTCAGTATATCTACTATATCTAGGAATTCAGTCTTAAATACAATACAACTCAGAGAACTTCCTCGGCCTCCAATTGTAAATCTTATTGGAATTATCCTATGTTCAACAACTAAGTCTTCTTCTACTCTTTCAAGAATCTGGAATCATCATTTCTATAAAGTTCTTCACTCATTTATGCACTTTCTCTTAGATTTGTATTTGTATTCTCTCTTGAAGGTCTCTTCTTTTAGTATCGAACTTCTTCACTGTCGTAGATAAATTCTGACATTTTCTTTGTTGTAGTATCCAACTCTTATTCAATTCCAGCTTCGACTTCTGATTTTTCTTCATTTTTAACTATGACTTTGATATTTTAATCTTCACTGGAATTTGCATTGTAGTGTTTCTCTAAATTTTATCTACAATTTAACATTTTGCGTAGTCAGGCTTCCATCTTCATTGTAACATTTACCTAACTAACTTAACTTCCGTTTTGACAATATACTACCTACAAGGATAGATTGACCAAATACAATAAACTAAGTTCTAACAACATGTATTCCCTCGTCACTATATTTTGTACATGATATTTATTGTACTGGGTTTTCATACTTAATACTCATTATATGTTTAATTAAATTGTTATTTGGTTTTCATTGCATTTAAATCTCGATGCATCTAATTTAATATATATATTTATATTTATATTTATATAATATACTATATGTTGTAGACTATCAGGAACAAAAGTTTGGTTGGTGACGATGATTAGGCCTTTATTTACTTTCTTTGGTTTGTCAGAGGCTAATAAAGGTCTAGTGCTGGGCGAGACCTAATTTATGTAGTTAGGTAATCACAGATTCATCGAGATGCATGCGATGACGTACCGAGCTTGGTGACTTTTCTGGATGAAGCGGCAGTGCACAGTTTGCATCAAGATCCGAGGGCGTTACATATATACTATATGATATATTATATAAAGTTTTTTCACATAGTATTCCATGATTTCCACCATCAAAACTCTAATGATATCTATAATTTGTAACTTTAGTTAAGTAAATAATTTCTTTTATTACCAAACTAATTCGACTATATATTTTAAATTGTTTGCTACTATACTTATATTGTATATGCATGCTTTTTATTTTGTTGACACCTTACTTTGTAAGTTGTTTAGACTTTAAAAATAAATTGTATAGATATTTATGATTTGTAGTAGATGTATAAGCTTGACATATATTTTATTCATTTTTTAAAATATATTTTGTTCATTGATTTATTTTTAAGTAGATTGCTTAATGTGTGAAATAGTTATTATTCCCAATGAAGAATTAAATGAAAAAAAAAACTCTCTTGTTGATTTCTACCCAATTAAAAAACACAATTAAGTTCCCTGTGAAAAATTAAATGGAGAAAAATATTTTTCCTTGTAAATTCCATATCCCTATAAAGAATAGATGAGGATAAGGGTGAAAATGAAAACCCATAGAAATGATGATGAGGTTGAACTCCTAAGTGTGGATAGGGATGGAAAACCTATCTCACCTTGTTTACATTATAAGCAGCAACTTTACCATGATGTGTTTAATATATTTAGCGATGCAAGTATGTTGGGGGATAAAATCTCCATCCTTGTCACCTCTTATGGTAGGAAGAGAACTACCTGCTTGAAATTATTTATTAGGAAAATCTAGATTACTATCCTTTGCTCTGTAGGGATCCCGTCCTTACGAAAATCCCCAATCACCCATTGATTTATACATAAATGTTTTTAAATTGTATATTTATGTATAAATCTCTCCTCCATCCCCAATTATTGAAAAGTCAATAATTAGATACTATTAGTTTTATATATTTTATGGTTATTTTGAGTTTTAAAAGCTATATTACATTGGGTTTTCTCTTGGTTATGTGATTTCAAGTGTAATTAAGGAAAATTGATTAAAATGAATGATTTGGAGATTAAAAATAAAAGAATTTGACAATCTATGAAAAATTCTAGCGATGTCCCAACGATATGGTAAATACAGACAAATCACTAGATAAATCGATATCAAAGAAGACCAGCAATGTGCTGGCGATTTAAAAAATGAAGTCAACCCACTGGATCTTAGAAAATAGTTTTATAAGAGGCTTAATGATTTAGCTAGTGATTTTAATACAAAGTGCAAATTGCTAGCAAAACACTTAGGTCGGTCACGAAGTTTTTTAGGTAAGGACTAGGAATTTAAGTTTGAACAGGATATGTATATATTGGCCTTAATACTATAAATAAAAGGCTAGGACTTCGAAATTAATCTAGCCTCTATTCTACCTATTACTATTTACAACTAGTTTTATTGTTATTGCTTTGAAGAACTAACTATTAAGAGTTGAAAGTACTTTTCATTAATGTCTTTTAATTATATTACGGTGTTTAAACTCAATATGTGTGAGTTGTTTATTAGTCTGAACCAAGATATGGATAAAACCAATTGCATGTGATAGTTTATGAGGTTATATTCTTAATGTTTCAAATCGTTATTGTATTCTTGAATTGATGGTTTTAATAAGGTTGTTTTCTTGAAATACGATCTATGAACTAGACTTTGAATGCATATTGACCAATGTTTATTGTGAATGATAAGTCCTATATCTAGAATATTAGTAGTAACTAATACCATCTAGGGTATTCATTCATGTCTGAGATGTCTTAGATAAATCTAAGATATTAGTCATGTAATGCGACATATTCCATTAGTTATTGATTAGTAGTAGGTGTTTTCAAGAGTTTAATGCGCAATTTGTACAAATTAGTTTACTTTAACCATTAGAAATAATAAGAAGTGAAAACTAGAATTTGTTTAATTTGAATGAATCTTACAATTATTTATTTGTTATAGTTTATTCAATTGCTTGCTTTTGATTTCAATATTTAATTTTACTAGTATTAAGTAGTTGATTAATTAGTTAAACTCATAAAACTCATAAGAAATTATTAAATACATGTGGAGACGATCTCAATTACTACTACTATAAAAATCTTAAGTATAAAGATTGGATGTGTAGTTTATTGTACACACTTGACACGTGTCAATTTTTAGCATTGTTGTTGGAGATTTTAGTTAATTCTTTAGGATTCTCAATGTTGCATAGTATATTCACTTCGTCCTTCTAATTCTACAAGATGATTACAACCGTACGATCATGATATAAATAGGACCTTTAATCATAATTTAAAACAACAACGTCAACAAAATCTGAAAGCTCCCATAATGGCAGCTGATGGAAGAAAGCTTTAGGCAAGGCAATCAAAATGTTACGACTTACGAGCCAATGTGCATAGCCTTTCTTGAAAACTTCCCTATTTTTGAATAGAATATGGATTCATCGATGCTTCGTGTAGCTAGTATGAAAAAGAAAATAAAGACAATTAGAAATTTATAAGAGAATACCAACACAAAGTCAATGGAATGAAACCAAAGACTTTACCTTATAACAATTTAAGTTGAAAGCTTTTGTTTTTGCCTTACAAGATCAAGCCCAAGACTAGGTGTTTTTATCTTCCTAAAGATTCAATAACTCTTGGAATCAAATGTTAGAAGCTTTCCTTGATCAATATATGGTAGCATGTAAAATTTGTTCATATAGGAATTAATTTAGCATTATAGAGATGAAAGATGAAGAAAATAGATAAGTCATTAATTAGATAGTGTTTTATAGTATATTTAAGTGTTATTCATTATGTAAAAGGCTATATTCCACTGGGTTTTCTCTTGTTTTTTCCATTTCAAGTCAAAATACGAAAGAATGATGAAGAATTCGACAAATAGCAGAAAAGTCCTTACAATATACCAACGTAGTAAATATACACAAAAATAGCCAAACCAATCAATAATAGAAAGACTCAGTAATGTGCCAATGAAGTAGAGACTACACTCAAATTTCTACCTGAATCATTGATTAATGGAGAAGAAATTTCCAGAGGAACTCAATATTTTTCCAGTGATTTACACAAAAATCACAATGTATAAGAGGTTAGGGCTTAAAAATTCAAGGGCCTTCTTGGTTTATTTTCATATTTTCAATGTTCTTGGTTCGGAGAATTCATTGGAGATTCAAAGTTAGTAATAGAGGTATTTTTCACTAATGTCTTTTTTTATTTTATGATGTTTAAGTTTCGTATGATTGAGTAATTTATTAATCAAAACCAGGATATGAACTAAACATATTGCAAAAGTCACTGTTTATGATGTTTTCAACTTAATGCTTTATAGTGATATTATATTCTGTAATTCACAATTTCAATTTATTGAGAGTGTTCCTTTGCTCAGGATGACAAAGTGCTGAGTTTGAGGGCATTTGATAGTTCAATAATTAGACATCTTTAATAGTACATTTTACGATGATTTGAGATATAAAAGACTATATTACAAGGGGTTTTCTCTTATTTTTATTATTTTAGGTAATCAAATTAATATATGAAGAAAGAAACAAAAAATGGAAGATTATGAATGAATTAATCAAGTGAAAAAAGTATGCAAAGAATCATCACCAAGGAATCAAAGAAGAGCTGATTCATAAGCCCATCGATTTTGCAGCAACTCCAAGATACACAACATCGCCACTCATATCGGTTGAAGCAAGGACTTAAGTTTTACATATGTACCAAAAATTCCACTTACACATGAATCATTAATGATTTGTTGAAGTAGATTTCATGATTTTAAGATAACTACGAGTAATTTGAGTTAATTTGGGATATTTATTACCTACAATACTGTAAATACGAACCTATAGCTACGGAATTAGTTGTCTTTGAGTACTTAGATTAATATTTCATTGCTTTAGGAGCCATTCTTTATTGTTTTAGTTATTCCCTTATTGTTCATTGCATTTGGAGAAGATTTAAAGTTCTAAATTATTTATTCGAGAGGCATTTATCGATATCTTTTATTTGTATTATTACAATGTCATTTATAATTATGAGTGAGTAGTTACTTGATTTAAACAAAGTTCGGACATGAACTTGATTCGTTTGCAATGTATTTATGATGAGAAGATTATGTGGTTAATCCTTTAAACCATTGAATTCTTTGATTCAGTGTTATAATATGGTATTATATATAGACTATAAGCATGATCTCTGTATTGCACGCATAGTCTAGAATGTGTATTGTAATATTTTGATTCATTATCTATTTAAAGTAGTAACTCAGATTGTTTTAAATGTATGACCATTTAGATGTCCTAGATGAATTTGATATCTAAATCGATGTTAAACTAGCTTTCCGAAGATGTTAGGTTTAGTAGTTTGAAGTTTTCATAAAGTGTAATGCAGTTATATCGCTAGAAGTTAATGTCTTTGTGTATTCAAAGAGGTTAGTTCAATAAAATTAAAATGTGGATTTTATTCCTATGTAAGGAGAACAAATAGCTAGCTAAAAGTTGTTTACTTACTTATTAATATAGTTTAATGATTTATTTTATATTATAAAGTATGCTCATAAC
Source organism: Stephania yunnanensis (assembly GCA_039657365.1). NCBI lineage: Eukaryota > Viridiplantae > Streptophyta > Magnoliopsida > Ranunculales > Menispermaceae > Stephania > Stephania yunnanensis. The sequence continues at coordinate 36,233,432 of CM077581.1, forward strand.
TATATTGATTGAAGTAACACGTTTGGAATGCAAAATGGGTTTATATTTCATTGTTCTGGATTTTTGTTTAGATATTTATTTATTATTGAATTGAATCTATTTGATAGATATTGAATTTGAATTGAGTTAGTTAAGATAATGTAGTTAGTTAATTATAATTATATTATAGTTAATTATTAATTAGTTTACTTATTCTTTTAATTAATTAATTGAGGTAAAGTAAAAATAATAAAAACCATTAAAAATCCTTTTTCCTAAAGAAGTTTGATAAATCCCTGTGGAGATGATTCGTACTTATCACTACTACAAAATACTAATTGTATAATATAAAGTAAAGACTTACTGTACACTTCTGACACATGTCAATTTTTGGTGCCGTTGCGGGGATTTAAACACAATCACTTATGAGTTTCAGACATTGTATAGTCTATCCACTTCGTCATTCTAATTCCACGAGAACTTTACATCTTTTTTATCTTGAGTAGATATGACATTTAATCATAATTTTAGGCAACAACAATGTAGAGAACACCAACCTACCATAATGAAAGTTGATAATACATTTTTAAGAATAATAATAATAATGATAGAGAACTTATTTTTAGGCAAGCAAATCAAAATATCCCTGCTTATGAACCAATATGCATTGCCGATCCTAAGGAATAATCTAGATTTATTAGTGCTCTACCTAACTTCTATGGTAAGGAGAATGAAGACCTATACAAATTTATAAGGAAATATTAACACAAAGTTAGTGGTATGAAACCCAAAGAGTGCATGTCACAAAAAGTCAAACTTGAAGCTTTTCATTTTCCATTGAAAGATCAAGCATAATATTGGTTGTTATATCATCTTCAAGATTCGATAACCACATGGGCTCAAATGTTATAAGCTTTTCTAGATCAATATATATCTGCAAGAAAAATTAGCACATATAGAAGATAAATCACAATTGTAAAAATGAAAGATGATGAAGATTTTAATGAATTTTTAGGATAGATTTAAAAGATCAATCTCATCTTGTCCACAATATGGATACATCCAAAAAGCTTTATTAGAGTACTTCTATGAAGGACTAAATCATTTTGGACAAGGAATATTAGATACTTTATGTAGTGGATCATTATTCAATGTTACACCAACTCTAGCAAAAGAAGCTATTAGTAAGATGGCCAAGCAATCTAAACAATATGGTGAAAAGACTGATATATCAAGAAAGAAAGTTTATGAAGTCAATATGAAAACAAGTAATAAATTAGATGAAAAGGTTGAAGAATTATCTAACATGGTTAAGGTACTATTAAAAGATAAATCAAACCAATTTAAACAATGTAGATTTTGTAATGAAGTTACACATCCTACGGATGCATGTCCTACTTTACAAGAAGATAGCAATGAAAAAGTCAACATAGTTATGAACAATATTCTGGTCCTTATAGAAAACAATATAATAGAAAAGTTTATTACACCGGAAATACAAATTCAAACCTTAGCTATGTCTACAAGATAAAAATTACACCTCTTATAGACCTAGAGCACCAACACAATCAACACCAATGCAACAACATTAATAAACTATTAAACCTACGTAACCAAATTTAGAAAAAAATATTACACAACTTTATGACCCAAAGTCATAAAAAATTTACCTAAGTCTTTCAAAAACAAATTAAAACTACACATATATTAACGATTTCAAAATCGATTAAGTCAAATGACTCTACAAATCAATAAATTAAGCAATCAAACTAAAGTAACTACTCAGCCTACAAACACTAATAATTAAGCGGATGTTAATGCTTTATTTTATAAAAATGACAAAGAAACGAATACACAAGAAAAGATACCGAAAGGTGCTATAAAGTAAACCAAAATACAAAATATAACAAAATAAGAAAAAAAGAAATGATGAAAAATGTCATAACTACAGGGAATGGATGGCCGAATAACTAAAATACACACTTTTTCTCGAAAGGCTATACTCATAGTATTTAGCAAAAGTTGAAGCTTAAGAAAAATCTTTACAAAATCATGAATTAAGTAACCTAGATAAAATAAACTATATTTATGTGTCGAATGAATATACACATTCTAATTCTACTATTCCACAATGATTAGCAAAAGCTAGGGACGAAGAATGTAAAGAAGAGATATCTGAATCATTTAAGAAATTAGAAACTAATGAAATTTTAACAGAATCAAATCGTGATGAAGTTATTGAAAAATTATCTAAGTTTAAAAAGAGAGTAAATGGTTTTACCCAAAATTGTTTATCATACCCATCATGTAACGACCCTAAGGAATTGTTCGACCCGAAATCGTAATTAAGCCCCGATACAATAACCATAATTAACTAGATCTAGCAGCCTCACCATCTACACCAAATAAAAACAATTGTCTATCAAATATCTATGATAAAATAAATAATAAACACAACGAAAATTAAAATTTTTTTTGTGATAGTAAACACGATATACAAAATCAAATCAAACTAGAATAAACCTCGGTTATACAAAACCTCCCAACCCTTGTGATAATACAAAACTGTAACTCAATACAAATATATAGAAGATGGAAAATCATTATATTAAAGAGAAGATCAAGACTCCTTAACCTTCTCTATCAAAATAGTCGTACTGCTCATCAGTATTCCTGAAATATTAATTAGGGTGACGCGCGCTGAAAGTGTTAATAAAGTAAAGTTTTCTAAACCAACTATTTTGTAGAATAGTGGCAAAGGGTCGATCCCATAGAGATTGGTAGTCTTTCTTAATTTAAAAACAAAAAAAGAAAATCGGGGTTTTAAAATAAATTAATTTAACTAACTAATCTATCTAAACTAAGTAAATGAAACAACTAAACTAATTTTCAAAACAATTAATAAATACCTAAGTAACACGTAAGTCCACAGTTCAACAAATCAGGATCAAGATTCAATTGCAATCATGGTCTTCAATCTTTCCCAAAAAGTCATTAATTTATATTCTCCTAGATTAGCTATGGAAAATCGACATCCACTAGAAATCCGTAGTTCCCCTAATCTCGATAGTCAGGACGTATGCAACTAACTACTTCCTTAATTAATATATAACCCTAGACATCCGCCAATCAGGTTTAACACACTAACCACAATAATATGGGTATGGGGAACACTAATCCTAAATAATCGGTTCGCATTCGCTCCCGATTTAAGCTAGACTAAATTATTGCACACTCAAGAACCGAAAGGGTTTGACAGCAAACGGGTAAGTGTTTGTCACTTTATTGGTCCAAAAGCACAATTACACAGATACTAAAGGTCCAAAAATAGTAGATTGTCCACCTAAAAGCATGCACCGGCCTCATGCATACCCTAGATCAAAATCATAATCATTAAAATCAACAACAATGAAATAGAAGAATTTAAATTAAATTAAATAATAAAATAAAAGATCTCACATAATATGCCATGAATCCATAATCCGAACTTGCTTCCTCTTCGACCTAGGCAAATAGTTGATTAGCTGAACATCATTGTCGAAGAAAGTCGATGCTAAAATAATAATAGTCGGTGTTCCAAAAAAATTGAACCTAAGTTCCTAATATATTAAACTACTAAAAATTGGTCTCGGGAGATGAGAGAAACTAATTTTGGGGGTTGGGGAGGTGACTCGTCCGCCGAGGAGCATCGTAGGGATGTTTTTGGCTAGAAAATAGGCATTCATCATGGGCCCGCACTCTATTGGTTCTTTCCTGCGAGCGCTGACATGTCATTACCCGATTGGTCGAGACAGCTGCTGATGACGCGCTGGGTTGTGCGCTAGTGCCAATGGCACCGTCTAATTGGTGGAGAAAGGTGTGATGATGTACTGTGCATGGGTGATTGCATGCCACGTGGCGTCTAAGGGCAGAGAGAAAAGTCACGCGAGTTTGGTGAAAATCTGGGAGTTTCTGCGGATACGCATACCGAGGCAGATCGACGAAGGCTGAAGCGAGGAAAAAAAAACGCGGGCGTGACGTGGCCTGTGTTGCTGACACGTGGCGACTTCTGATTGGAGGAGCTAATTTGTTATGCTACGTGGCAGCTTCTTATTAGTAGAGACAACAATGAGTGACGTGTTGGTATCCAATGAAAACGCACCACGTAGCTGCTGCTGTGATGTTGGGTGACACTTGGCTTTGATGTGTCATCGCCTGATTGGTTAAACGCTAATGTGGCAGCTCCCAATTGGTTGAAATATGTCATTTCTTATTCTACCCACCCCGCAATGTGTAATTCGAGGCAAACTATCCGCCATCGGATCGCTACAAGCAAATACTCCATTTCGAGTTATTTTTCGCCACGAATTCAACCGCGCACTCCGTTTCACCGAAAAAACAACAAAACATATACTTAAATACATATTTTAGAGACTTTGCATATTTAAATATACTAAAAGAAACTACTAAATACATATAAATACTAACTTATCATGGGGTGAGTGCTCCTAGTTGCTCAGTAAGTATAGATTCACAAAACTATTAACAATCCATAAAAGAATCAAAGAGAGATGCAATAATAATATCAACCAACAACATATTTAATAGGGTATTGAAATTCATATAAACAATAGATAAGCGGCATGCAAATCCAATAGTTTTCATGGCACGTGGTATGGTGACATTTCCATTTTCTTTTATCAAAATGAGTATCGAATACACTATTCCCTAAGTATACCTACCGAACTGAATCAATACATTTGCAAAGTATTATTCCTGTAGTTGTATACTCATTCAAATATCTCTGTCCTAAACTTCAGTGTTAAGATTTTAAATCAATTACTCTAAGGTGCTACCCAAAACCTTATTCCACCAATATTCTCGATCTCGAGTTTACATACACGATATATCGCCATTAGAATAGCCTCAGATATCACCAAGTACTACACATCCATTTAATATGATTTTCACTCAAATACTTTTCTTAAAAGTACACAACATTCCATTCCTGGTTCATAAACTATATGAACAAAAATACTACATAGCTAGAAAAAGTTGATAATTAAATGAATCCATACTTACCTCATTAGATTCCATTTTTAATTTCCTAAATTTTTGAGTCACTGACACTTTATTGATGTTCCAACACCTATTACTAACCATTTGAGGTTATTACAAGTTCAATGCCTCGCATTTAATTCTCTAAACTAGTCCCAATTGAATTGGGAACTAATTTAATAATTTTTAGGTCAATATGATTATTTCACATTTTTCGATGTAAAAATCTCATATAAAGTCCTCATAGACTTCCTAATTCTCCACTTTTATAGAAATATCCAATTTCTATTTATTTGGTCCACAAATACGTTTTCTTTTTCCAGATTTTCATCAATTTCTTGGAATTTTTACTAAATTCTAACATTTGTTTATTATTTGAGATTAGGGTTTAACCCATGAACTGGACTAGTCCAATTCAGTTAAATCAGACCCAGTTCAGGTCGATTTGAGGGATCAAACCCTGATCTTCCTCCTCTCGAGCCTCCGTTCAACGAAATCAAATTTTTTTTATTCATTTGACTCACTAGGGTTAACTTCAAACCCAAGCTAAGGGCACTCATGGGAGTGGAGACAGCACCCCAGTCGTCTCATTCCTCGAATGAACTACACATCAGTTTGTCCAAGTCTCTTTTTTCTATCTCCATTAATAACTAACAACAACTTCAACAATAACACAACTATCAATAACAACAACCGCTTACCATAACTACCTCCATCTTCATCAATCTTTTTTTCTCCTTTTCCCACTGTCCCACTTCGTCTCATTCAATCTTTCAATTCACACAGTCAAAAATGAGATTTTGGAGGAGGTTTTCTTGTTGTGTAAGAGGATAAATATTACATTTCTTTGATATTTCGTATCACATGAATCTCAAAGTAGATCTAAAATTTCCATTCTTTTCACTTATGATTTAATCCTTGTTGAGACATGTATTGCATGTCTCAAGATCGATATTGTGGCAATTTTACCAATCCATCCTTCTTCAGCGACTTATGTTTGATCATATAAAACATTTCTCCAGATTCGCACGCCTAAACCTCGAAGCCGATCTAAGGGACATTAGTCAAAACAACAATCCTTCTTAAGATGTGATGACATGCATATCAAGGCATGGGCAATCTCTAAAAAATACGATTTCCACAATATTCACCTCCTCGATGCCTACACTACTCTTATCTCGAGGTGAATCTGATGATTTAAACAATTTATACCAATCTGTAAGTTATATATATATATATATATATATTAATTATATATAAATATATACACCTATATGTTTTCTCATTTATAAATTAACTATGCATGCCAACGACCACCCTCAGGTGTGCATACTACTGTACGTCCTATATTTATCACCCTTAACCCCGTGTGTCACTAAACGCCGACCAGGTTATTTATTATTTCAAATATATAAATATATAAAAATATGCATATATTCATGCATTCATAATTTTGTCATGTGCGCCAATGAGTACACTCGGGCGTGCACACTACCTCACGACCAACGCGCGTCACCCTTGACCCACACAAGGTATTAGACATCCCATATTTTTCCAATTATTTTCTTTCTAACCATAGGTTTTATTTTTATATATTTATATATCAGTCTATATATAAATATATGCATACACCTGTATATTTTATAAGTTAATTGTTTGCCTCGTACACCAATGAAAACATCCAAGTGGATACGTTACTTCCATTTCTCTCCGTGTAGGCCCCCACAATTCAGTTGTGTCACTCTAAGCGTACAATCAATTATTTCCCAACTATAGGTTTTATATTCATTCACATTAATCACAAATAGTTGCATTAATTATTTCTCACAGCAACCAAATATAATACATGACCTCGATCGCACTCACACGCCAAACAAGACAAGTCTGGCTTAAACATGAGTCTAACTCGGGTTAATTAAATTTCAAAATAACATTAATCACCAGGTTAACGACAAGAGTTGTTACATATCACCAAAAGTAGTTCTTTTATCAAATTTTTATGTGTGATCGCAAAGCATCTATTAATGTTATGTCACTTGAACTTTATGAATCTTCGAAAATGGGATCGTTAACTAATGACCCTAATAACCTTACTTTAGCGAACAATATCGCTATTAAACTGTATGGACTATTAGAAGACATCCTAGTACAAGTAGACAATTTTGTATTTCAAGCTTATTTTTATGTCATGCAAAATGGATGATTCAATATCACCCAATCCATTGCATATATTAGGTAGAACTTTTCTAATGATGACTATAACTAAGTTAAGGGAAAATTCTCTATAGTGTTTGAAGATAAGATCGTTAAATTCAAAATTATAATGAATATAATTATGACACTTATGAAGAATATGATGAATTCTTTGACAATGAAATAGATGATAATGACTTTTTAGACTTAAACTATTATGATTATTTAAACATTGAAATTTATGGAATCAATGCAATAACAATGGAAATTGATGAAGGGACTCAAAAGAAAAAACAAGTTGAAGAACTTCAAAAGAAAAGAAAATAACTCAAGAATGGAGAGTTAAGCAACTGGGGGATGGAAAAATCATTAACAAGATGAAAGTTTCTAGATCTGTGTTCAATAAGAAAAAGAAAAATCCAAACTTGAGTCCTATATAGCTTAATGATCCATGTGGCATACACTTACACATTAAAATCAAATGGGCTTGATATTTCTGTGCTAAGTGTGATACGAACTTTAATGCAAATCTCATACCCACACATTTCTTTCTACATACTCAATTGGAGTTGAATTCACTTTGTTCTAAACAATTTTCCTTACTAGATGGAACTTCAATTCAGCTAATAGAAGTTGTCATGGATGTGCTAGTTTGAGTTGATAACACCGTACCCAAAGACATCTTGGTGATGCCATATTTTATTATTGAAAATTCTCTTTCAATTTTAGGACGACCTTTCCTGACCACTACTCAAGCTGTTGTGGATATTCGTAACAAAACAATTACTTTAACAATTCATTGTTGAGCTCTCACTTTATTAAAGTGCATTAGAGTGGAAAATCCTAAATTTAAGTATAGAGATTCAAACTAATTCTGAAAGGGTTTGAGCCAACGACGATAAACAATGCCGCTCTATAGAAGGTAACCCATCAACAACAACAACAACAACATAGCCTCAGTCCTAAATTAACTGGGGTCGGCTACATGGATCATACTTTTCCATTGTGCTCGATTAAGTGCAATTGATGGTGAGCTTTACAAACCATTCAAATCCCTTTTAATTAATGCATCCCATGTTAACTTTGGTCTGCCCCTACCTCGACGAATTTCTACAGTTTCTATTGAGTCAAGTTTTCTAGTTGGAGCATTTGTAGGCCGTCTTTGCAGGTGACCAAACCATCGCAACCGCCCTTCCCTAATCTTTGTATCAATTGGTGCTACTCCTACTTGTCTTTGAATTTCTATATTTCTTATTCTATCTTTACGAGTTTTACCACACATCCACCTAAGCATCCTCATTTCTGCTACGTTCACTTTATGTAATTGTTGTTGCTTTACCGCCCAACATTCACTTCCATAGAGCATTGCTGGCCTAATTGCGGTCCTATAAAATTTTCCTTTTAACTTAGTAGGAACATGTCGATCACAATATAGAAGGTAACCCATATTCTATTTTATTTTAGTTTATATAATTTGATTGGGAATTTAGTTTAGTTTAGTTGAGTATGTTTTTATTCTCTCACTTTTTTACTCTTGTAATGAAAATATTTTCAAAATTTAAACTTCGAGGTAACTTCAATTAAGGGGGAGTGATGGAGTTGTTTTCGCTTATATAACCTTTACACAAGTCACATTACTTAATTGCTTATTTATACGTTTAATTAATTAATTAATTAATAAAAGTAATTAGTTAGTTACATGTCCTACTAAAATTTTTGGAATTTTAGTTAATTTTACCTTAATAGGAATTTTCGATGAATGATATACAATTTAATTACTAGATAAATTGCAAGAATAACAAAATTTAGGCCTAGTAGTTCTTCAGCTATTTGGATTAACAATGGGAATCATTGGCGAAATCAATAGCAGAAGATAGGAAAATTTAGTGCACATTTGGGGTCTAATGGATCCCCAACGATTCGCCATACATAAGAAGTGGTGCTTAAATCGGTACAAATAGCAACTTCACTTCCACCGATTCACATAGCAATTCCCATCGATTCCACTTACACGTTTTCAAAAACAAACCCCAAATTGCCACACACTAACAAACTATTGCAAATTTTTCATAAAAATCTATTTTTCGCCTAGATTCAAAAACTTTAAGCTCAATCCTATAGTATTTAAGTGATTGCCACATCAACCTAGTCTCATTCAAACAAATTTTTTTTTATTTTGGAGGTTTGAACCAAACTACGGTTATAAGAAATTTCGACTTAGAGCTTCGACGAAAGATCTACATAAGTTTAAGAGATTCAATGTTGAGAGATTCACTCTCAAAAAGGTAATCACTTCAACAAATTTTTTATTCAAGGGATTTTCGTCATTTTTTCAATGCTTTTCGAAATTGTTTTGTTGGAATTTATTCAATTATCTTGCACAAATGGTTTTATTAGTTCCATTAGACTAGTATTGATGAGTACATTAATCATTAATTTACATCTTCAACAATTTTGATATTTTCTCTACATTTATACATATTTGGAAATGGTTTACAAATAGAGTTTAAAATGAGTTTAGGGGTTTGGTTATGGTTTTCTTACATTAAATTACTATGTTTTTGAAAGACATATGATTTGTTACCTAATTGGTTTATGATATTTAGAAAATCGATTTTCAAATTTATACTTTACCTATCGCTTTGATGCCAATTCTATTTTAAATTTATGACAAATTCCAAACTAGTTTTCCAAATAGATTTCTCTTTTTAAAATAAAGTCTAGAGTTTTGTCAAATTATTTCGAACAACATTGTTTCTTTCATTTAAAAGTTTCTTTTGTTTTTAAACTTATGAGTTTCACAAGTTTTTACAATGATCAGAGGTAGAGAGAAAAGCTCTTTAGAGGAGAAGGGAAAGATACAACTAGAAGAAAAACCCAAGCAACAATTCGGAGCTCCATCCATACCAATTAGGCCAACTGGGATTTTGATGAATAACCCCCAAATTAGAGCACCTAGAGAACCTTCTCTACCTTTAAGTATTATCGATGGTTCGGAGGGAGAGGAAAAGATTAAGAAGACACCTACTATTTCTTTCCATGCCCATAACCTAATCAATGCCAAAGCTATTGCTAGAATGAAAAAAAGACATTATCAAGAATAGAAAAATCATACAGGGGAGGGGTTTTAATTTTAAAATGAAGTTAAGTACGAGCCTAGGATCTTAAACATAACTAGGGAGAGGGACCGAGGATTGTTAACTGTGGATTAATAGAAAAATAATGACGCAGGGTCCTCGATTGAAAAAGGGTGTTAAATTCTAGTGAGAGAGTTCTATGCCAATGCACACGGAGATGAAAATAAAAAGTTGCCATAGTTTAAGGAACACCAGTGGACTACTCATCCGAAACAATAAATCGATATTATGGTTTACTGAAATATCATTTAAGACAGAATAACAAGTAGCCAAAACCTAGGTATATGTATAGATATGGATTTCCCCACGAGGCAATTAAGGACGATCTTGAAGCTATTTCAGGTCGATCTTGTTGACATAACGAGCACATGAACCGAAACCTAGAGGCACCTGCAAAGGACTTCATCGGCATGTATGCAGATGAAATGGAAATTTCCATGATGTGAAAACTCAGAGACATCAAAAGTTCATGTTCTAGAACTAACGCAAGATTTCTAAAAGCATCTATGGATTCAACCGATGCAAGGTCAGGAGGAAGCAAGGCAGGGGAGTCAACATTCACGCTCCATCACTCCAATAGAAAATGCTCAACGTGAAAGTCTTTACAGAAGATAACACGGTGGCTGGAGTGGATTGCACCTTATATGATCCTGCAATGAGCTACTAATCTCAACATCCTAATCATGAGGATGATGGTGATGGTACGACGACCGGACGACGATTTTGATGTTTTTATTCTTCTCAATGTAATCTTTTTTTGAGTGTTATTATTGAGAGGTATATGTTTGTAACCTTGTGATTTTTATGATGTGGTATATGTGCTACTTTAATACCATTGCTTTGAAATGTTCACAATTTGATACAATGGTTTGGTTTAATATGCTCAATTCTATTCAATGATGTTTGGAAATGTTCAAATTATTTTTTCTTATGCAATTCATTCTTACGTTAGTTATTAATTATTTAATTTATTAATTTATGCTTCATGAGGTACTTCTATTTTTGTTGAAAACTCGACTTAATTTTTAACCTTTAAGGACAAGGTTTAGAATGAGTTTGGGTGAATTAGGTGGACTGAACTATGAAGATGGGAAGTACGGAAGAAATATGAGGTAGAACATTGCGAACTTTCCAAAATCTTGCACAATATATGAAATATTTTTCTATTTCATTTTACTTTATTTAGTTGGGAATTGAATATAATTTGAGTTTGAATAAAAATAGAAGTGATATATTAATATTACCCATGAAAATATAAATTTTATAATGGAAAAGAATTGTTATACCTATTTAACTTCACCTAGATTATGTATACACTAGAATAGTTTAAAAGGAATTAATTGCTTTGTGTTAGATATTATAATGGGTAGAAGATCGAAATGATAGCGCATGATGAACAAGACAAATTACTAAGAATCTTGTTATACAAAGATTATTGATTAAGTTTTTAATATATATCTATTGAAAAGAGCTTATGTCATAATATAGGAGAAAAATAAGAAATAGCCAATAAAGTTTACTTAGTTGGAATTATTATACTGAAAGTGAGAAGTGCTAACAAGATTTTTAAATAAAAAAGAGACACCCACATATACCAAATGAAATGGAGCAAGAAATCTAGTGGTAGAAAAAATGAGAGGGAAAATCCCTATATAGAAAGAATAATGGATTCTAAAGGAAATAGAGTAGGGAACTATAGGAATACAATATAAAGAAGAAAGAAAAAGGGATATAGAAAACTGAAGGAAGTTTACAAAGAAATCTTCAAATAAAAGATTTACCTTAAGTTCTTATACCTAAGTTAAGTGAAATATATATTTTTCATTCCAACAAGTGAATATGATATGATGATTATTGGTGAATAAAAGCTCCTATCGACTTGGATTATGCGATATTTTAAATATTATTTGAAAATGAGATTGATTTAGTGACAATTTGTGTCTTGAGATTCTATATTAGTTATCTTAAGCTTGATGCTTGTCAGTAGAGATTGAAAAAACCTATATAGTGCTTAAACCTTGGTGATTAATTTAACTTTTAATTTTGAGGTGTATTGCACAATTAGGAGGTTGAATTGTCAATTAAAAGAGTTGTTCTTTAATTATTTTTATTCAATCATGATTCTCATTTTTATAAGGGTACTACATTTTATTATTAAGATCATTTTTGTTTGAGAATAAGAGTATATAATTATGAAATCAGGACGAGGGAAGAAAGGAGAACATGATTGAGAGAATTCCTTTGCTCAGGATGACAAAGTGTTGAGTTTTGAGGTCTTTGACAAGTCGATAATTAGACATGTTTTATAGTTTATTTTATGACGATTTAAGATGTAAAAGACTATATTACATGGAGTTTTCTCTTTTTTTGTTATTCCAGGTAATAAAAGGAATATATGAAGAAATGAATGAAAAAAGGAAGATTATGTGAGAATTAATAAACTAGAAAAAGTATGGAAATAATCTTCACTAAGGAATCAAGAAAGAACTATTTCACCAGCCCAGCTAATCTCCAGCGGTTCTTAGGGACAAAAAATTGCTACTCATATTGGTGAAAATAGGGACTTCTGTTTTACGGATGTACCTAGTGATTCCACTGACAAATGAATCGTTGAGGAATTGCTAAAGTAGTTTTCATGAATTAAAGATAACTACGTGTAGTTTGAGTTGGTTTGAGATGATTCCCTTTCATCACTACTAAAAAAGTAGCAAACGTATAATTTAGAGGAGATATTAATGGCACACGCTCGACATGTGTCATGAGTCATCAAAGGGAAACCTTGAACTGTCATGAAGGAAAACAAAGTTATTCTTTTGAAATCCGAACAGTTATACACTTCAACATCTTATAACCAGCATAGAAGAAGATACTAGTGGTTTTCGACTGTCCTATATATTGTATGAGCATGCATTCATCAAGATTAGTATACTAGTTCCATAAACATTCATTTTAAGAGAATTTAAACAATATAACAAGCAAGATCAATAAGAGTGTAGAGATAGATTCCAATAAATTTCACAATGTGATACATGAGTTCTATCATATCTAATATCAAGGCATGATTGAGAATAAAGAAAATCTCACTTACTTTAAAGTGTTACTATCATTTCCAATCCTGGCTATGATGTTCCTATCTTGTTTTCCTTGCATCTACATTAGTATAGGTTTATGTATGCATTATTAATATCTTTTATTAGAGGTAAGTATTCTCAATTCACATTAATATGTTGAAAATAATGTAAAACCTTTTTCGAATCAATGTCATGCCTCCATCGCAATGGCAAAGGTTTTGGAGGTTTATTACCACTATCGCGACCCTTGCACTAGAGATATACTTCGATAAAACTTGATAAATTTTGAAAAATCAAAATGTCTCATTTAACTCTAGAAAACCTCTAGTGCATTCCCATCGTTGTGGGTTTACGCACAAGGCGCTGGGGCAAGATCACTGGCTTCAAGTTGAAAAACAACGATTTAATCTCAGCAATTTGCCAACATCTTACGTTACATGCCACGACGTTATCGAATCCCTAGCTTGACTTCTCTAAATTCCTAACCAGCATCATAGCTAGTGCCTCAATACCAATAAGCGAATCACTACCTATAGCTAGCGTTGGGCATGAATTCGAAATTCCAGAATCGAAAGCAAATTTTAAATTCTCCAATGTCTTACGCTGACCTCCAAGGCAAATATGATGAAAATAATAATAAAACAACTTGTTTGAGACCGCAAATCATTCCCACTTCATCAAATAATGTATCTGAACTACAATTTTACCATTAAAACATAGATTTTGCAAATCCTTTTAAATAAATAAAAGAAGATAAGATATGGATGACCCAAATCACAAGTCAAGGCATATGGATTCATCATCTATCTTAAATATCCAAAGAAAACCATGATTGCATCCAAAATCAAATATGTGAATCAAAAATAGAAAATCTAGAGAATATGAGACAATTTATCACCTTGCTTTGTAAGATCTCAATGAGAGTTCCCTCACCTCCACCAAATCAACCAAGCTAGTGTTCAAGGGCTTTCTCCTAAAATTCTCTCCATAGTCAATTCAAGCAAAAGTGGCTTGAACCCCTAATTGTGATTTAAATACTAAAGTCAATGGGATTAGGTTTTAATAACCAAACCCAAAATTCATCATATCATCTTAGTCTCTTTAAGTTCTTCGACAATCCTAAGGTCCTCATTTAGTCAATCCTTAATGTGTTACTTGCCAAATTGTCCTTTTTCTTTATTTAATTTATTTTACAAGTCATTTAAGCTTGTTTTTATTTACATAGGCTTAAACTCCAACTTATGTCAACTAGATAGTATATAATACACATTTCATTTACACTAATGCACAAATGCCATACTTGTCTATCAAATTAACCTCGATAATAGGACAATTTACTATAGTAGAGATTTAGGGCGTCACCATAAAGATTACTGATCTCGTATAACCTGTGCTTAGGATATGACTATGGTTATAATAATTATACCTTGAGTTTGAATGAAATTTGGTTTAATTTTGAATGCAATTTGGTTTAAATTTGTTGATGATTAATTTTTTGATTTGAATTCCTAATTAGTTTAATATAATTTAGTTAGTTGATTGCTTTAGTTTAACTATAGCATTTTAATATAGTTAGTGACTTATAAAATAAAAATCCCTAAAAGTAAATCTTAAGAAGTTTGTTAAATCTATGTGGAGATGATCCCACTTATTACTACTACAAGTCTATAAGTATAATAAAAGAACGTGAAAATTTATTTACACACTCAACACGTGTTAGTTTTTAGTGCCATTACCTAGGATTTTCAAATGATTTCTTAGGATTTCTCAACATTGTATGGCTAACAAACTTCGTCGTTGTAATTCCACAGGATCACTACAACCATAGAATCGTAAGGTACAAAAAACTTTAATTGCAGTCTTGGAGAACAACAACATAGGGAACAAAATCAACAAGCTCCCATAGTGGCAGCTAATAAAAATAAAGAACTTACTTTTGGTCAAGCCATCTCAAATGTCACACTTGCGAGCCAATGTGCATTGCATTTCCTGAAGGATTCCTTGACTTTGAATTGAAATCTAGATTCTCCAACAATTTGCCCAACTAGTATGCTAAGAACAACAAAGATCCCCATAAATTTATGAGGGAATACCAACACAAAGTCAATGGGATGAAATCCAATGACTTTAATTTATAACGAGTCAAACTAAAAGCTTTTTCGTTCGCACTGAAAGATCAAGCACAAGATTGGTTGCTCAGTCTTCATTTAAATTCAATTACTAAGTGGAATCAACTATTAGAAGCTTTCTTAGATCAATATATGTCTGCAAGAAAGATTAGTTTCTATAAGAAACAAATAACAGTTACAAAAATGAAAGATGAAATTTTTTTAATAAATTTAGGGATATATTTCAAAGACTTATTTCTTCTTGACCAAAACATGGATATATTGAAAAAGACTTATTTGAGTACATGTATGAATGAGTCAATCACTTTGAACAAAGACGATGGACATTATTTATGGAGGGTCTCTATATGAAACAAAACCAACGCTAGCAAAAGTGGCTATTAACAAAATGGAAAAATTATGTTAGCAATATGGTAAAAAGAATGAAACCCCAAAAAAAAAACCTTATGAAATCAATAATAGACAAATAAACCCTTTTTAGGATAAATTTAATGAGGTAACCATTATAGTTAAATTGTTATTGAAAGATATAGCAGCTCAAGTTAAACCATATGGGTTCTATAATGAAGTTACATATACTTAGGATGCATGTCCTACTTATATGAAGAGAATATTGAAGAGGTTAATGAAGTAATGAATTCATTTTCAACAATTACAAGGAATTAATATAATAATGGTAATAACAATAGTTATTATACAGGTAAACCAAACCCAAATCTTAGCTATGACTCAAGGAACTAGAACTGTATAACTTATTGGCCACGAGCACAAACACAATCTGAACCAATTCAGCAATCACAACAAATGGTTCAACCTATGCAACCAAACTTAGAGAAAATCTTAAAATAATTTTATGGCCCAAAGTCATTAAAACTTCACACCGACTTCTCAAAATATAGTTAAGAATGATACTTCCATCATTGAGTAGTAAAATGAATTAACTTACATGAATTTGCAAATTAGTACCTCTGATCATATATGTCTATCGCTTAACTGCAATGCACAAGCTTTAAGAATTTCGTTTAATTATATGTTAATATTACTAAATTAATCGCAAATAAAAAAGAAGATGTGCATTAATGTTTTTGGGTTTTGGGAAATAGGTAGTTTAATTTTTCACTAGTATACTTGCATCGATCATTCCTTGATGATGAAAGCAGGAGAAGAAGAAAGAGAAACCATCAATGTTTAATTTTTTAGCATGCTTCTTCTCATTCTTCATCAATTTTGAACATCTGCACTAAAAAGCTCTATTAAAGCATGAAAAGAAGAAGAAGAAGTAATTGGAAGTGAAATGTGTTGGTAACACTCATGCATTGACAATCGGCGCTGATCCTTATGTATGTCGTTAGCCTCTCGGCATGAGAAAATCTCTCTTTTGCTAATGCCACCTATTTCTTCCCTTGCATTTTCTTATTCGCTTTTGATCTATTCTACCTCTTGCTAATTTCTTAATAAATAAGAAAAAAAAACAACATTAGCAATTGATGGGGTTTTTTCGGGTGATTTCAATCATAACCCTACTAAATTCTTTCCATTTTTTTACCTTGTATTTATGGTTTAATAGCATAAAAAGGTTTCCTCCTCTATAAAATAAGGATTTTATTAGTTTTCAAGTAAAATGTTTTACCGCGAACATTAAAAACTCCATTTGCATTAATTAAAAATAAACCCTTTGAGTTCCCTAGTAGAATGTGATTAATTTATAAGTAAAATTAAGAGTATGATTGACTGTTCTCAAACATGACAATGTTCGATTTAAATAGTAAACCATTCGCTAAAGAATACAATCCATTTTTGCTCTATGGATCGAGTTTTTGTATGTTATTATTCCACTTTTAATTTATTTGAACTGAAACATTTGATGTGAAAAGGAGGCCTTCATATGAAGGAGATTTAAGATCATACACTTATGTTTTAGTCTCACTACTAGTAAAAGCAAAGCACTTGAGGAAACAACTTTAGGTGATGCTGAAGAAACTTTGCATGGGGTTTTATTAGAAGAGAAATGAGTGATAGGATTACATGACTTCTTTATTTTTACTTTTTTATTAATTAGTTTGATGAGAAGAAGCACATTAGTTCTACTTTTTTAATGATTCTAGTCCAAACAAGGTAGAAGAGGGTGGTTTTCTAGTTGCCATATAAGGATAACCTACAAATACCTTGGTTTAATGATTTGGAAATTTCTAACTTAGTTTTTTAACAAAAGCTTTCCCATGTCATTAGGCTCAAGCTTAGATTGATTTTTAACTATTCCAATCATGAATTTCAATTGCCCGATGTTAATCAACATTCCAATTTGTTCAATATGACAACATTTCTTTACTCCAAACTTCATAGTAAAACGAAATTGCTAAGCAAACATATTTTATTTTATTTTATATTCAATTGGAACTTCTCCAAACATAAGTCAATCAACTTGCTATCGAACTTTAAAAAATCTTAAATTCGTGCTTTCAGAGTTCACCATATGTATCTTTTATCAGTTTCAAGAAAGAAGATGTAAACTTCAAGGCAAAATGGAGATAAGAAATGCACCTGTTATATGAGATGTTGAACTTGCAAGCAGCATACATATAAGATAAACAAAAAGCAGTTAATTCAGTGATAGTTCATTTGACATTTGTTTCCAATTCTTAGTTGAATCTTATGATGGAGGTATACATGTTTTGAATTTGATAAAAGACCCAAAAATACACAAGAAAATATAAAAG
The DNA here is from genome assembly GCA_039657365.1 of Stephania yunnanensis. NCBI lineage: Eukaryota > Viridiplantae > Streptophyta > Magnoliopsida > Ranunculales > Menispermaceae > Stephania > Stephania yunnanensis. Next base: position 36,251,695 of record CM077581.1, read on the forward strand.
ACTGCATACATTTTTTTCTTCCAATAGCTTTTTTTATGAACCATCTTATGTGATTATGTATTTGGTAGCAATAGTTAGGTACTTCTGTTAAAAATATGATGATTATTCCAAACTTATTCTTTGAAATAAATGACAATTTCAATAATAAAAAATCAAATATGGAATTAGTAGAAAAGCAAAGTAATACTATGAGGAGAAAATTCTTGAGTAATGCTGAAGGGAGAGTGATATGCATCGTACTTCTACAAAAAAGTGTTGACAAAAAAAGGGAGTGAAGCATGAAGTCGTAGTATAATTTTTATTTAATGTTTTTTTCATTCAACGTATTTGGAAATAAGTAAGAGGCGTTTGAATTAAAGCTTGCCATCAAAGAAGGACCAACAATTGGTCCTATAAGAGATTGACTTCGTTCAATTACTTGAGATTCATTTACGTAAAAAAACAAATCTTTCATCTTTCTCTCATTCCCTAAAGGTTAGTAAAGGCACAATATATAATCTTCTTCAAATAAGAAAATAAAATTTCTCAGCTGCAATTTTTCCTATCAATGCTTAAAGAAAGTACATTATCACATGATCTAATCTTTAAGGATATGTATAAGTTATTCATATTAACGAGAAGTGGTTTTATATGACTAAAAAGTCTAAGACTTACTATGTGTTTCCTAATGAAGTCGAACCAGTATACAGTTGTAAAAGTGTAAATTTCATCAAAAAAGCGATGTCTTTTGTTGTTGTTGTTGCTCGTCCAAAGTTTGATGAATAAGGAATTGAATTTTTCTCCGAAAAAATTAGTGTGTTTCCTTTAGTGACATAAGAAGAGGCTAGACGATATAATGCGTACATATCTGTATGTATAATGGAGACAAAACCAATGATTAATGTTAAACGAGAAAGAATCAAATCATACATAATTATGAAACTAATATCGATCATCAACGAGAAATAACCTGCAGAATACTTATTTTATAAGACAATGCAAGGACACATATTTATGTTAATGATGTTTAATTTTTTCAAGTAGCTAAACAAAAATGGTTTTAATAAAAATATGATCTACCAACATACAAACTCTCCTAATTTGAGTGTTTTAGATCTTAGATTTTAAGTGCAATTCAATTTTTCCTATACAATGAGTCTCCGAAAAGTGTTGGAGAGCTTGTTAACGTTGTGATGAAATGTTGGGTTTTGAGGTTCATGCACAGTGGAGATTACAAAACAATTTTGACAAAAACCCCAACATGATCCTAATCTAATTCCATTAAAAACGTTTAAACCATGAAAAACTTAATCATACCTCAGTCGCAATATACATTTTTGAAGGTTGATTGATCTCTAAGGCGCTGCCAATGACGAACTCCCTCTACCAGTAGTCCACACACGAACGGCGATCGAGATTCGAAGTGCTAGCTTTGAGAGAATACCAAACCTTTTGTTTCTCTCCAAAACGATCTAGAGCATACCAAAAATCCTAAGTCGTTTGTAAAACGAAAATAGAGTTTCGGCCTTTTGATCTTTCGTACGTGTATTCTAACTTAAAGCGTCTATTTATAGAACCCTTGTATATAGACGGTTAAGTAAATTACACATATACCCCTACTTAAAGAAGTATAAGTGTAATACACCACAAGGATGTTTCTGTCATGAATTTTATCATATAAAATTTATTTTTCTGAACCATCTTAAATTCTCGCAAAACCATTTTTAGTGTGCGACCCAATAGGCTCATACAACGTTGGCAGTGTACCAAAACATATTTTGGTATACAAGTCATAAGCAACCTCTAGCAAGACGTTATGACTATCCAAGTTGTACGAATATCAAATCGATACAACCTAATCTATAGTGTATAACATCCTTTTGTTACACGATATCCTTTTGATCAAACATAAGGCATGGAATTATCATCCAACATGTTCAATTGTACTAGTCTCGATCTCTAGGTAGACTGAAAACATCCAAGTGACATTGATCAATATCAATTCACTTGGACTAGGCCATTTAACAGTCTAACACATCGAGCGAGCTACTAGATATCTCTCTTTATATGAGAGGGACAAATTATATCTCAATTACACAACTTCATCACATTGCTCACACAGTAACCAATCACAACCTTTATAATCGTCCAGTTAAAAACAATGTTTGATAGCGTCAAATCACTATGTTCCTAATGTTGAAGTCTCTGGTAATCTCAAGTCAGAGGACTGAAAAATATACCTATCATGAGAAATAACTATGACTTAATCCTTGTGATGTTCTCATAGCGGGTCGGTCTAGTACTTTGTTCCCTAACAAGACTCACACTAGTCTTAATTCATTATAGTTCCTAGTATAATGATCGACTAGGAACATTTAGGACATTTATGTAAATACCCATGGATCTTATTATAATGTAAACATGCAAATTCATTATAATAAACAGCAAATGAAATCCTCTATTTTATTAACTAAAAGTATTCATAAAGACAGTTAATGGATTGACCTAGGGCACACGCCAAAACATCTCCCACTTGCACTAGGGCAATCATACATGCATCTAATGCCTAATGATCTAACACGACCATCATGTTTTGCTTGTGGAAGAGCATTTGTCAATGGATCCGCAACGTTGTCTTCAGTAGGTACTCTGCAAATCTTTACGTCTCCCCTCTCAATAATTTCTCTGATGAGATGAAAACGCCTGAGTATACGTTTGGATCTGTGGTGTGATCTAGGTTCCTTGGCCCGTGTTATTGCCCCGTTATTGTCACAATACAAACAAATAGGGTTAGCAATACTTGGAACCACACCTAGTTCGTAAATTAAATTTTTGATCCAAACTGCCTCCTTTGTTGCATCGGACGCTGCAATATACTCAGCTTCTATTGTAGAATCTCGCCATAGTCTCTTGCTTCGAACTTTTCCTTTTCGCACCCTCATTCAAAGTAAACACATATCCAGATTGCGATCTAAAATCATCTATATCAGTCAAAAACTTGCATCTTGTGTAACCATTTACAACTAGATCATTTTCAAAACCTCCATAGACCAAGAACATTTCCTTAGTCCTTCTTAAGTATTTAAGAATGTTCTTTACTGCTATCTAGTGACTCTCACTATGGTCTGACTGATATCTGCTTGTAGTGCTCAAAGCATATGATACATCAGGTCGAGTGCATAGTATGGCATACATGACAGATCCAATAGCCGATGCATATGGAATCTTATTCATACGGTCTCGCTCATCATTTATCGTAGGACATTGATTCTTGCTGAGAATTATGCCATGAGACATTGGCAACTATCCACTTTTAGAGTCTTGCAAACTGAACCTATTCAGCACCTTGTCTATGTAAGCACTCTGACTTAGACCAATTATCCTCTTAGATCTATCCCTATAGATTCTTATCCCTAGGATATAGGCTGCATCTCATAAGTCTTTCATTAAGAAACACTTCCCTAACTAAGACTTGACATTCTGCAATGTTGGGATGTCCTTTCCATTGAGTAATATATCATCAACATATAGTACCAGAAAAATAACTACACTCCCACTGACCTTCTTGTATACACAAGGCTCATCTTCGTTCTTAATAAAACCAAAATCCTTGATTGCTTCATCAAAATGAAGATTCCAACTCCGAGAAGCTTGCTTTAATCCATAAATGGATCTTTGAAGCTTGCATACCTTCCTAGAATTCTCAGGATGTACAAAACCTTCAGGTTGTGTCATATACATGTTCTCAAGCAGCTTTCCATTAAGAAATGCTATTTTTACATCCATTTGCCATATCTCATAGTCATAATATGCGGCAATGGCAATTAAAATTCTTATGATCTAAGCATGGCTACTGGCAAAAAAGTTTCATCATAATCAACACCTTGAGTCTGCCTAAAACCTTTTACTACAAGTCTTGCTTTAAAAGTATGCACATTGTCATCCATGTCAGTTTTCTTCTTGAAAACCCATTTACATCCAATGGTCTTACCACCTTCAGGTAAATCAACCAAGTTCCAAACTTGGTTATCATACATGGATTGCATCTCAGAGTTCATGGCACTTAGCCATTTATCTGAGTCTGGTCCAGACATATCCTCCTGATAAGTGGTGGGCTCTTTTTGATCCATAAGCAACACATCACGACTATCAGTAAAGAGAAATCTGAATATCTCTGGCTCATGTCTTACCCTACCAGATTTACGTGGGCCTTGTTTCACTTACGGAGGTTCAACTGGTTCGGAATGTTGTTGAACTTCTAGTACCGGTTCAAGGTTTATCTGTGACTCTTGAACTTCATCAAGATTTATTTCTTTCCCACTAGTATCTTTTGAAATAAATTATTTTTCCATAAAGGCACCATACCGAGCAACAAACACTTTCTTTTTAACGGTATTATAAAAGTAATATCCTTTTGTTTCCTTATGATACCCCACAAATAAACACTTGTCAGATTTAGGTGCTAGTTTTATGAGACTTGTCATTTTACGTAAGCCTCACAACTCCAAATCTTAAGGAAAGACAAACTAGGTCTCTTCCCATACCATATCTCATATGGTGTTTTATCGACCGTTTAGAAGGAACTCGATTTAAAGTGAAAGCTGTTGTTTGTAATGCGTAACCCCAAAAGGATAAAGGAAGATCTGCATGACTCATCATAGATCGAATCATATCTAATAAGGTTGATTTCCCTTTTCAGAAACTCCATTAGACTGTGGAGTTGCTGATGGAGTCAATTGGGAGACAATCCCACAATTTCTAAAATGATCATCAAATTCTTGGCTCAAATATTCACCACCTCGATCTGACCGAAGTGTTTTGATAGTTTTTACCAAGTTGATTATGCACTTCATTTTGAAACGTTCGAAACATCTCAAATGATTCAGCTTTATGTTTCATTAGATATACATAACCAAATCTGCTGAAATCATCAGTAAATGTAATGAAGTACTGATAACCTCCTCTAGCCATTGTGTTTATAGGACCGCATACATCAGTATGTATTAGACCCAATAAATGACTTGCCCTTTCACTGTGTCCAGTAAAGGGATTTTTAGTCATCTTGCCTCGTAAACAAGATAAGCACGTTTCATATGTTTCTAAATCAAATGAATCTAGAAGTCCATCTTTATGGAGCTTCGTTATGTGTTTCTCATTTATGTGCCCGAGACGACAATGCCTAAGATAGGTTTGATTCAAATCATTCGACTTAAATCTCTTTGTATTTATGTTAAAGATAGGAGTATCAGTGGATCTTTTCATGCTTAGAATATAAAGACCATCACACAAATTAGGATTTGCATAAAATATTCCTTTACGAGAAATGGAACATCTATTATTCGCAATAATAAAATCAAAACCATCCATATCCAAACATGAAATAGAAATGATGTTTCTGCTCAAGGCAAGCACAAAATAACAATTATTTAAAGTTAAGATAAGTCCACTAGGTAAGACTAAGTCATATGATCCAACAGCCAGGGCAACAAGTCCTCAAACGCAGAGGATGACTTCTCCTTTCTTCAACTTTCTACTTCTGGTGAGTCCCTGCACATTTATACAAATGTGAGATCCACATCCGGTATCTAATAGCCAGGAATCACTAGTAAATAAATTAATTTCAATAACATAAATACGTGTAGTGGTAGTCGCACTACCCTTTTTCTTCTTTAGATCTTCTTGATAGAGTTTGCAATTTCTGAAGCAATGTCCAGATGCATGATAGAAATGACAATTTCCTTCCTTTTCTTTTGGGTGTTTTGAAGCAAGAACAGGCTGGGGCTTGACTTGTTCCACAGGCTTTGTGATAGGTGCAGCAACAGCCTTAACAACTTTAGCCTTGCCTTTGCCTTTCTTCTTCATTCCCTTTCCTTTTTGGACCATCAACACATTACTAGAGGGTTTCTTGATATTTTGTTCAGCATTTTTGAGCATCAAATGCAACTCTGAAATTGATTTCTCCATATTATTCATATTATAGTTCATCACAAATTGTGAGTAACTTTCTAGTAATGAATTCAGGATCAAATCCTTAGCCAACTCTTAGCTTTTGGGAAATCTGAGTCTATCAAGCTGGTCAACCTAGCCCTTCATCTTCAGAACATGAGGGCTAACTGATGCACCCTCAGTCATCTTGTAAGAATGTAGGTTTTTGACTATCTCGAACCTTTCTTGCCTAACTTGCTGTTGGAACATTTCCTTCAGCGTTATAGCCATGTCGTAGGCTTCCATTAGTTCCATGTCTTTCTGAAGTTCAGGAACCATAGTTGCCACCATAATACATGCAACATCAGTAGAATCGTTGACATGCTTATTATGCCCATCCTTCACAGCTTTCATAGCATTGGCTGGTGGGTCCTCAGGTATTGGAGCATCCAGGACATACAACTTGCGTTCATGTTTAAGAACATTCTCAAGTTTCTGAACCAATCAAGAAAGTTAGTCTCAGATAGCTTATCCTTCTCAAGGACGGATCGCGGTGACAGGGGATTTTGTTACTTGAAGAGGCCGTTGATCTACAATAAAGATTATGCAAAGTTAATTTTAATATAGAGGAATAGACTCCCACTAAATTAACAATCCTCATAAAACACACTGTTTATTTAGGGGACTAAAATCCATATTTCACCTAATTCTAGGACAGCTATGGCATGAAACACAGAACTAGATTATTTAGGTAGGTAACAGTTACCAATTACATCTTATGTAATTTTTAGATACTTTTATGATATACGGGACATCTTATGTCTTATCATGTTTTTATCTCATCATGTGCCTAAAGCTCAAAACTATTTCGATAGCTTTATTAAGTCGGACCATTTTAAACATTTAGGTAACTCTTATCCAACTTGTCTAACCAACATAACACAATACACCCAGCTATGGCTGAAACTTTATTAGTGTGATCGAGGCCTTGCCATGTGTTTAAAATGGATGGCGTGAGACTTAAAATTTAATAGAGGGATTTTATTCAGTTTTAGCGATTTTATGTAAACGATGAAATATCATATATTTTTATTGATTTGTCAAATCGCTAAAAAATTTGGAGATTTTTATACTGTTCACTAATAAAAGAATTTTCGTGCTATAAGATTAGTTAGACGCTCGGTCCCGCGTGGCGGTCAGCGGGTGAGCGGACGGGGGTACAGGGGGCAGCGCCCCCGTTCTTTTTTTTTTTGGAAGACGAATCTTAATTCCGAAAATTGATATTCGCTATAGAAAATCATATTTTTCGTTGATTTTATTATCCTAAATTTACCCCTTAATTTATCCAAAATTAAGTCAATTAAAACATTTTTAATTAACCCGGGCCCACATCTAACTAATCATCTTATCCTAATCCAATTAGGACTTAAGATATTTGAATCCTAGCATATCAACAATAACAAAGTTCTCCATATTTATCTCCTATCCAATAGGGATAACGAAACCGATTTTGCTTGTATCTCTTAATCTAATTTGTTATCTATCTTTATCAAATAGAAACTTCATAACAGAATAGATATAACAAGATAAATAAATAATTTTGAAAATTAATTATTTGCAATTTCGGTCCTCATCCAAATAATCACAAACATGTAATTGAATCATGAACTACTATCCCAATCGAACCTAATGGTCTCATGGATCGCAGAACACGAAACTCAATTCATTAAAATTATTCGAATTAACCTAACATGGTTACTAGCATGTACGAAACTAATTTCAATTAAATCATGAATATACTTATGTATATCACATATACATCAACTATTAACATGCTTTCAATCATATATCATGTATAAATCAGAAGAAAACATGCAATGAATTTAATGGAATCGAACTCGAAGGCTTTGATACCACTGTTGGGTTTTGGGGTTCATGCACAGTGGAGATTACAAAACAATTTTGACAAAAACCCCAACAGGATCCTAAACTAATTCCATTAAAAACGTTTAAACCATGAAAAACTTAATCATACCTCAGTCGCAATATACATTTTTGAAGGTTGATTGATCTCTAAGGTGTTGCCAACGACGAACGCCCTCTACCAGTAGTCCACACACGAACGAAGGCCGAGATTTGAAGTGCTAGCTTTAAGAATACCCAACCTTTTGTTTCTCTCCAAAACGATCCAGAGCCTACCAAAAACCCTAAGTCGTTTCTAAAACGAAAATAGAGTTTCGGCCTTTTGATTTTTCGTATGTGTATTCTAACTTAAAGCGTCTATTTATACAACCCTTGTATATAAATGGTTAAGTAAATTACACATATACCCCTACTTAAAGAAGTATAAGTGTAATACACCACAAGGACGTTTCTGTCACGAATTTTATCACATAAAATTTATTTTTCTGAACCATCTTAAAATCTCGCTAAACCATTCTTAGTGTGCGACCCAATAGGCTCACACAACGTTGGCAGTGTACCAAAACACATTTTGGTATACAAGTCATAAGCGGCCTCTAGCAAGACATTATGACTACCCAAGTTGTACGAATATCAAATCAATACAACCTAATCAATAGTTAAAGACAATGTTTATAACCATCTGGTTAAAGACAACGTTTGATAGTGTCAAATCACTATGTTCCTAATGTTGAAGTCTCTGGTAATATCAAGTCAGAGGACTGAAAAATATACATATCATGAGAGACAACTATGACTTAATCCATGTGATGTTTTCATGGCGGGTCGGTCTAGTACTTTGTTCCCTAACAAGTACTCGTGATCTTGATTCGTATCCCTATACGTATAATCATCATATGATCATTAATCAAGACTCACACTAGTCTTAATTCATTATAGTTCCCAGTATAATGATCGACTAGGGACATTTAGGATATTTCTGTAAATACACATGGATCTTATGATAATGTAAACATGCAAATTCATTATAATAAACAACAAATGAAATCCTCTATTTTATTAACTAAAAGTATTCATAAAGACAGTTAATGGATTGACCTAGGGCACATGCCCTAACATGAAATCATTTGAGGAATATCCTATTTTGAGATCCAATCACATTTTCTTAACATAACAGTTATGTCTGATAGAAATTATTAAAGTAAGAGGTGGCAACAACTACAAAATTCTTCATCATAAAAAATGGGATTGAGAGGGAAAAAGCTTTATATTCAATTCAAATGTGACCTGGCCTTAGTAAAAAATGTTATAGAGTTTGTCTAGGTATATATTTTTTGTAGCATCTAATTATTGTTATTATTATTATTATTATTATTATTATTATTATTATTATTACTACTACTACCATTATTATTATTATTATTATTATTATTATTATTATTATTATTATTATTATTATTATCGTTATTTTTATTACTATTAATTTTTTTTTTACTATCCATTGTTGAAATTCTCATTATATACTACAAGCTAGATGAAATAGGAGCAACACTTTTTTGGGTTTTTTGGGTTCAAAACATAATGGCTATTTTAAATTAGTATTTTAAAAAACCAAATAGGATCAAATCCGATTTTCTTTGAACTGATCAATAAAAGTAAATCAAATCTTAATCGCTAACTTGCTTCTCCGTGTTGTTCAATTTTTAAGACGCTACTAGAGAAGAACGTCCTCTATCTAGAATCCACAAATTAAAGGTGTAATGGCCCGATATTTATTAACATTATTAATGCGTTTATTTTCAAACACAAATGCCAGTTCAGACCCACGTGGATGGCCTGGATAGGCTAGAGCATGTCTCACTAGGCTTAAATTGTTATTTTGTGTCTGTTGGTTGCATAATTGCGATGTTAATTATTATTTATTTTATAACTCGTCGCATGTGTGTATTTATATTTCCATATCGTGTGAGACTGTATGACAGATAAATGTCTTGTAAAGCATGTCGATGCGGGTATCAAATATGCATAGTACTGGTACACTAAGTTTTATAATACTAAGTCGAATAAAATGACTAAGAATTAAGGTTAATACACCTAGACTCCACTAGGATTTTTCCTTTCGACTTAGATTCCACTAAGTCTTACAATCATTCGAATACAACAATTTTTCTTGGAAATACAAAGATACACTTTACAACAAAAGTGGTATCAAATTCAAACACAAGCAAGCCACCTAGAGCCTAACTCTTATGCATGCAAGTGTGAGTATAAATGGAATATGCAAATATGTTACTGATGTTGTTGCAAATTCCAAATCTGAAATCGTTTCAAAAACTTAATATATTTGTGTGAAACCGATTTCAAGTCTAACAACAAAAGTTTAGCAAGAATCAAGTTTAAGTGCAACACTTTTGTTCAAATCAATCTCAGAGTTTGATAATATAAATTTAAGTACAAAACCAGAGAAGAAGTTGTTTAAACACACAACAAAATGATCTTCAAATCAAATACACAAAATATGTAGATTAAGCACAAGTAAGATTTTAGATCTAGAAATTTCTTACAACTGAAGAATGATGAGAAGAGATCAGCTCTGGAGTGATTCTTGAACTCCTTTTGAAAGCCTCAAATGTGCTGGATTTGTGAGCTAAGGAACAGCCTCAAAGATCTCTCTTTTGCTTCTATACAAAATCAGATTTCTCTATGTAGATCTTTGGTTTTTGAGTGTAGATCTTCTTCTTGTTTTAAAACCAAGTTTGTGGTGGTTTTATAGTGGTAGGAATTCCAATATAGCCGTTTATGACCGTTCTAGGAATCCAGGAAATCAAAAATTCAAATTTCAAGCTTGATTTCCAAAAGTCAAAAATTGCAGGCAGAGTGCAATTAGCGCGCTAATACTGTGAGTTAGCGCGCTAACACTGTCTTAGCGCGCTAATGACATTATTAGCGCGCTAACTGCAGGGACTTCAGAATAATTATTCTGTCCCTTTGTGTTAGCGACCCTTAAACTTGTCCGGGACCTAACCAACCCTTATATAACATGTTATACATGTTTATTATGAGTCATTAAGCCTATTTGGGTGGTCCGGATAATTTTACAAATCCCGAAAACGGAAATTCATGATTTCATAATGTATTAGGGGCTTTTCTGCAAATTTTCAGTTTTCTTTTTAAATACCTTTGAAAAACGAGTTTTTCTTTTTCGAAAACATTTATAATGAACTCTAATATGCAAATGACCATTCACACAAAGTTTTCACATTGTTTAAACTCATAGACCTAGTTATGTGTTTAAATTCCACTTTGAAACTTTGAAGTAAACTTATAACTTTGAAAAATGATTTAGGAAACTTGATGTATGCATGAACTAATGCATTTGGCTTGCGTGAAAGAATTTGTATACCTTACATTGATATTACAAATTGCGGCTTGAACTTTCTTCTTCATTTCTTCATTTATGCCGAGTCTTGAACTTGTATTTCTTGAATACTCTTGAAGTGTTGTATTGCATCACTTATTCCAACAATCTCTTCATATTTCTTGAATACCCCTTGATGTGTTGTATTGCTTCCTTTAACACAAACCTAGAAAATATGGCATAAAATGGAGAATCAAACTTTAGGGTAAGTCATAATAATCAGACACATAAAATATTGGCACGCTTTGAGATACGTGTCAAGACATAGGGCAGTGGGTGCCGAGTAATTGGGGGTAATGTGACTGCAAATATGTTAAATATATGACTAAACACACTAACCATATGTTATTATGTGCTTAGGTGAATTAATTTGATTTAAGATAAAATAAAATCATGTAGTCATATAGTAATTAATTGAACCCTTGATCAACTTAGTGATGATCCTAGAATATATATAACAAGGCATGATGAGTTGTTTTCATGTAGGACAAGTGGCTTAATGTGGGACAAGTGGTTTCATGTGGGACAAGTGGCATTGAGGGAGGACACAAGTCCTAACAATTAACTAATAGTAAATCAAAGATTTAGCTAATTAATACACTTACTAATATAAGTAAATAAGGTTTATACTTAATGGAGGAGCTCGACATATACATTTAGGCTAAAAAATCAGAGGAATTGAGGAGGGCCTTGGCCGAAAAATTCAGGGAGATCAAAGAGATAGGAGCTTAAATCAAAGTGTCTTCAACCCTTAGTTCATATCTTGTTATTTCAAGTTTGAAACCAGTTCTGGTTTTTGATTAGTTTTAGATGGTAGATATTTGAGTATTTGAAATAAGTTTATATGTTTGGATTCCTCATTTCAAGGTGATAATCCAGCTACTATAAAGTTCGTAATTTGGTTTTGAGATAAAAATGATATAAATTTTTGAAGTTGTATGACCAAAATTGAGATTTTGCATGTTGTATCATGAACCCACCTACGTAATTTTTTTATAACTTCGTCCTTTTAAATCAAAATTGACCAAATCTAATGGCATTTGAAAGCTAACTCAACGGGAAACAACGTTTTCCTATGAAATTTTTTTAATTTGAATGATTTCATGCCAAAAGGTGCTATACAAAAAGTTAATTGAATGCATTACATGATTTTTAAAACCAAGTTTTTAAAATACATAACTCCCTAATTACTTATCTAGATGAGCTTATAATTTAGTATGTTTTTTTTGTCTACGTTAGTTGCCTTTTGACCCAAAATCACAATTTTTGGTACTATAGATTCAGAGAAATAAATTTTATAAATCCGTTAGTCAAATTAGGTTCCAATTTGAGCTGTGTATGATAAAATTGCAATATCTCTTTCATTTTAAACCTGAATTTTGCAAACCAAACTTTTTTGAAAAGCTAAGACAAAGAACAAAGACTTTGTATGAGGGTAGATTTTTTGATTTGGACAAGTTCATGCTTAAAATTGCGTTACAACATATGATCCTAAATTGAAAGTTGAAACTTTATTTAGTCTTTAAGAGGCTATTTTGGGAAATAGAACTCTAAACCTAATTTAAACACAAGTCACTCTAAGATATTGAAAATGGACCTTAGGGGACTCTGGTGCTATGGTACTGTAGTTAGGAACATAGCGGGGTCAGATCGAGTGTTTTCGTGCCTTCAAAGTGCGATTTGAGTTGCGTAAGTCCCTTAAGAAACACATCTTCAGTAATTAATTGTTTCAATTGTGCTATATTGTATTCTTTTTTGTTCATTATCCATATTCTATCACTACATTGATTTGCTATAATAGTCGGTAGTTTTGTTTGCCACCGAAGTTTATTTGGATGTTATGGTTTATGGGTTCTAGTATGCTAGACCTTAACACATGTCACTTGCACCCTCGGTGAATAGAAACCTGAGCTATTGACCTCATCGTTGCATGTGTTCGATAGGTTATGATACGAACCGATCCTCTACAAGTAGTTTGAATGTGAGCCATTGTGGTACGAGCCACTGAGATCATCCGGATTGACAAAGTATGATCTAGTTTGCCACACGTGACACAATTATTTGGTTTCTATTGGTGCTAGTTATGCATGTTTAATATTCCATCTTGATAACACCATTATTAATTACTTATTTACAGATTTGGATGCCAGCCCGGACTCATCGGGATGCCGCATATAGGATAGGGGCATGCTTGACTAGGTACTAGTTATATATTGTATGATAGGTTGCTTTTATGGTGGATTTCATTTAATATGGAATAAATCATCACATGTTTGTAATTATCATGTTATGTCGAGTGAGATGGTGTGACGAGTAGTTGCCTCATAAAGCGTGTCAACACGAGTATCGTATAGGTGTAGTTTGGGTAGAATAAGTTTTACAATACTAACTTGAATAAAATGACTAAGAATCAATATGAATATGGCTTAAATCGAGAACCAAACTTTGGGCTAAGTCAAAACAATTGGGTGCATCAAGGATTGGTGCACCTCAAGATGCATACCGAGATGCGGGGCACTAGGTATCAGGTAGTCGGGAGTGAATGAGACCATAATTAGGTTAATTATGCATCAAATATATTAACTATATTATTGTTGTACCTAACTTAGCTATTTAAAAAGAATTAATTTTTATTTACCTATAGTTTCATCAAATTAAATAAAGGCCAATGATGGGCATTGGGACAAGTTAGATTGTGTATATCTTGGTTGGATTTGTATCTAAGTTATGTTAATTTGGAGATGGACAATTCGAGCTAAGGCCCATAGGATTTTACTTGAGATTCTCATATACAATAGATTCCATTACGACTTATGAAAACCACACTTAGTTGAGTTATTGTCAAAACAACTACTCCTTTTCATGGAATTCACTTGGAAATCTCAGCAACATTAGAGAGGAATTATAGCTCAAATTTGAGATATAGAGTAGGAATTTAGAGATCAAACAAGGTAATGCACTCCCTTTTCCATCAATTTCATCTTTTTCAATTTGGGTATATGTCTATGAAAGATGAGATTTTAAAGATTGGTTTTTAATGGTGATGTTTGTTATTGTTAATCTGATTGTTATTGTTGTTAGGTTATTGCCGCGGATAGTGGTTAGAAGAGAAGACAAAAGGGAAAGAGGAAAGAAATGTTGTCAAGTAGAGGTAGAGACGAATTAGGCGAGTAAGCACGCACGCTGTTACATTCGTTCGTCAATGCGAGCCTGGGTCAGGCCCAGCTAAACTAAGGCCGGTTCCGACAGGCCCCAACCTAATATTTACAATAAAAAATTATTTAAAATTAAATAAAATACATAATAAATAAATTAAATTATAGAAAAATATGCAAAATAGATAAGAATTTATAGAGAAATTGAAACATAATTCTAATTTTTTTTAATATTAAGAATATTAAGATAACATGGTTATAAATCAAATAAAATGATACATTTGGACTTTAGAGGACTAAAGAGACACTAGCTTGATTATCCAGACCTAGGTACGGTCTGATTCAGGAGTCTAGGGAAGTCAGAGCACATGTAGAAGGTTTTATAACCCATTGGGACATCACTTCAGTATTTAATTGTTATTCTTATATTGCTTATGTACATTCTTGCATACCATTCTTTTCTACACTACATGGATGGTTGGTTAGGATTACTTCTACAAATATATTCGCTGTATGTTTATAGCATTCTAGGCTATAGCACGCGTGACCAACACCTCGGTGAATTGCAACCGAAGTTGTTGTCTTGTGCACGTGTCGATGAAGTGTAGGTGTTAGCCAATCACAGTGAGGAACCAGGTGAAAGAGTAGTGGAGGGCACCTACCTAAGGGATCCTGCGGATCCGAAGTATAGTCTAAGTTGACCAGAATGAGTGAACACTTTGTTTATCCACTTGTTATGTATGCATATGATGATCCATTTAAAGTTGCTTGATTATATTTGTGCATGTTAATTTAACATTTTCTTTGGCTTGTAATTCACTTAAATGCTCAGTGAATTTTCTTAGGATTTTACTCACTAGACTCATCATCTATTTTGTTGTCAGGGCTGAGTGCGGATCCTAGTACGAGCAAGGGCAAGGGGGTCTTAGACAACTATCTTTGATCGCCTACTATCTAGTACACTTTCATACATGTTTAGCTTTTTGATATTTTGATTTATTTTGGGAATCATTGAACTAGAGAGACATTGTACATATATATATGCTTATCTCTTAGTTATCACGTCGCCTTATATATAGTACGCTATTTTTGGGTTTTCCAAATTATAATTTATGCTTTATGATATGTATTATATATGTTTCATGTTTTTTTGTCAGTTTAAGAATTCCGTTGTTAATTTACTCCTTATTAATTGTATGTGATTAAGACACAAGCCATATATATAATTCGCAAAGTTTGAAATGAAGTAGTGTAAACCCTAATTATACATGACAATTTATCACACATGCTAAAAATATAGGCTTGACTAGCTAAGCCAGTGGAGCGCAGGACACTATAGGTTCGTGACATAGACGGTGCAGCAAGGCCTACAAGGCGAGGAACAACACCCACCTAGCGGCCTCCGGGCCGGGGGTTGCCACAGTTGGTATCAGAGAAATCGTTGAAAGAACATAGGGAAATAGAAAAAAAACATATAACATAATAAATAAATCTTAGAAGTGGAAACCCGATGTACTTACCGTAAAACCCTATTTGGGAAGTGATTGTGAGGCACGTAGAGTAAGTGATTATATACGTGTATGTTTTTATTGTATATTTTATACTATGCGCATATATATATACCGAAGCTGATACTGTGCATGTTTCTTAATGAATATCACGATGGATGGATAGTCTACCATCCACTAGAGATTGGTCAGACTAGTAACCCAACTAAGGCCACTACCACAACTAGTACACAAAGCGTGGACGACCATTTTACAACATGATGCTCAAATAACAAAGATCATACAGTTATTGAGGACTCATATAGTACCAATTGTTGCTCCCACTATAGTTATAGTTCCCGGCACACGGACACCCTCGACACTGATTGTCAAGCAAATGCCAGTTCACGCCACTATTCCTAAAGTTCCTAAGACACCTATTGCGAGGTTTATAGCAGTAGTTATACCATTTATCATACTAGAGGAGACACTAACTCCTACTCATACACCGTCAACAATAATAACAAGTACTATAGCCACTACCTTCCAGTTCATATTGACACTAGAGGCCAAGTTAATTAAGGAGTTTATTTGTTTTTAATCTAGTTTTTTATAAGGAGGTGATGACATGAAGGCAGCTGGGAGATGGTTACTTTCACACCAGCTGCTGCACAAGCTACTTAGAGTCAAGAAGAGCATACATGCACAGGTTTTTGGGTCATGTTTTCGAGGAGCCGCTGCTATATAGTGGAATAGTTACTGCAATACCAACCTAAGGTCGACGACATGGGCACACTTTATACATGTATTCGATGATGAATATATCCCCATAAAAGTCTAGTTGCATTTGAGAGATAATTTCTTAGACCTGTGAAAGGGTAACCGATTTGTATTACAATATATGGAAAGGTATTAGTATTTACTGCAGTTTGTGATGGATATTGTTGGGATGGAGCTATTACAAATTTATTACTTTATCTGAGGATTAGTGGATGTTATCACTACCGATCGTGTGGAATGGGGTGCACACATTACTGGATATATATGCTTGAGACCTTTCCTACGAGACATATTTATTATAAAGAGGCAATAGGCGAGTACCATGATCAAGACAATTTGAAAGGCAGATAGGGCAGAGTTCTCGACTAGACAGGAGGCTTAATAGACACACCGATTTGATCATGACTTTGGTTAGAATACTAGACAGTAGGGCAGGGCCCGTAGTGAGGATCAGTAGGGAGATAACTTTAGTGATGAATATAGGTAAGCAATTCGTGTTATTACACAAGCACCACCCGAGCAACATCGACAACATTATAGGAAGTAGGATAGATGTCGATATCATCTTTGTAGTCAAAGTGGGCACCTAAATGCTGATTGCAAGTCACCACTATCACCATCGGGAGCATAGTATGGTCAAATAAGAGAGAGAGCACATGCCTTCATGCAAGCAGATGAAGATGCTACTACACACCTCGTTGAGGGTACGTTATCGATTATGGATAGACTTATGCATGTTTTGATAGATTTTGGTAGTACATTATCATTCATTGCTAGACACATGGTAAGTAAGTTACGGTTAGCATCACATATGATAGATACACATATTTTCCTCAATATAGTCGTTAGGGATAAGATATACCATAACCGGATATGTTGAGATAGAACGATTGAGGTAAAAAGGCATTAGTTGCCAATAGACTTACAAAACTTAGAGTACCTCGAGTTTGACGCACTTTTTGGGATAGACTGGTTGGCTGCATATCCTGCATAGCTGGATTACTTCCAAAAGATAGTCATGTTTTGTGTTCTATGGATTCTAGAGTTCACAATTACTGGAATCGCAATTGCGCTACCAATTACTAGAGTTCGACTAGCTAGGATTCAAGAGATAATGGAGTTTACTGCAATTTTTGAGCTGGATCCGAGG
Organism: Stephania yunnanensis; assembly: GCA_039657365.1. Taxonomy (NCBI): domain Eukaryota; kingdom Viridiplantae; phylum Streptophyta; class Magnoliopsida; order Ranunculales; family Menispermaceae; genus Stephania; species Stephania yunnanensis. Next base: position 36,269,512 of record CM077581.1, read on the forward strand.
ACGGAGATCAGGATTGAGGATGTTTCAGTAGTTAGAGAGTTTTTTGATGTGTTTCCGAATGATCTGCCAGGATTACCACCATCTAGAGGTCCGGTTTATTATGGAGCTTCTATCAGGGACACATTCGACTTTCAACAAACTTTATAAGATGTTAGTTTCTTAGCAGGAGGAGGTGTGGATATGGCTTGAGGATTTATCACAAAAAGGTTTCATCCACCATAATATGTCTCCTAGGGGAGCCTCAGTGTTATTTGTGAAAAAGAGGGATGGCTCCATGAGGATGTATGTAGACTACAATAAGTTAAATCAAGTGACAATCAGGAACCATTACCCACTCCCCATAATCGAATATCTATTCAATCAATTGGCAGGTGCCAAAGTTCTTTTCGAAGATTGATCTGCGTTCAAGCTACCATCAATTGAGCATTTGGGAAGCAAACATTAAGAACACCACTTTTTGTATGAGATATTGGTTGTTTGAGTTTACAATCATGCTGTTTGTACTAACCAACACCACGGTAATCTTCATGGACTTAATGCACAGGGTCTTGAGACCATACTTAGACCAATACGTCATTGTTTTTATTGACGACATCTTTATTTTTATCAGGACTTGTGTGGTTTACAAGAGTCACCTCTAGACAGGATTGACAACATTAAGGGAGGATATGCTATATGCCAAGGTCAGCAAGTGTGATTTCAGGCTGAGTGAGGTAAAGTTTCTTGAACATGTCAAAAATGGTCAAGGTATTTTTATGGATTCAAAGAAAATTCTAGTGATTATTGACTGGAGGACGTTTAAGTCCATTTTCGACATTTAGAGTTTCTTAGGGCTTGCAAGGTACTACATCTGATTCGTAGAGGACTTTTCCTTGATTGTAGCACCAATGATGAGACTAACAAAGAAAAATTTGCGATTTGTTTAATCAAAAGAGTGTAAGTAGGCATTATGGGAGGTGAAGAGGAGATTGATATCAGTACCAATGTTTACATTGCCGGAGTTGGGCAAGAGTTTGTCAGTTTACACAGACGCCTTAAAAGTTGATCTTGGACTATATTGCTGCAGGATGGCAGATCGGTAGCTTTTTTATCCAAATGTTTAACATACCAAGAGGGTAATTTTCCAGTGCAAGACTTTGAGCGTGCATCAGGCATGTTTGCACTGAAGGCTTGGATGCACTATCTCTATGGAGAGAAGTTTGTTTTCTACATTAATCATAAAAACCTGTAGTACATTTCTACTCAGAGAGATCTGAACATGTGTAAGAGGTGATGTCTTAAGTAACTGAAGGACTTTAACTTCACCATTGGTTACCACATTGGTTGAACGTCTTAGCTAACGCATTGAGGATGAACAGGATTGATGGTCAAATACTGTTATAACGCATGACAGATGAGTATGGACTGTTAGAGGTGGCATCAGTCATGCGTATGACAAATACTCTTATTACAGATGAGCCATGTATTTGTTGTCAAATGATGGTTCCTATAGTATTTATTGGCCGAGTGGTAAATTTTCAGGGGGCATACGGTATGTTTAACAAATTTAGCACGCTGGCATAGGATCCCAAGTGTACATATTAGTCGTAGATAGTAGATTAGTGTTCAACGCACAGAGGCAGACTAGGGGTAACAGCAGTGCCAGAGTTATGAAATGGTACTTTAGAGGCATCCACAAGGCTTGTTCCACAGCTCATCCTGGTCGGACAAAGATGTACCATGATCTTAGATGACTATTTTGGTGGCTAGGCATGAAAGATGATGTAGGCGTGTATGTTATAAGTTGTCACATCTACCAGCAGGTTAAGGTTCAGTATAAAAAACTGGAAGGTTTATTGGAGATATTGCCCATTCCATAGTTGAAATAGGAGCATATCACCATGGATTTCATTAGTAGACTACCATAGACTTCCAAGAGACACGATGATGTGTGGGTAGTGATTGACGAAATTAGCCCACTTCATGCCAATTTCGATGAGGTACACATTTCACATCAATGAAATTTGTTCGATAGGGAAATTATTAGATTGCATAGGGTGCCAATCTCAATTGTGTCTGACAAAGATCCTAGATTCACATCTAGGTTATAAGAGTGAATGCAAAAGCAGTTTGGAAAAAGACTGCAGTTTAGTATGGCTTACCACCCTTAGAGCGACGGCCACTCGACAAGATTGATACAGATTTCAAATCATAAGCATAGGGCGTATATACTGCAATTTAGGTGAGTTCATGGGATTAATATCTACAACTAAGTATGTTTACCTAGAACAACATCTATTAAGCGAGTATCGGGATGCCTCCATTTGAGGCTCTGTATGGGGGGCGTTGTAGATCATCCACATGTAGGGCAGAGCTGCATGATACAGTGACCATTGGGCTAAAGATAGTTGTTTACCACACATAGAAGATTTATCTAATCAGGCAGATATTTCGGGCAGCTTAGGACAAATAGAATAAATATGCAAAAAAGTACCATGAGGGTTTGAGCTATGAGGAGTGTGACATGGTATATCTAAAGTTTCCCCTTAGAAGGGTCAGGAGATATTGGGGATTAAGGGGAAACTGATGCTGAGATTCATTAGACCATTTAGAGTTGCAGTATGAGTTGGTCGTGTGGCATTTAGACTGGACTTAGAGCCACTATTAGTTGAGGTTCATATGACGTTTCACATTTCTATGTTGTGGCTTGCTAGGTCAGGACCGAGACTATTGATCGATTTGAGACAGATTAAGGTTCACCCTGACAAAACTTATGAGAAGCAGCCATTGGAGATCTTGGACGCCAAGATACAGACTCTACAGAAATGGAGATCCCTCAAATATTAGTTTGTTGGCATCATCACAGGATTGAAGGACTTACCTGGAGCTTGAGTCTGCTATGTCGAAGTGTTATCATCAGCTATTCCACGGTATGATCGTTTAGTTTAACTAAATTCTGGACAAAATTTTCCCTAATTACGAAGAATTGTAACAACCCATTTTGTTAATGTCGTTATTAATTACTTTTTAACAGATTTGGATGCAAGTTCAGACCCACTTGGACCCTACAGAGAGTCTAGGGGCATGCCTAACTAAGTACTAGTTATATATTGTATGATTGGTTGCGTTTATTGTGGTGTATTTCATTTAATTTAGCATAAATCATTGCATATTTGTAAATATCATGTTATGTCTAGTGAGATGGTGCGATTGGTAATCGCGTTGTAAAGCATATCGACATGGGTATCAGATAGGCATAGTACGGGGTACACTTAGTTTTATAATACTAACTTGAATAAAATCACTAACAATCAATGTGAATATTATATAAAATGGCTAACCAAACTTTAAGCTATGTCAAAATAATCAAGTACATCAAGGATTGATGCATCTCGAGATACGTCGTCGGGACACGGTGCATTGGGTTCTAAGTACTCGAGAGTGAGTGGAATCACAATTGGGTTAATTATGTGTAAAATATATTAATTATATTATCATTGTACCTAAGTTGGCTATTTAAGAAGAATTAATTAGATTTACCTATAGTTTGATCAAATTAAATAAAGGCCAATGATGGGCATTAGGACAAGTTAGATTGTGTATATCTAGGTAATATGTGTAACTAAGTTGTATCAATTGGTAGATAGACAATTCAAGCCAAGACCCACAAGACATTCCTTAAGATTCTCACACACATTAGATTACATCACAACCAATGAAAACAACACTTGGTGGAATTATTGTCAAATCAACAACCCATTTTCATGCAATTCACTTGGAAATTTCAGCTACATTGGATAGGAATTATAGCTCAAATTGGAGATTTAAAGCTACAACTTAAATATCAAACAAGGTAATGCACTCTTTTCCATCAATTTCATCTTTTTCAATTAGGGTGTGTGTCCATGAAAAATGAGATTTTGAAGATTGAGTTTTAATTGTGATATTTGTTATTGTTATTGTGATTGTTATTGTTGTAAGGTTGTTGTTGTAAATGACAGTTAGAAAGAAGAAAAAGAGGAATTAAAAAAGATGTTGTAACATAGAGGTAGAGACAAGTTAGTCCGAACAAAACCCAATTGAATCGAGCTAGCTTCAGGCAGCTCAACCTCTATTAACGATAATTTTAAAAAAATTAAATAAATACATAATAAATAAAATAAATTAATGAATAATATAGAAAAATAGATAAAAAAATTACAAAAAAACTCAAAAAATTCAGAGAAAATATAAGAAATAGGGAAAAAGGTTAAACATTAGATTTTGAGAATTTTTTGGTATACCATGAAAAATGTGCCACAACTAAAAATTGAATTATAATTCTAATTTTCAGTTTAATATTAATAATATTAACTTTATGTGGCTATAAATTAATTAAAATGATACATTTCAACTTTACGGGACTTAAGGGAATGTAACTCGTGTATAGGGAGCTAGAGGGGTCAGATTTCAGAGTCCGGGGAAGTCAAAGGGCGTGTTTGAGGTTTGTAAAACCCTTAGGTACATCATTTGAGTATTTAATTGTTTTTTTTATGTTTCTTTTGTCCATTCTTGTATATGATTCTATTCAACACTATTTGGATGATTGAATAAGATTATTCCTACCGGTACATTCATTGTGTGTTTGTGGCATGCTAGGCTGTAGCATGTGTGACTAAACCCTTAGTGAATTGTGACCCAAGCTGTCATTTGGTGCAAGTTTTGGCGAAGTGCAGGTTTAGTTCAATCACCGCAAGGAAACAGGTTAAAGAGTAGTAGGGGCACCCACTGAAGGGATCATGGGGATCCGAAGTACAGTCTAATCTTATCGGGACGAGCTCACACTTTTTTTATCCACTTGTTATGTATGCATACGATGATCAATTTACAATTGCCTATTTATATTTCTGCATTTTTATTCAACATTTTCTTTGGCTTCTTATTTACTTTGAGGCTCAGTGAATTCCCTTGGGATTTTACTCACTAGACGTGTCATCTATTTGGTTGTGAAAACAGAGTTTATATCCTAGTACAAATGGGGACAAGGGATCCTAGGTGACTATTTTTGATCGCCTACTGTCTAAGACACTCTCTTAGGTGTTTAGTTTTTTGATATTTTGATTTATTTTGGGTATCAGAGAGACTAGAAAGCAATTGTACGTGTATATATATATATGCTTACCTCTAAGTTATCATGTCGCTTTATATATAGAGTACTCGATTTCTTGGTTTTCCACATTAGGATTATGCTTTATGATACGCAATATATATATATATATATATATATATATATTTCATTTTTTTACGTCAGTTTAAAACTTGCGCTATTAATTTACTACTTATTAATTGCAAGAGATTATAATATAAGCCATATGTATAATTCGCAAAGCTCAAAACTAAAAGACTATAAAACCTAATTATACAAGAAAAGTTAGTAGGCACACCAAGAATGCAGGCATGACAAGTGACGTCAGCAGAGCGCGAGACCTTAAGGCTCAGTGACGTAGAGAATACAGTGGGGCCCACAAGGTGAGGAGTAACACCCACCTAGTGGCCTCGGGGCACGGGGCTACCACACATGTGATTATCTTATAGTTTCATATTTATTTTTGCATGTTTATTTAATATTATTCTTCTCCTCTCTATTATTGAATGCTCGGTGGTTTTCTTTTGGGATCTTTATGACAGGACTCGTCATTTGTTTTGTTGTGATGAGTGAGTGCAGGTCCTAGTACTCGTAAGGGTAAGGAGGTTTTAGGCGACTATCTCTAATATTTTGTTTTACTTTTGGGGTTTTGGAGACTTGATAGACATGGTACATGTATATATTTACTTTGCACAGAATGTTGTCCCCTAATAAACAGTGTCCTTGATTACGGGTTTTCCATAGTAGGACCGATGCTTTATATGACTTGACAGTTATGAAAAATCTATGGTTATGCAATGTTAAGAATTCCGTTGTAAATTATTGGTTACCGATTTGCAACTCTATAAAATACAAGTCATAATTGTGACTTAATGAATATCTTGAATAATTGGCAAACAATATAGATAATATGACCACTACCACGCAAATCGAGGATCGTTAACTTGGTGACAGATGTTGGCAAAGTTGCAAGACCTGCGTTGTAGCACGTTCGGCGACCACGAGGCTTGGGGCCGCCACAAACGCCGACCAAGTTTCCAAGTTCCAGCCCAAGAGGAAACATTAAAATAGTATTTGGTTCTCCCTAAAAACTCTGAAATGACTGAGAAACCTAATTTATTTTCTAAAAACAAAAATAGATTCCCAGCCTAATTTCTCATGTTATGTGAATTTACATAACACAACTATTTATAAAATACTTGTATAAAGTCGGGTAATTGAATTACCATAATACATGTACTTAAATTGGTATTAATATGAAACAACAAAGGTACTCTTATGTTACAAATTTTATCATGTAAAACAACCAATCTTGTGCTTGATCTTTCAATACAAAAGGAAATGATTTATGTTTGACTTGTTATAGTGTGCAGTCTTTGGCTTTCATCCTACTGACTTTTGGTTGATATTTCCTTATAATTTTTTTGGGTTTTTATTGCCTTACCATAAAAGTTAGGTAGAGCAACTAATGAATCCAAATCGAAGTTCAAAATTGGGAAGTCCTTTAGGATCGGTAATATATATTGGTACCTAAGCAATGTCGATTTGATTAGTTTGCCTAAAAGTAAGTTCTCTATTATCATTATCCCTATTAATATTAAAGTCTTTATTGGTTTCCAGTGTGGTAAGTTGGTATTCTCTACCTTGTTGTTTTCTGAAACTATGATTAAATGCCATATATACCTCAAGATCAAACGGATGTGGTCTCGTGGAATGAGAATGACGAAACGAATAAACCATACAACGTCTAAAACTCATACGAAATTGTATTTAAATCCGTGGCAACAATGCCAAGAATTGTCACGTATCGAGCGTGCATAATAAATTTCCCTTCCATATTATACTTTTAATATTTTTGTAGTGGTGATAAGTGGAAGTCATCTCTACAAGGATTTATCAAGCTTCTATAGGAAAAAGGGTTTTAAAGATTTTTATTATTTTTTACTTCAATTTGATAATTAATTAAAACAATAATTAAACTAACTAATTCACTATATAATATAATAATAATTAGCTCACTATATTAACATAACTAACACATTTTAAATGCAATATCAATCGAATAAATTCAATTGAATATTAAATAAATATCTAAACCGACATTTAGAACAATGAAACATAAACTCGTTTTAAATTCAAAACATGTTACTTCAATTAATATAGTTATGAGCATACTTTACGAAATACCCTAGATCATTAAAATCTAATCATAAGTAAACAACGTTAAGCTATCCATTTGTTCTCCTGATATATGTGAAAAAGTCATGTTTTAATTTTGTTAAGCTAACCCATTTGATTACATGAAGGCATTAATTCCATGCTATAAAATCGTATTATAATTTATGAAAACCTCGAACTACTAGATCTCAAATTAACCTAAGAAATCTAAACAGTCAAACCTTTGAAATAATCCTAGTTACTGCTTCAAATAGACAATGAATCCAAATATCAAAAATACACATTCTGAACTCGCATGCAATAAAAATATCATGATTAAAATTAATAGATAATAACCTATAAAGTCAGTGAATCAAATAATACGATTACCTTAGAGTATTAAGCACATAATCTTCGCACCATAACTACATAGCAAAATGGATCTAGTTCACGTTCGAACTTTATTTAGATTGAGTAACTACTCACTCATATTCATAAATAACGTTGCAATAATATAAATAAAAAACATAAATAAATACCAATGGAATAAATATTTTAAATCTTTAAATCTTCTCCAAAAGTAATAAATAATAAAGCAATAACTAAAACAATAAAGAATGGCTCCTAAAGCAATAAATTATTGATCTAAGTACTAAAGGGCAACTAATTTTGTAATCTTTGGCTTGTATTTTTAGTATTTTAGGTAGTAAAAATTCAAAACCAACTCAAGAAATTCATAGTGAATTCTTAAAATCTACTCCAACAATTCCTCAGCGACTCATGTTAAAGTGACATCACTGGGTAAATTCATAAAATTGCAGTCCTTATTTCCACTGATTCGATTGGCGATTTTGTGTCCCTAAGAATCGCTAGAAATTTGTTGGGCTTGTGAACCAGTTCTTCCTTGATTCATTGGTGATGATTTTTTGCATACTCTTTCCATTTGATTAATTTGTTCATAATTTCTCATTTTTCATTCATTTCTTTGTATTCTCCATTTATTACCTAAAATAACAAAAGCAAGAGAAAACACTGTGTAATATAGTATTTTACATTAAAAATCATCCTAAAATATACTATAAAACATTTCTAATTATTTACTTGTCAAATACCCCCAAACTCATCACTTTGCCATCTCAAGCAAATGAATACTTTTAATCATATTCTACTTTCTTCCCTCATTCTGATTTCATAAATATATACTCTTATTCTTAAACAGAAATGATCTTAAAATAAAAACATATTATCCTCATTAAAATAAAAATCACGATAGAATAGAAGGAAATGAAAAATAACCCATTTATTTGACATTTCAACCTTTTAATTGTCCAATACACTTTATAATTCAAAGTTAAACAAATTAATCATGTTAAGGCACTACATAGGTTTTCTCGATCTCTATTGACAAGCATCAAGCTTATGATAACAAATATAGAAACTCAAGATACAAAAATCACAAAATCAATCTCATTTTCAAACAATACTTAAAATATCACCATAATCAAAGTCGATTAGAAATTTTATTCAACAATAATCATCATTTTATATTAATTTTTGGAATTAAAAGTTATCTCTCTTTTTCGTTCTTCTTCAATCATATAAGTTCAATTTCTTCATTGTATTGTATTCCTACGATTCCTTGCTTCATTTCCTTTGGAATTCGTTATCCTTTTTACATGAATTATGCCTCTCATTTTTCCCACCACTAGATTTCATGCTCCATTTCCTTTAGAATCTGTGGGTCTCTTTCTTTTATTAATTTAGAAACTCTTGTTAAATATGGTGGTGGAACGAGGATGTTCAACGAGCAATTAAGACTAAAAGATAGATGTACAGGAAAATACCTAAGTATGAAGATGAAGATATGTACAATCAATACAGAGAAGCTAGAAAACAAGTTAAAAAAGTAGTTAATCAAGCTAAAACAAATTTCATGGAAGATCTATATATAAGGTTAGGTAATAGAGATGGTGAAAAATATATATAGGCTAGCTAGATTAAGAGATAAAAAAAAACAAGACCTAAGTCATGGAAGATGTATTAAGGACGAAAATCAAAATATTTTAACACGCGAGGAGGATATTAAGGAGAGATGGAGAAGTTACTTCGATAGTTTATTTAATGATGGCCAAGTTGATACAATAATAGATGAAAACCCACATCAAGAAAGAAATGTAAACTACACACGCAATATTAGAATTGTAGAAGTTAAAGAGGCATTGAAAAGAATGAAAATGGGGAAAGCATGTGGCCCAAATTAAATACACATAGAGGTTTGGAAATGCTTAGGAGAAATTGGATTGATTTGGTTAACAAAACTTTTCAATAAAATTCTAAACTCAAAATGGATGCCATTGAATTGGAGAAGAAGCACACTTGTGACAATCTTCAAAAACAAAGGAGACATTCAAAGTTGCTCAAACTACCGGGGAATTAAACTTATGAGTAACACTATGAAACTTTGGGAGAGGATAATTGATAATAGGCTAGGGAGAGAAACAACAATATCAGATAACCAATTTGGTTTCTTGCCTGGGAGGTCAACTATGGAGGCGATTTTCCTTGTAAGAAGATTGTTAGAAAAATATAGGGAAAACAAAAAAATATCTTTATATGGTATTCGTAGATTTAGAAAAACATATGATAGGGTCCCTAGATATGTTCTTTGGTGGGTTCTAGAAAGCAAAAGAGTGCATGGTAGATACATATACACTATTAATGATACGTATAATGGAGTACTAATGAGTATAAATACAATTGGAGGAGCTGCAAAAGAATTTCCCATTACGATACGACTACATCAAGGATCGCCTTTAAGCCCATATCTATTTACTTTAGTTATGGATGAACTAACTAGACATATTCAAGAGGATATATCATGGTGTATGCCATTTGCAGATGATATTGTCTTAGTTGATGAAACTAAAGATGGAGTGAATAGGAAATTAGAACTCTAGAGAAATACATTAGAATCTAAAGGTTTTAAGTTGAGTAGGACGAAACCGAGCACATGCACTATGAGCTTAGAAACACTAGACATCGAGATGACGGAGTGGTAAAATTAGGGAAATAAAAGTTATTAAGGTAAACCACTTTAGATATCAAGGATCAATCATACAAAATAATGGTAACATTGAGAATGATGTCACACATCGAATTCAAGCTGGATGGAAGAAATGGCGGAGTGCAACAAGGGTGATTTGTGATCGAAATGTTCTACTAAGTTAAAAGAAAAGTCTTATAGGGTCGCAATTAGGCTAGCTATGCTCTATGGAAGTAAATGTTGGGCGGTAAAGCAACAACAATTACATAAAATGAACGTAGTAGAAATGAAGATGCTTAGGTGGATGTGTGGTAAAACTTGTAAAGATAGAATAAGAAATATAGAAAGTCAAAGTCAAGTAGGAGTAGCACCAATTGATACAAAGATTAGGGAATGGCAGTTGCGATGGTTTGGTCACCTGCAAAGATGCCCTAGAAATGCTCTAACTAGAAAACATGACTCAATAGAAACTGTAGAAATTCGATGAGGTAAGGACAGACCAAAGTTAACATGGGATGCATTAATTAGGAGGGATTTGAATGGTTTGCAAAGCTCACCATCAATTGCACTTAATCGAGCACAATGGAAAAGTTTGATTCATGTAGCCAACCCCAGTTAATTTGAGACTGAGGCTATGTTGTTGTTGTAGAAACTCTTGTTAGCTCATCTATTGTATACAAAATCTAGGTGAATTGAAACAGGGTATAACAATTCCTTTCCATCATAAAATTTATATTTTCTTGTGTAAAATGTTTCACTTCAATTTCTATTCAAATACAAATTAAATTCAATTCTGTATTCCTAACTAAATAAAGGAAAATGAAATGGAAAAAAATATTACCTATATTATGGAAAATTTCAAAACAAATTCACAATGTTTAACTAGATTCTATTCCTTGTTTCTTTCATACTTTGCATCTTCATACTTGGTTCATCCCTAAACCCATTCCAAACCTTGTCCTCAAGGTCATAAAATAAAGTTAGATTTTTCAATAAAAATAAAAATACATTGTTAAGCATAATTAAATAGAATTGGGCACATCAAACCATTGTATCAAATTGTGAACACACCAAAGCAATTGTATCAAAGTATCACATATACCACATCATTTAAATCATAGGATTATAAATGTAGTCCTCTCTATAATAACATTCAGAAAATGATTACATAGAGAAGAAGAAAAATATCAGAACAGCTGTCCAGACGTCACATCATCACCTTATCCCCATAATCAGGTAATTGAGGTTGGTAGCTTGTTGTAAGATCATATAATGTGTAGTCCACTCCTGCCAACACGTGCCACAGGTATAATGACTCGCTTGTAGTAATAATGTAATCAACTTACGTTGAACACATATATCTTTCTTAGGGAAAGGTTTTTGTACTAGTCATGTATTATGTACTTAACTTGAATTATTACTAAGGGATTGACCTTTTTATTAGTTTTTATACTAAACTAAACTATCAAACAAATCACTAAAAACTTTAGTTGACTTTTTATATTCAGAAGATCTTAGTTCACAACTTCACTTAAGTAATTTAATTTTATGTTTCATACTCATGAATACATCTCAATATGTTTTGTACAATGCCTACTTAGAATAAATAGATTTCTTTCAAATCCACTTCAACCCACTGATATAACGAAAAAAAATTTAATGTGCAAACTAGAACTCTACCTATTGTTTGAATAACATAAGCTTCACATTAATTTAAGTCTCAAATCATTGGATTCATAACCAACTAAATTTACTATCTACGCCTCTTTAATCAACAACTACCTCTTGATGTTGTAAAGCCTAAGTTCATTAAACACGTGATCAAGATGTCTAAAGTATTACACTCATAATCAATATAAACTCTAATCAAAGGATATCATTCATACTTTAGGATCTATTGATCCATAAGATAAAGAGACTACTCGCACATAATTGAAACACACATACGAAAATTCGATATAGAATTCATTGCAAAACATAGATTAATATAGATATTACTTTGAATTAATTGATGAAACCCAATATTGATTGCAAACATGGAGTCTTCAATGTTTCTCCTACGAAAACTCTTTAATACTCAAACACAATGTTAAATTACTCTAATGGAGGCTAATCTCTTTCTATGTGGTCGTCTCCATCTTGTTTGTCCTAATACATATTTATAGTCCTTAATAAAATTAGAAACCCTAAATTACAATTTAACTCAAAGTAATGCTTCACTTTCTAATTTTTGCAAATTTGGCGTTGTCACTTATTGCCTTGACGCAGTGCGTTAAGCCATGCCGCCGCCACTACGCTAAAACTTCATTATGTATTTTTGAGCTCTTGTAGCTTTGGCATTGTTCCCTATGTGTCCCAATATGGTCTTTTATATGCCACGTTACTGCTACTGAGCCGGACCTCTAGAGTTTATTTTCTTCAATTTTTCTTCTCTCTCACGCCGTGCCTTTCCTTCCCACGCCATGCCTTGAAGTCTTACAGAGTCAATACATGTTTCCATGGCACCAACTCTGATTTTGAGGGTTTTTGTTTCGTTTCTTGTCATTTTTCCTTGATTTCTTTTAATACACCTTAATTCCCTAAAAATGCTATAATGCCATGAATTAGCACTCATTTAAAAATACTTATACTAAATATACTACTAAGCTAACTCTATATAAATAATCACTTATTAAATACCACCAAACTTAAGGTTTTGCGTATCTCGAGCAAATGTGTATTCTTCTAAGTCTCCTAATAACTAATTCTCATTCAATTCACATTGTTTATGGAGTATCCTTTAATTTATTAAGTTTCATGTTAACAATCCACTCAATAGCAGATCTAAACAAAAAACAAGCACTATTCACGAGTTCGTTTCATCTCAACACTCAAGTAGCAAGTATACAATCTCATGATTTCTTATTAAGCTTAGAAATTCACAAATAAGCATAGATCAAACTCATATTTAGTAGACTTTAGCACTTCAAGAGTCTTTAGGACTTTTGCATAGTTGGAATGAAAATTTAACTTAATTAGATACTCGCACTCGAGCTAAATCTTTTATTTAAAGAGTTCAGTTTACTTCCGCCTTCTTTTCTTAATTTTTTCTCATTTATTCTTCTTCTCATCATTTTTTTTTTAGTCTCTTGTCCTTTTCAAATGGACATCATTCCTTTCATATTTTTCCAACCATAAGGTTTTCTGCTCCATTTCTTATAAAACTTGTGGGATTCTCTCATTTTTTCTTCTTTATTTCCAAAACTCTTGTTAGCGCTTCTTACTTTCACTAAATCAAGTAAGTTAACTCCAACTTTTACAATACAATGTTTATTTCTTCCTCTCTTTGCACTAAGTCTTTATTTGCTTCATATCTTCAAGTAAGATTCACACTTAATGTATAATCATTAGTGATCTGACTTTTTCCACAAGAAGTGTTATAGTTTCTTGCTTTTGTTTCAAGTTCAAGGTCTTCCTTAACTCTAGGTTTTTAATCATGAAATCACATCATTATTTGCTACATTTCATTGTTTGTTTTTCATAATTTAAAAATACTTTCTTGAGTTTCATATCAACAAGATACTTGTGATTTACTCATACACAATTAAAGGCATGAATGTGCAAACGAATTACTTATTCATTACATATTACTATATATAATCTAATCTATACTACTTAAACATTCATATAGTAAGTAAACAAAAAATGTATACAATACCATGCTTTCCTCCCTAACTACTTCAGATCAAAATTTAGATGATCATACCTGTAGTGTTTATGCTTATTTATCATGCTTTCTCATAGTGTAGTGTAGTGTCGAGGCCCCCAAAATTAAACTAAACCTTGTCCTCAAGGTTTAAAAGTAAACTTGAAATATGAAGACACTACACACAAACATACGTAATAACACAAGTTATAATAAACCAAATTAAACATAGAATTAAAACAAATAAATAGTTAACAAAATATCCCAAATGTTAAAAATTAAATGGTATCAAAGTCATTATCAACTCCTTAAGTATAAAGGACTCCTATTAAACTAACTTTATGACTGCTCATCATCATCATCATCTACATCATGAACTCCAACATGTGATGGTGTCAATGGACACTCAGCCATCCTGCGTTGCACTAGATTCAGATCAAACACATATGTTGGTGCTACTGGAAAGCCTAACGACCTATTAGTAGATCTCATCCATCTGTTCCTCTTATATCTATCTCTGGCTTTGTGATGATCGACAAAAACATGAAATTATGTTGCCCGTTCCATCTATGCTGCTCTCTCATCTTCATATCCTACTTATGTCTCAATATGACTACTTGGTATTATGCAGTGCCCTAGTGGTACTGTCTTCTCATCTTTGTAATCCACGGACTCTGCTGCCATGGAGTCAAGCCCTCTTGTGGTGGAACAGGTGCCTGTGGTGGAGGAGGTGGTGGAAAGACTTCAAGACCATCCAAGTCCGGCTCTCCTATTTTAAGCTCTACAAACTCCTAGCCCACAACAAATCCTTATTGTTGCTGCTCCTCCTTTTCTTCATTCTCTTCTTTTTCTATATCCTAGGCTAATTCTTTCATTGTTGGTTATGCTACTGCTTAATCCTCTTACCTCTTGGCCACCAACTCATCCTCACGTCTAGCTCCCTCGGCTCTTTAGTTCTCCTCTTCAAAGTCTTGGTAACCAATCGGTGATTTCCACGTAAGAATGAAAGCTTCATCCATTGTTAGTTGGGCATCTATGTCAAGTTCTTCATCATCTCTCATTCTCACTCTACCCTTTCAGCACATTTGAGCAATCAATATAGGAAACAACAACTTTTTGTCCCTTCGTGACATGATGGACTCCCTCAAACTAGTGTAGATAATCTTCTCGATGATGATTTCCTTGCAGTGTGTGATCTCATAAAGTCAAGCCTCTTTCAGCTTGTTTATCTCACTCTGTTGAGAAGTGGGGGATAATGAAGCAATAAGAAAATGTTGCCACATTCGGTACACTTTCCTAACACTCGCCTTTTTAATATGCTTTGGCACATTCTTAGCACCCATTACCTATCATTTTTGTCCTGGGACAGCAAATGATCTCTCTATAACTCTAAAACAGTATAGATTATACGTTTTCTTATATATGTTAATCAAGAAACTCAGTAGAAATTCTATTAAATTGAAGCTTTCCATTCCATAGAATGTATTAATCTTACACACATTAAAGGGAACAAAAATTACTCTCACCTTCACTAGCTCCTCTTCTGCCGTGAATTTTGCTTTAGCATAAAATTTAAAAACAATCTCATTCACTCCTTTTACTTTATTCTCCCATAGTTTTAAAATAGTTGTTTCTAATTTCGGTGCTTGATGAAATTATTCATTCTTTTATCTTATTTGGCTGGCAAATTAATTCTCTTTCATAAATGAACTCCCTATGTAAAATTTTCTCATATCATTCCTTAGCCTATTTACAAATGAAATATTTGGATTTAAAAGGTCTAGGCTCTTCTTCATTGGGATTTCTAGAAGTAGATGCCTCAAAATCATTTGCTCTAGTTTGACTAACTTGTTTCCTTATTTTCGCCATTTTATTCAAATTGAAGCAACTAAACAACAATGCAACGCAACTCGCTCTTTAAATCACCTAAAATTCAAAATTTATATATTATGGATCGTGCATACGCCAAAAAATGCAAAAATGTGAAATAAGTCTCCAAGGGTAATAATAAGGCTCACATTCACACAATCTTGCAAAACCTACTCTACAACCTGAATTCCATAATTTCATATAATATCATAAAAAATTTCAAAATTTAAACCATAACTAGATGAAATTATAAATATATACCTTTATGTCGGATTAATTTTTAATGTAGATCACTTTTTTAAGTTTTATCGATCCAAGCCCTCTCACTTTTCTAATTTACTAGAACCTTAGATCTTTTTGGAATCAAATTTAAAAAATTTAAGCCCTAACTCTTCCACTTGTGTAAATGCATGATGTGTTTGTATCTTACCCTAATTCACTAGGAACTTACTAATCTTAAAATGATTAAAATTTTGCTTTAGAGTGGTGTATGCTTGGTAGTTTTGGTAAGGTTTAAGTGCAAGTTTGGAGAATGTTGTGAAATATGTGTTTAAAACCCTCACTTTGACCTCGGCATCGTGCCTTCGACGTTGTGGAGCATTTTTAGTGTTTTTTCTAGCCCACTTCTTCGCATATGATTTTTCATTTAATCTCCTTTGCACCCCTTCAACTTTGTGTACAACTCACAAAAGGTGTCGTGACCGCATAATATCCATGAAAATATAAAAATTAATAAATTTTACCTTTCATTTGCCCATTTTGCTTACCATTACGGCTTTGAACTCCTTTGCTCATTTTCATTCTTTTAATGAGTTTGCAAGACATTTCCATTTTGATGAATCATCACCCGATGAATGGTCTTTCTTGCGCATTAAGCACAAATTTTTCGAACGTTAGAACTAAAACTCGTAAAATGTAATTATTAAACTAAATAACTAACTATTGAGTCAAACTAAAAAATTAAAATCTAAAAACTAAAAATTTAAAACCCTGGGCCGCCTCCAAGTAATAGTTAATTTAATGTCATTAGCCTGACGCCTTTTCACTTATTTTGTCTAAGTCTAAATCGAGAATATCTGGCCGCAAACACAACAATCTCTGCATTATCGCCATCATTGATGCTCATCATGATCTTTCTTTCTTTTACGTTCAAACTTGCTTTAGCAATTTTCAAGAATGACCTCCCAAGTTTGATAGACACATCATCATCCATATTATGGTTCATGACCTTGAAATTCGTGTTGCATGTGAACGTACCTACTTTCATGTGCACATTTAAAACTATCTTTATAATAGATATCGAATTATTGCCTGCTACTTGCAAGTTTGTAGTATCCTGACAATTGATCTTCAAGTCTACATGAATCTTGTCCATCAGTGGCATGACATTGTATAATGCTCCAGTATTACATAAAACATTTAGAAGTCGGTGTTGTCAATGTTTATAGGTACGCTTATATCTCTAAGATCTTTCCTTTTGATATGTTGAAGTGGCGGGATGAACATGAACTTTTATTCCAGTTTCTTTGGAACCAACTTGATGTCATTGCCTTATGGGTCTCCTTTTGGAGGTTCTTCATCTTTTTTCTTGGTCTTCCATTGTTGCTTCCTTTTTTTTTCTTCAAGGCATTGATTCTTTGCTTCTTGAAACCATTAAGCTCATATTGCTTTACTTTCATTCCATGCTCATTCATCTTTTCATGCTTGTACATTATTTGGTCTTGTCTATGCTTTTTTGTCGCCGTAGTGCTCATCAAGCTAAAGGCACTTACGTTCTTCTTAGGATTGTGACAGTGTTTGCTAGGAAATTGTCCTTCCTTCATTGAGTTCAATGCTATAACAAGTTAACCAATTTTTCTCTCTAAGTTCTTGATGGATTGTGACTACTAATTATCCATCTTTTACATTGTTTGCCTTATTTTTTCCAACTCTTTCTCACGCTTCTCATAGCACCCCATATCTCTAACTTCCATGGCTTACAAATACTTCTCAATTGACTTCAGAGAATTCATCCCTTCACTCTGCCCAAGCTTCCCATTTTGGACTTGTTGTACATAGCCTTCAAGTAACTTCGCTACATTATCAAGATTTCTATAAGAAAAATTTGTTTTATTCTTATTTTATCTGTTTTATTAAGGAGCCACTCATCTTGGCCCGAAGTTGTTCCCGTAGCTTGGTTTTTCGTGAAGTTGATGTCTTCATGTTCCATTACCGTCTGTATGTCCATCTAGTTAACCACCATGACTTAGGGATATATGGGTTGATATGCTACTTGTGGACATTGGTATCTGATCTGAAGTTTTGCCATTTTGCCACTAAGATTTTTTAGCTATGCCATAATCACATCTTGCGAGTGAATCTCATAGATGCCTACTGATTTCTCGATTGTGGAACGAGTATTGGTAGTACGATTTTGAGATATAAGATCAAGTAGACCCAATGCTCCATCATTCTTTGAAAGTAGAGAGCCACCTGATGCAGCATCTAGTAATGTTCTCTTGTTATGGCTTATCCTATAGTAGAAAATCTATAGTTGTGCCCATTTCACGTATCTGTGTCCTGGACATCTCCTTTGCATCTCCTTATATCTTTCTCAATCCTCGCCAAGTGACTAGGCGTTTTCTAGTAATCTTTCATTGATTTCTCCCATGAGGTAAAACTCCATGCATTCAACCCTTAGAAGTAAGACTGGGCTTTTCCACCTAGTTAGAATGGGAAAATTCGCATCCTAATCACCTTTTTAGTAACTTCGGTTATGTGCATGATGTCTCAATTCTCTAATGAATTTTCAACATGTGCATCTAGATTTTCATTAGATAGCCCATTGATTAGATTATTTTGCTTCATATTTATCAAAGATGGTAATAACTAGAACTTGGCAATGTTGGCTGGAAGCCTAATAACTCAATTTTATGTCTCCTGAACTTCTTGCTTGAAGTAGACACGAATGCATCTTTGTCCTCGCACTCAACCTTGCATTACTATATCACCTGCAGGTTGGTTACTCCCGCAACCGTGTTGTTGGTTTCTAGCTTGCTTCTTAGGCATCTTAACTTCTTTTTTTCTTTCCTTTAGTTGTTCTCTCAATAGCTAGATCATAAGGCACTAGGTCCTTCTCTACCTCGATAGGCATGCACTAAGTATCCCTGAAAAGAAGAACAAAAGGATCAAGTGCAGAAAGTTAAACAGAAACTTAAGCGTATTTTACTTTATGTTTTTATAAACTCAAAATTAAATTACTGAAAATAAAACTTAGAAACTACTCAAACTAACAAAGTAAATCTAATGCCTTATCTAGTCCCCAACAACAACGGTAAGAACTTGACATGCGTCACAAGTAAAATGGCTCGGTTGAAGTAATAATGCAATCAACTTAAGTTGATCACGGATATCTTCCTCATAGAAAGGCTTTTTCACTAGATTAGTATGACCTACTTAACATGAATCATTGGCAAGGGATTTACTTTTAAAGTGGTTTTTATACTAAACTAAACTATCTAACAAATCACTTCAATCTTTAGTTGACTTCTTATATTAAGGATATCTTAGTTTACAACATCACCTAAGTAATTTAATTCTATACTTTATACTCATGTTTACACCATAATACGTTTTGTGCAATACCTGATTAGAATATCTATATTTCTTTCAAATCCACTTCAACCTAATATCGTGACCGAAAAGATTCTAATGTGCAAACTAGAACTCCACCTATCAGTGTGAATAACGTAAGCTTGAGATTGCTTTAAGTCTTAAATTAATGGATTCATAACCAACTAAGTTTACTATTCATGCCTCCATAATGACAATGATAACTTCTAAAGCCTTTGTTCATTAAACACGAGATGAAGATGTCTAAAGCATTATGCTCATAATTAATACGAATTATAACCATTGCATTTTTTATAATTACTTTTTACTCCTATTTCAAAGCATAACATTCATATCATAGGATCTATTGATCTCTAAAATAAATAGATTACTTGCACGTCATTAAAACACATACATCATAATTTAATATATATTTCATTGCAAAATAGATATGAATATATATATTACCTTGAATTAATTAGTGAAACCCAATATTGATTGTAAATGTGGAGTATTTTAAATTTCTCTAACCAAAACTCCTTAATACTCAAACTCAATGCTAAATTACTTCAATGGAGGTTAATCTACCCTTTATGTATTCATCTCCTTCTTGTTTACCATGTCTTAATACCTATTTATACTCCCTAATAACAAATAAAAACCATAAATTACAATTTAACCTAAATTAAAGCTCCAATTTTAATTTTTGTGAATTTGCCGCTATCACTTACTGCCTCGGCAACATGTGTATTAAGCCATGACACCCCCACTGCACCACAATTTCATTGTGTGTTTTTTAGCTATTGGAGCTTCACCGCCATCCCCCATGTGTCTCGGCACTGTCCCTTGTGTGCCACAACGCTGCCACTGCCCCGAACCTCCAGAGTTGATTTTCTTCCTTTCTTCTTCTCTCCTATACCGTGCCTTTCATTCCCATGTCGCGCTTTGTAGTTCCACATCGTCAAAACATGCTCCTACGATGCCAACTTTGATTTTATGGGTTTTTTCTCTGTTTCTTATCATTTTTCCTTGATTTTTTTTCGATACTCCCAAATTCCCTGAAAATGCAGTGATACAATGAATTAGCACTCATTTGAGGATATTTATATTAAATATACTGCTAAATGAACCCTATATATGTTTAAATAATCACTTATCACCTGCTAGTGGGTTATCTTCTATGAATACTCGCTGGTTGGGCATCCTTAGTTGGATTAATGGAACGTGAATGTTGGCTCCCCACCTTGCATCCTCTTAGTCCTACGTCGCTCAGATTTATAGATGCTTCTAGCAATCTCACGTTGGTTCAAGAACGTGAACTCTTGATGTATCAGAGTTCTCATATGATTTCGCAAGACCATCATGGCTATTTTTGTTTTGTCTGCATACATACTAGTGAAGTCCTCCGTAGGTGGCTTTAGGCTTAGGTTTGTTTGCTTGTTATACTTGACACTTTGCGTTTCTTCTAGATTTCTATGTTTTTCTACCCGTAATCTTCTTCTCTCTATACTCTCTCACATTCGTGTATTGATTCTCTCCCATTCCTTATCTAAGTCAACACATTTCGACACATTTTGGTTTTTTCAATGACTTCATCAGTATTGGTTTTATATGAGAAAACATCTAACTCTACTTCTCTCATCGAAACTCATTCTTATTTGCAAAATTCAATAATCATCAAGGGAAAAGGCAGTCTTTAATTTTTTTTAATGGTCGTGACATTCCTAATAAAGTGATAAATTATTCTGCCAACATCAATATAGTCGATCCCTTGGATTATAAGGTATAAAGGGGTTGCCCTATAGTTTACTATGTCATGTCATAGTGTTGTAAACTAAGCTGTAGTCTCGCATTTAAGAAAAAGCTCTAAGCTTTAGCTATTTTCCTAAAGTAATTGGCTTACATTTGTTTTAGGTACTCGTCATTGCCAAAAAGAAAACCATCCCCCGAAATTACTTATAAATCGTTCCTTATGGTCTCGTGGGTAAATCTATGTCTATACGTATATTTAGGTTTTGGATACTCATTATTCTGTCTCAAATGAAATTCTGCTAAACCATAATACCAATTTATTCTTTCGCGTGAGTAGTCCTTTGGTCTTCCTTGAACAATGGCTATTCTTTTATTTTCTTCTCCAAGCCCTTTTGCATAGAACTCTCTTACTAGTATTACGTAACCCATTTCAACCGAGGACCCTGGATCATTATTGGTGTAGTAATCTGACAAACCCCACCTAATTAAGGCATTTGACCAACCAAGATTATCTTAATTACCAGATAATCTAGCAACCTTCACCTCTCCTTCAACAAATAATTAAAAATATATCATAGTAATTTTCAAATATGAGTCTTTATCAAACATAAAGTTGTTCTAAAACGAATCTTTAACCTCAAAGTTCAGTAAAGATTAATTATATAATTCTCGAATTTTCGTAAAAAAAATTTGACAGCATCTCCTCTATTTCTAAGCCTAAACTGAAAATCTTGGCCTTCATAAATCTTCAACAAACTTGCTCAACTTAGTGAAAATGCCGAAGGACTCACAACCCACCCCTTAACAAAATATATTGCATTAATAATGATTATTTATTTGTTCTAACCTATCTCGGACTTTCAACATTATTAAATCATTAATACTTCAACACATACATCATAATTTAATATATATTTCATTGGAAAATAGATATGAATATATATATTACCTTGAATTAATTAGTGGAACCATTTTCAACGTGATCTTATGATAACCATGTGCTGCAAAGTATCAGTGATTCCAGTTCCTCAAGCATAATATAGTGTTCAATAACCCCGATATAGACACTATAAGGAGACTCGTAACGCTTTACCATCCCAAACCGTGTATGCATGTACAACAAAAATACAATTCAAGGATCAATGCAATTTATACAAAATATAATCATACAATGTAAATGTTACCATTGATTTAGTTAACCATAATAATAGCCAACATCAAACTTAATTTACAAGGTTCCCGAAGTGTCGGATTACCATGAAAATGGTTCCAATAACCTTCCTTGATACCCAATTATATTATTGTTCAAGCTTCAAGTGAAACAATATCACAAAGACCAATGAAAACCGTGATCAAAGTACGTTTGAGAACATTTTCCAAAAATATTATTTATATAACTATTTCAACTAGCTTTCAACTAGCCAAATTGGGGTAACTTTTAAACTTCAAAACCTCAGTATTTGTCTAATGACCTTAAAGGAGCTTGTAGTACTCATGTCCTACTATCCATAGTATCCAAGAACACCAAAATCGGATCACCGACGGAGAAGTTATGAATTTTCCCATATGGCCTGTCGAGTTGGCAACTTTATATATTTTAAACAAAAAAACTTCTCCGAATTAATATTTTCGCATTTAAATCCTCAAAACTCGACAATAAACTCCAAGAAACCACCCGATGCCAACACCAAAATATTTTCATAGCCCATGGAGTCAAATTGGATTAAAACTAATAATCAATATCAATTATTAAAACATCTCCAAAATAGTTATCAACTGAATTGCACTAGTTCACCTCATAAAAACCAAACCCACATCGGTGGAATTTATCCTAAATTGACGCAAAATAATTCGATATAACAATTAACAACAATTCCAACAAATTTCCATCAAAAACCCTCGAGAAAAATTGAAACTAGCGAGAATTCAAATTGAATTTAGGAAAAAAACCTGGCTTTAAGAATTTACCAAATTGTTGGTCGAATACGTCATTTCTACCGTAGAAACTTAGCTCGAACTTACTGTCTCATGATGCTCTACAGTTTTGCAGAAAGACGACGAGCAAAAATTGGATGTCGGCAGCTCGCGGAGTGAAAGATCAAATTAAGAGGGTTAGGAGAAACGTTCTATTGAATATAAAAGGAATCGATTGATTTTTTTATTTTTCATTTATTTATTTATTTATATAAAAACCCAAGCTGCTTGTCAGCAGCTTAATTTATATTTATTTATTAATTCCAAAAATCCCAAGTTTGGCATGTTTTGACTTTCGGCGCCCATTTTCTTTCCAACTTTTCACCAAATTGAACCAAACAATCGAAAAAATAGTGCATCTTCATGAAATGTTCATAGCACTGATTTTGGTTACACCAAAACACAAGAAATCTTAACTTTGTTCTTGACTAACAGAATCCTTATGGACCAATCTTCTTGCCGTACTTATCCAAACTTGCACCAGTTTGGATAAAATCTCAAACTCAACTACTGTCAACCAACACCAAACTTGGAAAAATATCTCACACAACTTCGTCTTATTTCACACTACCTCCAATCTCGACTTACACTCAAACTGAGAAAAAATTCCCTCTTCAGCTCGTTAAGTCTATTTAAGGTCCAAATTTTGAATTTTTAATTGAAATTTAATTATTTTTTGCAAAATTTGAAACTAATATATTATGTCAATATTTTGACTATCTCGACACCCGTTTCAACACATATCTGAGACAAAGCCATCGAATCTCAAATTTACTCAATCACCGAAATTTTGCAAAATCAAATAACATATAATACACAACACTAGGCAAACATCACAAATTAATAAAATTAATTATAAATCTCAAATTGGCCAGTGTTTAATTCCTTACTCGTGACCAAAATCATAATTAAGCTTCCTTAATCCTGGAATAACCATAATCGCTTATTTAAAAATTTTGAGATTTGACATAATCCTTAGTTAACAATTCTCAAGTCCTCTCCCTTATTATGTTCAAGATCCTAGGTCCATACTTAACTTCATTTTTCACATTGAAACATTTTTTCGGTATAATATTTCTATTCTTGCTAATGTCGCTATTCATCCTAACAATTGCTTTGGCATTGATGAAGTTATAAACATAAAAAGAAATAGTAGAATTCTCCTCATGTCTCCTCCTCTCCCACTGAATTATCGGTAAAATTTAATGGTGGAGAAGGTTATGTAAGTGTTATAATTCAAGGATTATTCATTGAAATCCCTATTGGCCTAATTGGTTTGGATGGGACTTTGAATTTGTGTTTAGGTTTATCTACTAGTCGTGTCTTTCACTTCTTCTCTCGAGAGCTTCTACATTTACCTCTAACCATTGTCTTAACCTTTAAAACTCCCAAGTTCAAAAATTAAAGAAACCTGTAAACGATAGAAGCAACGTTGTTAGAAATAATTCGGTATAATTCAAGACTTTATTGTAAAAGGAGAAATCTATTTGGAAAGTTAGTTTGAAATTTGTCGAAAATGTAAAATAAAATTGGCATCGAAGTTATAACTAACATATAAACTTGAAAATCGATTTTTAAAATATTTTGAATCAATTAGGTGACAAATCGTAGTCTTTCCAAAAATAATGCAACTTAAATTGAAAAAAATCATAACTAAACCCCCAAACTCATTTTAAACCCACTTTGTAAACCATTAGCAATTATGTGTAAATGTAGAAATTTTTTTGAAATTGTTGAATATGTAAATAAATCATCGATGTAATCATCATTCCTAGTCTATGGGAATCAATAAAACCATTTATGCAAGACAATTGAATAAATTTCAACAAAACAATTTAAAAAAATATTGAAAAATTTGAGAAAATCCCTCGAATCAAAAATTTGTTAAAGTAAAAAGTTAGGGTTGATGTAATAACCTTTATGAGAGTAAACCTATTAAGATTTAAGCTCTTGAACTCCTTTGGATCTTCCCTCCAAGCTCTTAATCAATATTTCCTAAAACCATAGTTTGGCTTAAAATCCCTAAAAATCGAAAAAAATTTGTTTCGATGAGACAAAGTTGAGGTGAGAATCACTTAAATACTATGTGATTGAGCTTATAATGGTTGAATCTAGACAAGAAATTGAGATTTTTTTGAAAGGGTGCAATGTTTTGTTAGTGTGAATGGTTTGATGTGTATGGTAATTTGGAGTTCTGTTTTTGATAATTAAAAACCATGTCCAGCGATTCCTGTATAAGTGGATGCGTATCAATGAAAGTGAACTTGTTCTTTTCACCGATTTAGGCAGTGATTATATTGTATAGCGAATTAATAGGAATCG
Organism: Stephania yunnanensis; assembly: GCA_039657365.1. Lineage (NCBI taxonomy): Eukaryota > Viridiplantae > Streptophyta > Magnoliopsida > Ranunculales > Menispermaceae > Stephania > Stephania yunnanensis. Next base: position 36,295,009 of record CM077581.1, read on the forward strand.
CAAGACTCCGAATTTTCACTAAATTTCTTTTGTACCACTACCAATTTCGCCAACAATTTTCGGTGCTATTCCAAATCGGCTCGAAATCGCTAGGCCTATATTTTGTTTTTATTTTCAATTTATCTCATAATTAACTTATATACTATTCATTAAAATTCATATTAAGGTAAAATTGACTAAAAATTTAAAATTTTGAGTTGGACATGTAACTAAATAAATACTTTTATTAATTATATATAAGCATGTAAATAATGTGACTTGCACAAAGGCCATATAAGCAAAAATAACTCGATCACTCCCCCTAAATTAAAATTACCTTGAGTTTAAATTTTGAAAATATCTCCAATACAATATTCAAAAAGCGTGCGAATAAAAACATATTAAATCCAAAGTAAACAAAATTCCTAATAAAATTAAATAAATCATAAAATAAACAGAGAATATGGGTTGCCTCCCAAAGAGTGCTTTTGTTTACCGTTTTTGGCTCGACTAACCTTTGTAGATTTAGGTTGATCTCTAAAATTAAATTTATGATTCTCCACTTTAGTGCCATTACCGAAAGTGAGTGTTTGGCCATTGATTATTAGAGTAATTTTTTTGTTCCAAATATCCATAACAGCTTATAGTGGTTAAGAAAGGTCGTCCTAAAATTGAATGAGATCTTCGTTAATAAAGTGTGGCATTACAAAGAAGTCCGTCGATAAGATGTTATTGTCAGCTCGAGCTGGCACATCCGTGACCACACCTATTCGTTGAATTAAAGTTCCATCTGGTAAAGAGAAATATTCAAAAGCAAGTGAATTCAACTCCAATTAAGTATGTAGAAAGAAATGTATGGGATGAGATTTGCATTAGAGTTTGTATAATATTAAGCTCTAAAGTATTAAACCCATTTGATTTTAATGTGCAAGTATATGCCTTTAGAATCATTAAGCTTTATAGATCTCAAGTCCGACGTTTTCGTTTTCTTATTATACTTGAATCTAGAAACTTTCATTTTTTTGGTATTTTTATCATTCTCCGATTGCTTAATTTTCCATCCCTGAGATACTTTCTTGTCTTTCTAAGTGTGTCTAATCTGTTTTTTCTTTTGAATCCATTTATCAGTGTCTATTGTTATTGCAATAATTGCATAAATTTTAGCGTTAAAGTTATCAAAATGATTTAAGCCTAAAAATTCATTATCATCAGTCTCATTATCTAATAATTTATCGTATTCTTCGTAAGTGTCATAGTTATGTTCTTTATTAATTTTGAATTTGAAAATCTTATCTTCAAACTTTATAGACATTTTTCCTTCAGAAATATCTACCTTAGTTTTAGTTGTCTTTACAAAAGGTTTATCTAATAGTATAGGCAAATGATTGCGTGATGTTGAATCTCAAATTTCCATGACATAAAATTAGTAGGAAACACTTAACCACAAACTTATACTAGGACGTTTTCTAATAATCTATACGGTTTAATAATGGTGTTGTTCGCTAAACTAGGGTAAATAATTGTATTAGTTAACGATCATATTTTTAATGATTCATAAAGTTTACATGACATAACATTAATTGATGCTCCAATATCACACATACAAATTCAATAGAAAAATTTCCTATGGTGATGGATATGACAAATATTCCTAGGTCGGAACATCTCTCAGGCATTTTCTTTAAAAATGAAACCTTTTGTCCCAATTTTTTATTAATTTCTAACTTCTTAAATGACTCGGATGTATCTTCTTTAGGTTTCTCCTCCATAACATTTGCTAATGCAATGGAATGGTAGAATTAGAATGCACATCTTCATTCGATTAATAAATATCGTTTACTTTTTTTTATTGTCTAATTTAGATTTTTGTAAAGATTTTCATATGCTTTAACTTTTGCTAAATACCATGAATATAGCCTTTTGATAAAAGGTGTGTATTTCAATTGTTCGGTCATCCATTCCCTAGTGGGAGTGACATTTGCTATAATCTCATATTCTTCTGCTTGTTCTACTGTCTTATGTACTTTAGTTTTCTCTTTACCTCTCTTTGGTCCTTTTTCTTACGTATTCATTTCCTTTTCATATTCGCAAAACAAATCGTTAACTTGTGCATGATTAGTAGTATTTGTAATTTGAGTACTTACTTTAGTTTGATTTCTTAACTTGTTGATTTGTTGAACCATTTGACTTAATTAATTTTTCAGGTTGTCAATAGATGTATTAGTTTTAATTTTATTTGTAAGACTTTGCGTAACGTTTTGATGACCTTTGGTCATAAAGTTGTGCAAGGTTTGTTTTAAGTTTTGTTGTGTAGGTTGAATAGTTTGTTGATGTTGTTGCATTGGTGTTGATTATGTTGGTTCTCTTTGTCTATAAGTTGTATAATTTTACTTTAGTGGATTGTAGTTAAGATTTGGATTAGATTTTTTGGTGTTATAATTATGGTATTTATATTGGTGTTTAGGAGGACCAAATTATTGGTTAATAACCGCGTTGACTTATTTATTGTTATCATCTTTTAAAATAGGACATGCATCAGTAAGATGTGTAACTTCATTAGAGAATCCATATAGTTTAACTTTATTTGATCTAACTTTAAATAATAGTTTAACCATGTTAGATAATTCTTCAACTTTTTCATCAAATTTGTTGCTTCTTTTATTATTAACCTCATAAACATTCTTTCTTGATGTATCAGTCTTTTCACCTTATTATTTAGATTGTTTGGTCATCTTATTAATAGCTTCTTTTGCTAGAGTTGGTATAACATCAAATAATGATCCACCACATACAATTTTTAATAGTCTTTGTTCAAAATGATTTAGTGCTTCATAGAACTATTCTAATAAAGCACTTTGAGTATATCCATGTTGTGGAAAAGATAAGATCGATCTTTGAAATACGACAACAACAACAACATAGCCTCTGTCCCAAAATAACTAGGGATGGCTACATGGATCAAACTTTTCCATTATGCTCGATTAAATGCAATTGATGGTGAGCTTTTCAAACCATTTAAATCCCTCCTAATTAATGCATCCCATGTTATCTCTGGTATGCCCCTACCATGTCGAATTTCTACAGTTTCTATTGAGTTAAGTTTTCTAGTTGGGGCAATTGTAGGCTGTCTTTGCAGGTGACCAAACCACTGCAACCGCCCTTTCCTAATCTTTGTATCAATTTGTGCTACTCCTACTTGTCTTTGAATTTCAATATTTCTTACTCTATCTTTACGGGTTTTACCACAGATCCACCTAAACATCCTCCTTTCTGCTACGTTCATTTTATGTAATTTTTATTTTTTTTACCGCCCAACATTCACATCTACAGAGCATAGCTGGCCTAATTGCGATCCTATAAAATTTTTCTTTTAACTCAGTAGGAATATTTCGATCACAAATCACCCATGTTACACTCGGCCATTTCTTACATCCAGCTTGAATTCTATGTGTAACATCATTCTCAATGTTACCATCATTTTGTATGATTGATCCTAAGTAGCTAAAGTGGTGTACCTTAGGAACTTCTATTTCCCCTAATTTTACCACTTCGTCGTCTCGATGTTTAGTGCTTCTAAACTCACAGAGCATGTATTCGGTTTTCGTCCTACTGTACTTAAAGCCTTTATTTTCATTAAAATTTTCATCATCTTTAATTTCACAATTGTGATTTGTCTTCTATAAGTACTAATTTTTCTTGCAGGCATATATTGATATAGGAATGCTTCTAACCTCAAAGTCTATATGTCAATCGAATCTTGACGAAGATCAAACAATCAATCTTGTGGTGGATTTTTCAAAATAAAAGGAAAAGCTTCAAATTTGCCTTGTTCTAATGTGTATTCTTTGAGTTTCACCCCATTGACTTTGTGTTGATATTCTCTTACAAGTTTTTATGTGTCATAATTTTCCTTACAATAAAAGTTAGGTAGAGCACTAATGAATCTAGATATAAGTTCGAAATTGGGAAGTCCTTAAGGATCGACAATACACATTGGTTCATAAGCAGTGACATTTTGATTAACTTGCATAAAAGTAAGTTCTCTATTATCATTATTATTATTAATATTAAAGTTATTATTAGCTTCCATTGTAGTAGGTCGGTGTTCTCTACGTTGTTGTTGTCTTAAATTACAATTAAATGTCCAATCTACCTCAAGATCAAACAAATGTAAGGATCCTATGGAATTAGAACGTCGAAGTGGATAGACCATACCATATATCTAAAACTCCTAAGAAATTGTGCTTAGAAATTCCAAGACAACGGCGCAAAATATTGACACATGTTAGCTGTGTACAATAAATTTCCCCTCTATATTATTCTTTTAATATTTTCTAGTGGTGATAAGAGGGAATTGTCTTTACAGGGATTTATCAAACTTCTCTGAGAAAAATGACTTTTAAAGGTTTTATTATTTTTTACTTTAATTTAATTAATTAAAAAAATAATTAAACTAACTAATTCCATCTATAATATAAGAAAAGTTAATTAACTATATTAACTTAACGTAATTTAAATTCAATATCAAAAAAAAAAGATCCAATTGAAAAATAAATAAATATCTAAACAAACAATCAGAACAATGAAACATAAACTTGTTTTGCAGTCCAAACATGTTAATTTAATCAATATAGTTATGAGCACACTTTATAAAGTACAATAAATCATTAAACTCTAATCATAAGTAAGTAAACTTCCTTTAGCCAGCCATTTGTTCTCCTTATACCAGTAGAAAAGTCACGTATAATTTTATTGAGCTAACCCATTTGAATGTAAAAAGGCATTAACTTCAAGCAATAAAACCACATTACACTTAATGAAAACTTCGAACTACTAAATCTAACACATTCGAAAAGCCACCACAATATTAGATTTAGATCTCAAATTCACCTAAGACATCTAAATCGTCAAACTTTTCAAGCAATCCTGGTTACTACTTCAAATAAATAATGAATCCAAAAATCATAATACACATTTTGACTATGCATGCAATATAAACATATTGATTAAAATCTATAGATAATAACCTATTAAATTAGTAAACTAAAGAATACGGTTGGTTTAAGCACATAATCTTCTTATCGTTACTATATAGCAAAATGAATGTAGATCGCGTTCAGACTTTGTTTATAGTAACAAACTACTCATTTATAATCATAAATAATATTGCAATTATATAAATAAAAGACATAGATAAATGCCTAATAACTAAAACAATAAAGAATGGCTTCTAGAGCAACAAAATATTGATTTAATTTCAAGGGCAAGGAATTTCGTGAGCTTAGGGTTGTATTTTTAGTATTTTAGGTAGTAAACATCCCAAACCAACTCAAACAACTCGTAGTTGTATTCGATTCATAAAATCTACTCCAGAGAATCCCCACCGATTCACGTATAAGTGGAATCGCTAGATAAATCCATAAAACAGTAGTCTTTGTTTTAACAGATTTGATTGGAGATTTTATGTTCCTAGGAGTCGTTGGAAAATCGTTAGGCTTGTGAACCAGTACTTCTTCGATTCCTTAGTGGCGATTCTTTGCATATTTTTTTCACTTAATTAATTCTTTTGTGGCCTTCCTTTTTTGTTTATTTTTTCATAATCTCAATGTATTACCTTAAATAATAAAAATAAGAGAAGACCCAGTGTAATATAATGGTTTACATCTAAAATCATCTTAAAATTTACTATAAACCATGTTTAATTATTTACTTGTCACTAATCAATAACGTATATCATATCATTTTGTCTTATGATATCTTTTAACTAAACATATGACATAAAAAGTCACCCTTAATATTCAATCATACTAGTCTCGGTCTCTTGGCAATTTTTTAGCCTAACATATTGAAGGATTAACTAATATCCTATCTATATGAGAAGGAAAAATTCTATCTCAACTACACACCTCCATACATTATTCACAAAGTAACCAATCACAACCTTTATAATTGTTCAGTTAAAGGAAACGTTTGATTATTTACAATCTAGTGTAAAATCAATATGATCATACTATTAAAGCCTCTGGTAATTTCAAGTCGGATGACTACATGATATATCTATCATGAGTAACATCTATGGCTTAATCCATCTAACGTTCTTATAGTGGGTCGGTCCAGTATTGTGTTCCCTAACATATACTCATGATCTCGATTCGTATCCTTATATGCATGATCATCACTTGACAATAATCAAGACTCACACTTGTCTTATCAGGACTCATTATTCAGGAATTCTATTTCTATGAATGTGTGAGAATTTTAAGATGATTACTTTAGCTTTCAATTGACTTCAGTGAAACAATAGATATTATCATCTATCAAACATCTTCAATTCATTCGAATATTCAAAGACTAGTGTTGTCACACCAATCTTCTAAACTATGAATGAATCATGATAATGATACTAGTTTACTTAGACTTTTGGTCGTGAAGAACTACTCTAGTGCCTTACCTTGACTAACGGAGTCTGCTGTGCCATTTCCAGCCTTCATAAGTGATCACTATATTTCATTTCTAAATATAAAGTCTATTCAATTACATTTTTTAAATCTTAATTATTCTTGAATTTATCGCACTTATAGTCCCTTTATAGACTAATTATAATTTCGCTTAGCACTTAGACCACTTATGACCTCTTTGTTTAACTAATTATAATTTCGCTTAGCACTTAGACCACTTACGACCTCTTTGTTTAGATTTACAAAGGCAGTTTTCATATTTTCTCTTTTTGAATTCTAACTTAAAATGATATGACTTATTAAGATTTTTTGATAAATTGAAGTCTTTCTTAGCTAATCTTTATTCGAAATAGGGAAATTATAACTCAAATAGTTGCACTATTTTTAATTGTCTTAAGTTTTTTCTATTAGTCTCAAATTCCCCATTTTTCTTTTTCTCAAAAATAATTTCAGTACTTTATAAGAGACTATATAAGGTAACTAATTTATCTAACTATTCAACAATTCAAAATTTTAAGCCATAATGATTCATAATTTTAATATTATCAGAAGTAGCTATTACGCACTCGAAATGTTGTAACACAATCACATGTGTTTTATTTAATAGCTATTCATATCTAATATCATACCAATTCCCCAATATCTTAACTTTCTAACATATTGATACTATCATTAAGCCTTTCACTTCTAAGTTATGGATATTTCATCAATTTTTGTATCTTAACAACACTAAACACAAATATCGACTAAGTTCAATTCTGAGTTCAATATCTCCATTAGTTTATCATTACTTTGTTTAAACCATAAAACCAATGTACTCAAACTTAGCTTGTAACCAACAATTCGAGTAAGAAATGTTCAATACATATTGTACCGATTAATCGAGTTTACTTGATCTTCTTCAATCGCGGTTCAATTTTGCGATGACCCGTCTCAATAGGTCTTGACTTTACATGATTACATTAATCAGGAACCTAATCCATATAACTAACTTTAAACCTCGAAATACTTTTCATTTCAATCAATTATAAGCTCTGAAACTAAATATATATCCTCAATTAATTTTGGTTATGGATTCACTTAATTGGAGCAAATTAGGATATTATACGGATTATCTTCAATATTTTATAAGACTTTTGGCATCACCTCCCCTAAAATTGGATTTCTAGTGCTAAAACCTAATAGGCAGAAGTATTTGGCGAGAGGCCTACAATTACTCACAACTCCCCTCAATTTGCAATATAATATTAATTAAAACTTTCAAACATAAGTTCATGCCTTAAATCCATCCTTATAGTTCACAACCTGAAAACGAAATAATATTTTTATGAACAAATTTACATAAAACAAAACTGTAAAGGTCTCAAAAATACTTTAAAGAATATATGACGTCTTCAAAGGAGTTTCACGCCCTACCCTTTCCCTAAACCCCAAAAAAAGTACAATATGAATAATATACAACAAGGATAGAGACTGTGATCAATAGAAGTCTTCAAATTCCCTTTTTCCTTTACAATCCTTATCCTTGCTAGCTTAGGAGTCTAACAAATCCATTTCGAGAACACCAAATAATAATGTACACAAAATAAATAATTTCAGATAAGTAAACATCTATTTTGCTTCATATAAGAGATAATATGGAATATTGCATGATAAACGAGTTCATGAAATTGATGTAGAACATGGATCCCTCATTTCATGTTCTAAGCTCATAAAATTGGGCACTATCACGATGAACCTTGAAAGGTACCATAAGTTTAATGAATGCAACCTCAAAGTTGACATTACCCACCTTTGACACCTACAACACATCTAGTCTAGAGTGGACCCAATCCAACTTTTGCAACCGAAGTAGGGGCAACTCTATCAAGATACCATGAATGCATGATCAAGAGGTTCTCTCCCTTACCGTGCAAAATATAACTTCATACCAATTTAAAATGCAAGAAATTGCATTTAGTTAATGTTAAACAAACTCAAAGTAGGTTGTGAAGCCTCACACCAAATTCCATACCTTTTACGTATTTCTACAATTCCTATTAAACTGCAAAATTTACATTTAAAAGTTACAATTATATTCCAACACTTCAAATATGTTCCCAAGTCGCAATGGTATTAAAACATACTTTCAAAATCACAATGGAGTTTAAATCCCTTAATAACTTGGACGACTCCTTTAGAGACTCTTGAACACCCTTCACACTTCTTTTATCATGTTTTTGAACTTCTATTAGGGTCTTAGTCCATTCATTTAACTTGAAAGCCAATACAAATCACCTATGCCTTCCAAAGTGAGATTTATAACTCTATAGACAATGTATGCTATTCTATTTCCAAACTTTTGATTCATAACCTTAATGAGACTTTAATCCGTATAATTTTTCTCATTACCTTGACAAGTAACAATGCCATTCATTCTATTAGATCATGAAACAATACATTTCACTAACTAAACATGTAGTTCATCAATTTAACTACCAACCAACTATGCTAATCACTTCATTTCATCATTAACTAATTCAAATCACTTGTTGGATCAACAAGTAAATTGAATTTCTAGGTTGTTTGCCAATTTCCCATTCTGTTATAATTTCTTTCATACTCTTCCCATGTTAAACTAAAAATTCCCTTCCCCGAATGTAATGGCATTGGCCAAGCCGAGGCTCGGCCTCGCCATTCACTTGGGTACTCGGACTGAGGCATTAACCAGGCCTTCTTTGGTTTGGCAAGGCCATTCCCTACTTTGACTAGGCATGGAAAGCATAGGGGAGGACCATCCTTTGGAATGGCAGCAGTGCGCTGGGCATTCTCTTGCATTACCTAAGGACCTCTTTTAGGTCCTGACATAATCCAACAACAACAATAGCAACAATAACATAGCAGCAATATTGTTACCTTGCTTCATAGTTATCCATCTTCCTTCATTTCTCCCTTCCTAACCTAGCCCAAAAACAACACCAATAATAGCGGTAACAACCCTGCTCCATCTTTGTCATCAATTTCTTACCATTCCCCTTCCCAACAAAGACATATATAATAATAAACCCTAATAACCAACAACCAAACCAACCAAAAAATTCAACTAACATAATCAATAGCCACACCCGTTGAGTTACTCACAAACTTTGTTGGAACAAATCTTCAAACAAAAATGCAAGATGAAAATGGAGGAACCAAACAATACTTGAGGCGCAAAACCCTCCTCTTTTTTGGAAAAGATTTCTTCCTACTGGTCAAAACCACGTACACACAATAGGAAAATCGAGACTTTCATCAGGATACAATCAAGTCACTAATAGTTCTTGGATATTATGTATAACACAAATCCAAACAAGAACACTCTTTGAAGAGCTTTTGAAAGAGTGATACTATGAACACAAGAACACACTTTGATTCAAAAACCTTTTATGTTTCAATGTTTTTCAATGTCTTAATGTATCTCATTGTGTTTAGAACATTCTTGATCCCTTTAATTTATAAAAAATTAGGAGATTTAATATATATCTATAAAGAGCTGAGTTTTTGTGTGAATAGGTACCTAAAAAGGGACAAATAATTGACCAAATAACACCAAAAACTCCCTCCTATTCATTGTAGGCACTGAGGCACTGACTCGGCGCGTTAGTGCTAAAAACAAAGAAGGTTATGGTCTGAGCGCTGAGGCTAGCACCATAGCGCCAGATGCAAAACTTGTTTTTTAAAAAAAAAAATCTTATAGTTTCTCCCAATTTTCAAATTATATGGACATATAAATTGAAAATTACACTTAGGAAATAATAGGAACAAAAAGCATATGGCATCATTTCAAAATCGATATATGAATGGAAAGTGTCTTTTAGACTTGAGTTTTTCACTTAGTGCAAACACTTCATAGTTTCATTAGGAACTATGGTGAATGGATCTTGAACTATGTACCTTCGCAACAAAATCGAAAATATTACACATACCGATTTCATGTAAGTAGGAGTCTTTTGTTGATTGCACATTATGACCTTATGTGACTCCTATCTTTTTGAGTGCTCTAGAGTCTGTTAGGCTCATAAGAAGTGGCCAGAATTCTACACCCATATAGGTAAGTCTACTTAAATGAATCTTTGAGTAAGTCTATTCAACTTATTAAGACCTAATTGTCAACCTCCATCATGCAGAAACCAACAGTAGAACTAGGAAGGGACCTTTTATAATACGAATCTTCTATTGTTCCGTAATCTTCACTTGAGTTATTAGTACCACATTGAACTTATTTTGTACTTTCAGGAATTAAATTGGGTTCCCATTATGTGATGATCGAATTAGGAAAACCTACGTCCTATTTTTTTTTATGTGTAAGACACCGTATATCCAATAAGACTTTTTGTTAATCGATCTGCTATATTCTTGTTGTATTTCACGTAATCAACTATTACAACCCCATTTTGAAGTAATTGTCTGAAAATATCATATCTTAGACTTATATGTCTAGACTTCCATTATAAGTCTTGCTCTGGACTTTATAAGCATTCCCTTGTTATCAAAATTGATCATTATATCTAGACATAACTTATTCCATAATGGTATTTCCATTAACAAGTTTACAAGTCATTTCGATTCCTTGCATTTGGTAGGGCATTAATTTCTAATTCTACTACAAATCACTATTTCTTTAGGCTCCCAAGAAATAATCGTTCTTCCTAGCATATTAACATCTAAATGGGTGTAACTCTTATAATTAGTACTCAAGTATTAAAGTAATCAATGTCATATTTTTGTTTGTAGCCTTTAGTGATCAAACAAACCTGATTTAATTATTTATAGTTATATTTATATTTAATCCCTTTGAGTACTCATTTGCTCTATATTGCCTTTGATCTAAGTAAGAGCTCAATAAACCATAGTTTGATTTAATAGAATTGAATTGATCATTTCATCATTAATCATTTCTTTCAGAAAAAAAAAAAAAGCAAAGCATCTCTTAATTAAGAATTATGCTGAAATGAAGCAAGATCACAAACTTCCAAATTAAGGACAAAACTTATTTGTTCTTTAACCTCCCATTTGTTTCCTTCAACCAAATAAGTTATAAATTTCATGCTAATAGACTTGTTAATCTCTTGCCTTTTCCTTCTCCTTAATTTATCATGCTTAATAAGGAGGATCGAACCCCTTGTTTCACTAGAAGAATTTGAAAAAAAAAAATCTTCGAGATTTCCATGATTGTATTCATTAGAAGAGTTTTAAGACAACTCCTCTAGATTCCCATAATATGACTTCATATGAATTAATAGTGCAAACTAACCAATATAGCCGCATCATACTTAATCTAAGATACATCACAAGTTTCCATAAGATAATTATTTAATTATCTATCATTCAAAAAGTCATATGAATCATATTAATTTCAATAATATTGATGGCAAGCATTACAACAAGATTTAAATCTCATTATTAATTTCATTAGAAAAGAATTTATAAAAAATTGTTCTACATATCCGGGACTAAAATCCTTATCCACATTCTTTGAATATACATTGGTAGTGTTTCTATGTACTACCTATCAATATATAAAACTAAAATGCATTAAAGCACCCATAATGTTGGAGTCATTCCATGATCAAAGAATATGCATACGTGTGATTATAGAAGACGAAAAAATTGTGTCACCAAGAAAAAGTTGAAAACGGGCCACTACAAGAAAAAGGTCCAATAGGCTTTTATATAAAAAGGAATGATTTTCACTTAAATTCAGTCCAAATTTGAAAATAGGCACCTTATCGCCATGGCAAAGATGTCAGGATTAAGCTAAATTGTTAAGGAATCGCTGGATTAAACATGAACTGAATTTAAGAAAACTCACTAGAAATATTATTAGAAAAGCCTTACGAAGACCCAAAAGAAAGACAAAACTTGTATCTCAAGAAAACCCTAGTGCCTTCGTAGCGTTAAGGTATGTACATAAAGCGCTGACATATCATTGGGCTCAATTTAGAACAAAACATGACACAAATAGAGTAATGCAGCAATGTCTTAGAGATTTTCTAGGTATTCGATATTTTGTACATACAATGCTGGGAAGATCCAAAAATCATTGGTTTTAATTCGATTTTTTCTTAAAGATTTTGGTTGGGATACCTTTCTATCCTATTCATACTATTTATATGAGACCTCATAGCAAAAAAGGCACTTCAAATGTTTGAGAGTTCTAGATTTAGAATTCTATATAGAGTTCCAAAGATGAATCTTTGGTTCTAGGTTTTTCTTTTAAAGTTTTTATATGAAGACTCATAGTTAGTTTTATATATTTAATACATTTCATATTTGGATTTACAATTATAAGTGGCTTAGTTCAACCATCTAGGCTAAGTTAATTGAGTTATAGGGATTTATAGATTCGTGAGGTTTATATGCTTCGATTCTTAACTTTTTGTTACCGATTTTCGTATTCTTATTTGCATTAATTTTTTAGGGTTTTTTATTATAGGTTTAAACCATAAGCTACTTCCTTTTTGTTTTGTAAGTGCACGTGCATGATGATTATGGTTAGAAACAATTACCAGTGATCCTGCCACTACTCGGTAATGGGGATTACGTTAGGTGGTGAGTGGGAGTTTATATGTTGGCAAATGGTGTGTCCCTGTGTATTTAGGATGTGAAATGGGTAGCAGCGCATTGTAATTTCTACTAGTGATAAGTGAACAATACTATGTTAGTTACCACTCGTGATAGGTGTTCTCATAGAGTGCTAATGTTGATAGTTTATTGAAAGTTTACGGCATATCCAGCGGCTTTGCAAATCTAGTTAGTATGTGGTTGTGTTGCACGTTCCCTCCACTTACATGTGGAGAACAAGTGATGAAAGCCACCATAAACTTACTGCAAGAATCAGTAATATGACAAACATTTGATAAACCAAAAATCGAATCAATTCTTTAGAATGTCAAATCTTGCCTTATTCTATAATCTTTATTTATTGATTTTAGTTTTAAGTGTTTTAATTTGTATGCATTTAATTTACTAGATTGCTATTGTTTTTAAAACTCCCCATTTTCCCTAAACCTAAAAAGATCACCCCAATCCTGGTGAGATCAACCGCATACTTCCCTCACTACAAATCAATTGTAGTTAGTGAAATGAGACTATTTTTGGTGTTGAACGATCTAGGATCTAATGACCCCTAAAATTAATAGACTACTTATACTTCATTGAAGCAAACATGCACATAGTGGTGTTCATTAAAATCAAAGATATAATGAAAATACTTCAACAAATCAATAAAAGCAATACTTGAATCACCACACATGAGTTTTCAATGTCTTATCTCTAGAAATCATTCCAATAATCAACTATGCTAAAATATGGTAATGGATGCTAATCGTTGATATGTGGTAAGTTTACCACTTCCTAATATCTATTTATACTTTTAAAACACATACTTTACAATTTAACTGAAAATAAAACTCAAACTTTCTATTTTCTTCTGATCCGGTGGCATCGTGTAGGTAAGGCCACTATGACGTATCTTTTGTGTGCAATTCTTCTCCTTAGTGACCTCGGTGTCGTTTTTTAGGCCACCAGCACCCTCCCTTCTAGGTCCATGGCGCCACTGTCACTTAAGTCCTAGCGTCGTATGTAAGGCAACGATGCCAAACTTCCCACTTCATTTTCTTTACTTGTCTTCTCTCCCACGTCAAGGTTGTGCTATATACGCTCACAATGCCACAACTTCATGTCACAGCGCAAACTACACTTTAGTGGTTTTTAGCTTTGTTTGTTCTCATTTTTGCTCGTTTCATTCCTTTATGCCTTATTTACCTAAAAATGCATTAACACCATTAATTAGACCTTATTTAGGGATATTTATAAAATATATACTACTAAACTAACCCTATATATAAGTCCAAATAATCACTTATCAACTATCCATAATCATCCTATCTAAAACCATAGTAGAGCAAGCAAATAACATGTCAGTTGAAAATTTTAAAATATGCAAAATTTTAAAACTAACTACCCTCCATTTATGCTCAATGGACACAGAGTCGCTGACTAGGTCAATGTTAACTCTGGCTATTCATATAAAGGGCCTACTAAATAAAATCGTAAAAGTTTAGACTTGTCCGTCTTTGTCAGATCTATAACATGTGGGACTGCAGGGAACTTCGAATCCCTAACATGAACCATTACATCTTAAATGATCCCTTTAGACAAGATCTCCTTACCATCAATGGTTAGAATCAAAGTTTTCATCTTTGGTAGTTTGCCAACCTTATAGACTTATGGGACTTTGAGGACATCACATTGATTGATGCTCCTAAATCAAGCATTACATTGTCTAGATAGAGTCCACCTACAGGTTAAAGGATACCTACTACCCCTAAATCATTACATTTAAGCAGGATCGTTATAGGAATTCCTTGGGGTTTAAGTGGATCACCACCTAATTTGGCTTTTTCTACGGTGATGGTTTCATAACCCTCATTTTCTAAGGTGACATAGTTATGAACAATAGCGTTCACTTGCGTACATAATAGGTTCATACCCATATTCAAATTTGGGTATGGTTGCGAATGAAACTTCTCTTTCTCCTCAAGTCGACCCAAACACTGTGCGACTTGGCCCATCTAGACTTCTGGGTTGCGACCGTGGTATTAGTGTCACTTAGAGCTTTCTTAGTGTTAACTTTAAACTGGGCAACTATCTAGCGAACTAGCTTTGTTAAGCCAATAGAGATTTAATCATGTCTTATAGGGAGGAATGATTGGACACTAGTTTAGGTAACGTTTTTCTTCAGAGGAAAAAAGATGAATAGTTCTAGTTTGAGGCCTACAACAAACGTTAGGGTGGTTCCTCGTTGTTGCTTGGTTATAGGTATTCCTAAAGGGCACTTGGGTTGTCCCTTAGATTTGGTTATCTATAACATTAGCTTGTTGATGGTCCTCAAATAGAGTATGAAGTTAATTAGTCACATGGCTTGTGGCTGAGCAGAATCCATGAACTTTAACATGCGCTTGGCCATTGCTTCAACGCACTAATGTTATAGATAACAAATTTTAAGGGCAAGCCCCAAGCGCTCTTTGGGAATACCTATAACCAAGCAATTCTCTTTTCCGTGGAGCTAGTAGTAGCTCCAATTAACGAACTTCAGTGTACATCAACATTAATATCCTAGTATAACCTGGATTATTGTGCGATGTCCTTTTAGAGTTACTTCATCGGCATAAGGGCTTTATCACGAAAGCGATCACCACAAGTGTTATCAATCTCACGATTCTCTAGAAGGGAAATGCGAACATAGAATAACCAAAAAATGGCTCTATCAGATTGTTCATGTTGTTGGCAATTGGTAATTAGGTGGTTATAGTAGTCCCAATAATCTCTAAAAGACTCACTGGTCTTCATATTGATACTGTAGAATTTTAATATGAGCCGAGCAACTTTGTCTTCAGGGAAATAATCTCAAAGAAACTCATCAATCATATCATGCCATGAGTTTATGCAACGAGGGTGAAGATAAAAGAGTTATTGTTTGACCTCATCCTTTAAGCAAAATGGGAAAACCTTGAGATTTACTACATTCTCTTCCGCTTGAGGAGGTTTCATATAATGACGATTCTTCTGAAACTTATTTAGGAATGCCACCTAGTCTTCACTCTCCATGCCATGGATTATGGGCAAGAGGTGAATAAAGCGGACCTAAGCTTGAAAGCTTCGACGTTTGGTGGAAATTTTATGCATAGGGGTTGTTATACAAGAAAATTTTAGAGATCTTCATTAATGCGCCCCATCGTAATTTGGCGATCACCACTAGTATGGCGAACGTCATCAGCCATAGTAGGTTGGATAAAATTAGAAACTTGGTTTAGACCTTTCCTAGCCAACCTTTAGCGGGTTCCGTCAATTTTTGAATCAAAAGGTAATTGTGAACCGATCGATTTAAATTGAGTTATCCTACCGTGCATAAACTATTAGACTTGTAAAACAAAACAAAAAAGAAAGTTTAAACTCAATTTGGAAATGAATTCTTGGCAACAATTCCAAAATTTGATCACGTGTGACACTTGTCAAATATAACACATACATGATTACCAATCCTATTAGAATGTCGTAGAGGCAAGCACAGGGTTGAATCCATATGATTTAATCAAACTAAGTCTAACAAACAAAAAAGTAAAGCTATGGGTTTTTTAAAGAGCTTTATCCTAAAGGACTACTAAATAAGAAGGTAAATAAGTTGTAAATCAGAGAATAGAATTAAGTCTACGAATCTACAATCTAACCCTATATTATTTCCATGTCTTGTATCATGGACTTTAGAAAGATGGGTTTTAAAATTGTTAACCTAGGTTAGAAATAAGTGAAGGGATCACCAACACCCTAGTTCCCCTATTCTCGACATATGCATCTGCTCACAAAATATTTCCCTCACTTCTTAGTATAAGCATGGGCAACTGCTCTCAAGATTTAGCGTGTGAGCAGCACTTAGAGCTTTATAGGAACACCAACCCCAAGATAACCTTTGGCAAGCGTTGTCAAGATTTAACATAATTCTTGATGTTAATTACTTAAAACAATAGGTTTGTTAGGTCTCTTGCTCTAAATGATCACCATTTCTCAACCCGGTTGGTATCATGAACTCAACCTAATCGATAGTAGGTCAATCGACTTAAGCTTAGAAATTTACTATGAATGTACAAACACTAATCTACCATTGAGACATCGTGAAAAAAATAACATAAAGATAAATAACTGAATCAAAACACTATTATAATAGAAAATCTCAACATGACAAAGAAAATAACTAACTAATGGCTAGAGAGCTTCATCCTTAACCTAGGTATTAAAGAATCTAGCTAGATATGGCTACTATACCTTTCTCTACTCCTAAATCACTTTGAATACAATGTGTTTTCATTCGTAAAGGTCTCTTCATTATATATGTGAGCCTGGGCACAAGAATAGGAAGCCTTGGAAATAAGAACTTTCTTAAAATTTTGAAACTTCTATTTGCGAGTCGGCGATGTCGGTGATGCCGCCATTATGTGGGAACAACACCAACTCATAGTGCAACATAATATAGTAAGTCTTAAATAGCAAGTCGGACTAGTATTTCTATTTTTGAAACCTGGCACCATGGGTGATGCTCTCTGTTGTGATTCTGACGTGGTATGTTCAATTCTGATGTCATTTCTTATACTAGCTCGATGCCTGCTTGGCGCCTTGGCTTCTTCGTGGAATTGTTAGTTCATTTAGGGGGCGTCACGTTTGTTGGTTTTTTTTACCAAACTTTTACTTATTTCCCAGATTTGTCTAATACACATACAAACACTCAAATACCCAGTAAATCTTAATGTAAACATATAGAACCATAAAATATGACTTAGGACTAGATTTTAATAGCTAAACTCCTATATAAAAGTGCATATTTAATGACTCGTCAACATTTTTTGAGTTACTTTGTTGTAATCAATAGGCCTTGTGGGAAGTTTTATAAATGAATTTGGGTTTTGATAAACTCCAAATTTATGTATATCGTATTAATTATTGAAAAAGATTTAAATTTTTAGCTGCATATACATTGATTTTTTTTTTCTATATCGATATACATGTTGACTTTATCAAGAACAGAAGGAGAGGATGCTCACTCTAGTTAAGTTTGGCTGGTGTACAGGAGATTAATTAGTGTTTCAAGCTTGGTATCACCCAAATTGAGATAGGGGATGCTACAACTTGGTATCAAAGCCTGGTGATAGCCTAATTTTATGAGCTCTACTACAGTTTGGTATCAAAAACAAGGTTATTGGCTATGTCATAGTTTGATGTAAGAGGTTAGCTTTATTAGCTCTATTACAGTTTAAAGTCAAGTAAAAGTTTATCACTTAGAAATAAAGGAATACTCTTATACTTTTGATATTTGAATATAAGTAAGTTGGTAAGCCTAAGAGATTGACTCTAATACACCTTAATACTAAACATAAGTTTATTAACTACAAGAATTGTCTCGAGTTATGAATAAGCTTAGGGTATGATAAACAATTTTATCATAGTTTTAGTGGAAAATGAAAATGAAAATGTTATTTTATGTTATTTGTTGTACTTATTGGTATTTATTGTGAAGATATGATTTCCATGTTTTCTCTAAATTGTATCATGATCTTTTTATCTCTCATTTGATTTTAGAATCAAATGGCTAATTAGGGAGAGGGTTAGCAGAGGCCAAGGCCTCATGGTAATTTGGAGAATTAGGCTTAGTGGAAATTTTAAATGGAGCAGCAAATGAAATAGCTTATGGAATCTCAGGTGAAGCTGATGGAAATGTTGATGGCCTAAATGGGACCACCATTACATAGACATGAAGCACAGCTTGCAACCATTCTCAAACTTAGCAAAGCTAAGGGGGGAGCCAAGATAGTAGCAACTTCTGCACATCTAGTTGTAGAATAGTTTTAGGAATCTGAGATAGCTACCATAATGCTAGTTGATTCTAAGAAGAATGTATTTCTTAGAACAAATAAGGAATTTATGAGGTATGACATTATAACATTCAATGGCATTATAGAGGACGAGGTTGTGAGATCTAGATATTGGAGATGGAGCAATGACTTGTTATAGTTGATATTGAGGACTGGTTTGACATTAAACTTGTCACATTCTTATTTGTTGAACTACTCGTAAGTGGTGGAATTCTTTAGAGAGGGGAAGAATATCACCACTTGGCCATAGTTCAGGACTATATTTTACAAATAATACTTTCTAAAATTGGTCAAGAACCGGGAGAATACTGAATTTATTCAGCTGAAAGATGGAAGCATGTCTGTACGAGAATACGATCAGAGATTCACATAGTTAATGGAGTTCCTTCTAAAGATGGTAGAGCCAGAAGAGTACAAAATATGAAATGAGAATGTCACTATGGGTGAAACCATCTCTACAATCCTTCAAAAGAAGCTTCCCTTGATGTTTAAAGATCTTGAAATAACAACACCCATACCGTGAACCCCTAGTCTGACCTGCCAGAACCGTCTCCTAAGGCATCTGGTTACACCATCAACCCAAAAGGATATTCCAGACCAGTTAGTCCATTCTTTTTACCATTAAGTTAAATTCAAGTGTGTGTAGAAATCAATGAACATAAAATAAAATATTGGAAAGAAAACGAGGACTTAAGTGGGAAAAACCCTGTCATATCATCAGTAACATAAATCCAAGTTGAGAAACATGTCCAGAAATATTCCATAATCCATACAAGAACAAAAATGTACGTTTGATATATATGTTGGGGAATGTTCCTTAAGTCAATCTATAAACATTGTTTATCTTATAATTTTAGTTAATAAAATAGAGGTTTTTATTTGTTGTTTTATTATAAGTGATTGCATGTTTACCTTATAGTAAGATCCAAGGATATTTGTTAAAATATCCTAAATATCTCTAGTTGGTCATTAGACCGGGAACTATAATGAATTAAGACTAGTGTGAATCTTTATTAATAGTAATGTGATGATAATGCGTATAGGGATACGAATCAAGATCATGAGTACATTTTAAGGAACAAGGTACTGGATCGACCCGTTATGAGAATACCACTTGTATTAATTCATAAGCATTACTCGTGATAGGTATATCATTTACTTGAGATTATCATGAACTTTAATATTTGGAGAATGGTAATTAAAATGGTCATACATCATCGTTTATCGAACGTTTATAAATATTATGAATGGTTATCATATGAATAATATGTGAAGTGTGTAATCAAGATATAATTTTTACTCTCGTATAGAAAGAGATATCAATGGATCCCTCAATATGATAGACTGATAATTGCCAAATCCAAGTGAATAAATATGATCAATGTCACTTGGATGTTTTCAATTTATCTAAAGATCAAGACTAGTACGATTGGATATTAAGGGTGACTTCCCATGCCGTATGTTTAATTGAAGGATAACACACGACAAAAAGATATGATATATGTTATTCATTAGGTTGTATTGATTTTGATATTCATACTACTTAGGTATTCATAAATCCTTGCTAGAAACGGCTTATGACTTGCATACCAAAATAGTTTTGGTTCACTGCTAACGTCGCATGAACCTATTAGGTTGCACACAAAGAATGCATTTGTGAAATTTCAATTAGTCCAGAGTAATGAATTTTAAATGATAAAATTCATGACATAAAACCTTTACAATTTGTAATATGATAACTTATTAATAGGGGTGTATGTGTAATTTGCTTAAAATGCCTAAATATAATAATTGTATTACGAATATGATTTTAAGTGAGACCTTACATACACCTATAAATAGAAGTTGAAAGCTTACAACAAACTAAGATTTTTATTTTTGCTATTTTCGAGTTCTCTAGATTTTGGGAGAGAAAGAAAAACGTCTTCTTTCTCTCTTAGGGCTAGCGCTCCAAATTATGGTTACCATTCGTTTGTGAAATTCCAATAGAGGACGGGGCGCTTGAACATCTAAGAGATCAAACAATCAGAGAAAAAAATATAGATTAAGGTATGGTTTTAGTTTTCTAGATCTAGTATAATGGAACTTATATTCGATCCTATCGAGATTTTTCAAAATTGTTCTTAATTTTTTGCTGCTTATAAACCCCAACAACCCAACAATGGTATAAGAGCCTTAGGCTCAATTCTATTAAACATTTACATGTTTTCTCTGATGTATATATGATATATATGTGAAAACATGATCTCGTTTAATGTGTATATATGATGTGCATATAGGTTCCGTGATAATTGTTATCAAGAAATGATTTTAAAGCATGTTGTTAATTCATGTATATTGATACACACGCATGATTTAATTCAATGATAGAATTAATGTTTAGAATATTTCAATTAACATATGTTTTAATATTGAACTATGCGAATTTTATATGTCCACATGGTAGAAGATATGTTTAGATTAGTGTGATTCTTGTGTTAAATATATATTTCGTTTTCGTTCTATAATAATGTATATCTCCATAATAGAAATGATGATTAGGTTAATATGATTGTGATGTTGAATGCATAATTAATATTTTATTTTTTGATTGAATTTCTTGTTTCATATGATTAAGAATCGAAATTGATACTGATCCTATATATCTCACTGTGGTTATCTGTTAGTATATTCCTATTAAATAGAAGATAAACTTGTACTCGGATAAGAATTACCAATCTTATAAGATAGATGAGACTAAAATAATTAGGAATTTAAGGCTATTTTTAATTTTTGGAAATGGAATTTGTTGCCTATAAGAAATAAAAGGGTAGCTGCCCACTGTCCTCCCCGTCTGCTAACCAGTACAGCCCACTAACCGACAAGCGAGAGCATCGTTAACTATTTTTAGCACAAGAAAATTCGTATAATAGTCAATAATAGTAATATGTCCGAACTTGTTTAGTAATTGTTCATGCATTGTAATATATGATAATTATATTGTTTAAATTATGATCAGTAAAACAAAAAAATTCCTCTTCAAAATTTTAAGTCTAATGTCATCCATTCTTAAACTCTTGTCAAGGCTTTGATCACATCAATATGGGATTGCCTCTGCAGAGTGTATTGTGTTATCTTGGTGAGGCAAATTGAGTGACAATTACTTTATTGTTTAAAATGGTTAAGCTTGTTAAAACTATCAAAATGGTTTTGAGCTTTAGCCACAAGATGAGATAAAACGTGTTAAGGCATAAGATGTAATAATCTCATAAAATACAACTAAAGTTACATATGATGTAATTGGCAATTTGTATCTAGCTAAATAACCTAATTTAAAATGTCATGCCCTAGTTGTCTCGGAATTAGGTGAAATAAGGATTTTAGTCCATTAAATTAACATAGTGTTTTAAGGAGGTTTAATAATTTAGTAGGAGTCTATTCCTTTATGTTAAAATGAAATTTTGCATAATCTTTGTTGTAGATTTAAGGCATCTTTAAATCACACTAATCACTTATCACTACGATCCATCCTTGAGAGGGATAAGTTATTAGGGACAATCTTTCTTGACTGGCTCAAAAACTTGAGAATTGTTTTTAAGCATGAACGCAAGTTGTATGCCTTAGATGATCCTATCCCTAAGGAACCACCAGCCAATGCTTTAAGAGCCGTGAAGGATGCACACACTAAGTATGTCAACGACTCAACAGATGTTGCATGCATTATGTTGGTAACCATGGTTCCTGAACTTCAGAAGGACATGAAACACATGGAAGCTTACGACATGGCAACGATGCTTAAGGAAATGCTCCTCATGTTCTAAAAATGAAGGGTTATATTGACCATTTTGATAGACTTAAATTTCCTATAACCCAAGAGTTAGCTTCGAATTTGATCCTAAATTCATTGCCTGGTAGTTATTTATAATTTATGGTGAACTATGACATGTGTTTTATGGAGAAGTTTATCTCTGAGTTGCATTTGATGCTTAAAACTAGTGAGTATAATTTCAAGAAACACATGGCTAATGTATTGATGGTTCAGAAAGGAAAATCTATGAAGAAGAGGCCAAAGGCAAGGCTAAAGTTGCCAAGGCAAGGGTGACTGGCACAAAGCCTATGTAACATGTCAAGCCTTAGGTTGCTTCTATTTCACAGTCCCAAAAGGAAAAGGATAAAAGAAAGAAATTTCCATTTCTGCCATGTACTTGGGCATTAGTTTAGAAATTGCA
This sequence comes from Stephania yunnanensis, assembly GCA_039657365.1. Taxonomy (NCBI): domain Eukaryota; kingdom Viridiplantae; phylum Streptophyta; class Magnoliopsida; order Ranunculales; family Menispermaceae; genus Stephania; species Stephania yunnanensis. Next base: position 36,318,100 of record CM077581.1, read on the forward strand.
AGCTCTATCTTGAAAATCTAAAGAAAAATAAGGGTAGAGAGACTACTACTTCAGGTATTTATGTTATTGAAGTTAACTTATCTACTATTAATTTTTAGGTATTGGATACCAGATGCGGATCTCACATTTGTATTAATATGCAGGGTCTCATCAAAAGTAAAAAATTAAAGAAAGGAGAAGTCATCCTACAAGTTGAAAATTAAGGAAAGGTTCTTGTGTTGGCTATAATTAAGAAGCTATGAGTTAATTTTACCTAGTGGACTTGCGTTGGTTTTAAATAATTGCTATTATGTCTTTACCTTAAGCAGAAACATCATTTCAGTTTCATGTTTGGATTTAAATAGTTTTAATTTAATTATTGCGAATAATAAATGCTCAATTTCTTGAAAAGATGTTTTCCATGTGAATGTTGATTTATGTGACGGTCTTTATAATCTAAATAAGAAAAGGTCCACAAACACTTCTAATCTTAGTGTAATGACTAAAAGATTAGTGAAATGATTTGACTTAAACCTACCTTTAGCATTATCATCTTAGCCACATAAATGAGAAACACATTTATAAACTCCATAAAGATGGACTCTTAGATTCATTTGATTTTAATCATACGAAACATGTGTATCTTGTTTACTAGCCAGTATGATAAAAAAAAGTCCATTTAGTGTACAAAACAAAAGTAAAAGTGATTTATTTGGTCTAATACATACTGATGTATGTTGTCCGATAAACCCAATGGCTAAATGTGGTTATTAGTACTTTATTACTTTCACCGATAATTTCAACAAATATGGTTACTTGTATCTCATGAAACATAAATGTGAATCTCTTGAGAGGTTTTGAACATTTAAGAATGAGGTGCAAAATCATTTCGATAAAACAATTAAAGTACTTTGATCAGATTGAGGTGGAGAATTTTTTAGCCAAGAGTTTGATGATCATCTTAAAAAATTGTTGGATTGTCTCACAGTTAACTCCTCGAGTAACTCCACAATGGAATGGTGTTTCTAAGAGGGAGAAATCAAACTTTATTGGATATGGTTTTATCTAGGATGAGTCATGCCGATCTTCCTATTTCTTTTTGGGTTTCAGCCTTAGAAACGGTTGCATTTACACTAAATCGTGTTCTTTCCAAAGTGGCTGATAAAACACCATATGAGATGTGGTTTGGGAAAAGACCAAGTATGTTTTTCCTTAAGATTTGGACAGTGAGGTTTTCGTACAACAACAAAGCTCCAAAAAATTATTAGCCAAATCTAGTAAGTGTGTATTTGTTGGTTATCTTAAACAAACTAGAGGATGCTACTTTTAGAATCCCACTGCGAAAAAAGTGTTTTTGCTCGGATTGTTTTCTTTATGGAAAAAGAGTTTATTTTTAAATACAACAATGGGAATAAAGTATGTCTTGTAGGAGTTCAAGAACCACAAATAAACACTCAGCTATAAGTGTCAGATCAATAATGTCTTAAATTAGTTGAACCACTATATGTATCATAAGGTCCGCTAGGTCAGATAGGTAAGACATCATCTTGAGAAATTTGGATTTCTTATTACTAATAATAGTTAGGTGTTGCTTATGGATCAAAATGAGCCTACTACTTATCAAGAGGATGTGTCTAGCCCTGTTGTAAATAAATGGCTTAATGCCAAGAATTCTACGATGCAATCTATGTATGATAACTATGGTTGGAACTTGGTGTATTTACCTAAAGGTGGTAAGACCATTATATGTAAATGGGTTTTCAAGTATAAAATTGACATGGATGGCAATGTGCATACTTATAAAGCACGACTAGTAGCAAAAGGTTTCAGACAAACTCAAGGTGTCGATTATGATAATATTTTATCTATTGTAGCCATGCTTAAATCCATTAAAGTTCCAATTGCAATCGCCATATATTATTACTATGAGATATGCCAAATGGATGTCAAAACTGCTTTTCAAAATGGAAAGTTACTAGAGGATATGTATATGATACAACTTGAAGGGTTTGTTCAACCTGAGAATGCTAGGAACGTATGCAAGCTTTAAAGATCCATTTAAAAATTAAAGCAACCTTCTTGGAGTTCGAATCTTCATTTTGATTAAGCAATAAGGAATTTGTTTTCGTTAAAAATGAATATGATCCTTGTGTATACAAGAATGTAAGTGGGAGCGTGGTTGCTTTCCTAGTACTTTATGTTGATGATATATTACTCCTTCGAAATGACATCCCAACCTTGTAAAGAGTCTAGTCTTGGTTAGGGAAGTGTTTCTCAATGAAGATGGAGCCTACATCCTTGGGATTAAGATCTATTGGGATAGATCTAAAAAGCTAATTGATATAAGGCAGAGTGCTTATATTAATAAGGTATTGAATAGGTTCAGTATGCAAAACTCTAAAATATGGTCATTGCCAATGTCTCATGGTATAAGTCTTAGCAAGACTCGATGTCCTAAGACTAATGATGAGCGAGAACATATGAATATAATTCCATATGCATCAGCTATTGGATCTATTATGTATGTCATGTTATGCACTTAGCCAAATGTATCATATGCTTTGAGCGCAACAAGCAGATATTAGTATGCTCCCCATAAGAGTCACTAGATAGTGGTAAAGAACATTCTTAATTACTTTAGAAGGTTTCAAGATGTGTTCTTGGTCTATGGAAGTTTGGAAAACGAGCTTGTTGTAAATGGTTACACAGATGCAAGTTTTCAAACTGATATAGAAGACTTTATATCATAGTCTGGATATATGTTTACTTTGACTGGAGGTTAAGTGATCTGGAAAAGTTCTAAGCTAGACACTGAGACATCCTCTATAATAGAAGTTAAGTATATCTCAGCATCCAATGCAACTAAGGAGGCCGTTTAGATCAAAAAGCTCATCTTTGAACATAGTGCAATTCCTAGTATAGCTAGCCCTATTTGTTTCTATTATGACAACAATAGGATGATAGCACAGGCCAAGGAACCAAGATCACACCACTGATCCAAATATATACTTAGACATTTTTATCTCATTCAAGAAATCACTGAGATGAGAGACATGAAGATTTGTTGAGTTCCTATAGAAGATAATGTTGCAGATCCTCTGACGAAGGATCTTCTACAAGCGAAACGTGATTGTAATGTTAGGTCATTAGCTATTAGATACATGAATGATTGGCTTTAGTACGGGTGGGAGATGTTAGGAAATGAGTTATAGACCAATCTATATGCATTGTTTATCTAATAATTTTGGTTAATAAAATAGAGGTTTTCATTTACTGCCTTATTATAAGTGATTTCATGCTTACCTTATGGTAACATCCATAAGTATTTGTTAAAATATCCTAAATGTCCCTAGTCATACATTATACTAGAAACTATAATGAATTAAGACTAGTGTGAGTCTTGATTGATGGTCATGTGATGAAAATGTGTATAAGGATACGAATCGAGATCATGAGTACTTGTTGGGGAACAAGGTACTGGACCGATCCGCTGTGATAAAACCATATGGATTAAGTCATAGGTGTTACTAATGATAGGTAATTCATTTAGTCCTTGGACTTGAGATTACCACAGACTTCAATATTAAGAGCATGGTAAGTTGACATAATCAAACACTATTTTTAATCGGACGATTATAAGGATTGTGACTGGTTACCATTTGAATAATATGTGAAGGTGTGTAATTAAGATAGATTTTTTCAATCTCATATAGAGAGATATCAATGGATCCTTTGATATGATAAACTAATAATGGCCATGTCTATGTGAATTGATATGATCAATGTCACTTAGATGTTTTCATTCTACCGAAAGATCGAGACTAGTATGATTGAACATTAAGGTGACTTTCCATGCCTAATGTTTAATCAAAGGATATCATATGACAAAAGGATATGACATATTTTATTCATTAGGTTGTATCGATTTTGATATTCTTGCTACTTAAGTATTCATAATGTTTTGCTCGAGACCACTTATGACTTGTGTAGCAAAATGGTTTTGGTTTGCAGTTATTATCGCATGAACCTATTAGGTCTAACTTAAAGAATGGTTTTGCACAATTTCAATTGGTCAAAAGTAATTAATTTTATATGATAAAATTCATGACACAAAAACCCTTACAATTTTTATAGGATAACTTAATAATGTGGCATATGTGCAATTTGCTTAAACTGCCTAAATACAATAATTGTATTACAAATAGGATTTGAAGTTAGGGCTTATATACGCATATAAATAGAGGTTGAAGCCCTGATACGAATAAAGATTTTTGTTTTTGCTATTTTTGAGTTCTCTGGATTATAGGAAAGAAAGAAAAATGTTTTATATCTCTCTTAGAGCTAACAATCAAAATTTTGGTAACCATTCGTGTATGAGTTTTTGATAGAGGATGGACACTTGAACATCTTAGAGATCAAACAATCAAAGAAGTAAAATAATATTAAAGTATGATTTTACTTTTGTAGATCTAGTTTAATGGAACTTATTTTCGATCCTATTAGGTTTTCAAAGTTTTTTTGAGTTTTTCGCTGCGTATGAACAACAAAACCCAACAATATAAAATAAAATAGATACATAAAAAAGATCACTCCTACAGTGAAGATCAGGGCGGTTTCAATTCATTATCTCACTGGTGCACTATGCCTTTCCCTCGATCACTGGAGGATGACCTAGGCTCCGACGGTCCCCAGTAAGTAAACAGCAGGGTTTTATAAAAGCTATAGCATAATTCAACAAGGAATAATGTATGTAAATTGCAGGAATTAAACATGATTCAGTTTTTTTCTAGTATGAACTGGCGATTCCTACCATCCACATATTCATTAACTTAGCCAGAATCTCGTCGACTGGACGACGTTCAACAATAACAATTGATGGAAGTTCCGCCACGCGACTTCGTGAACCCGAGCTACATCGACGTACTCTAGCCCCTGTTGGGTTTTGGGGTTCATACGCAGCAGAGATTACAAAAATAATTTTAACAAAATCCCCAACAGGATCCGAATCTAATTCCATTAAAACGTTTATACCAAGAAAACTTAATCATACCTCGATCGCAAAATACATTTCTGAAGGTTGATCGATCTCTAAGGCGCTGCCAACGACGAACGCCCTCTACCAGTAGTCCACACATGAACGGCGGCAGAGATTCGAAGTGCTAGCTTCAAGAGAATACCAAACCTTTTTGTTTCTCTCCAAAATGATCCAGAGCGTACTAGAAAACCCTAATTCATTTCTAAACGAAAATAGAGTTTCGGTCCTAAAATTTCATCTGTATGTTCTAACTTAAAGTGTCTATTTATACAACCATTGTATATAGACGGTTAAGTAAATTACACATATACCCCTACTTAAAGAAGTATAAGTGTAATACACCACAAGGATGTTTATGTCATGAATTTTATCATATAAAATTTGTTTTTCTGAACCATCTTAAAATCTATCAAAACGATTCTTAGTGTGCGACCCAATATGCTCATACAACATTGGCAGTGTATCAAAACACATTTTAGTATACAAGTCATAAGCGACCTCTAGTAATAAATTATGACTACCCAAGTTGTACGAATATCAAATCGATACAACCTAATCAGTAGTGTATACGACATCCTTTTGTCACACGATATCATTTTGATCAAACATAAGGCATGGAATTGTCATCCAACATGTTCTATCATACTATTCTCGATCTCTAGGTAGACTAAAAACATCCAAGTGACATTGATCAATATCAATTTACTTAGACTAGGCCTTTTAACAGTCTAACCCATCGAGGGATCCACCGGATATCTCTCTTTATATGAGAGGGACAAATTCTATCTCGATTACACAACTTCATCACATTGTTCACATAATAACCAATCAAAACCTTTATAATCGTCCGGTTAAAGACAACGTTTGATTGTGTCAAATCATTGTGTTCCTAATGTTGAAGTCTTTGGTAATCTCGAGTCAGAGGACTGAAAAATATACCTATCATGAGAAACAACTATGACTTAATCCATGTGATGTTCTCATAGCTGGTCATTCCAGTACTTTGTTCCCTAACAAGTACTCGTGATCTTGATTCGTATCCCTATACGTATAATCATCATATGATCATCAATCAAGACTCACACTAGTCTTAATTCATTATAGTTCTCAGTATAATAATCGACTAGGGACATTTAGGATATTTCTGCAAATACCCATGGATCTTATTATAATGTAAACATGTAAATTAATTATAATAAACATCAAATGAAATCCTCTATTTTATTAACTAAAAGTATTCATAAAGATAGTTAATGGATTGACCTAGGGCACATGCCCCAACATCTCCCACTTGCACTAGGGCCAATCATACATGCATCTAATGCCTAATAATCTAACATGACCATCATGTTTTGCTTGTGGAAGACGTTTTGTCAATGGATCTGCAACGTTTTCTTTAGTAGGTACTCTGCAAATCTTCACATCTCCCCTCTTAATAATTTCTGTGATGAGATGAAAATGCCTGAGTATATGTTTGGATCTGTGGTGTGATCTAGGTTCCTTGGCCTGTGCTATTGCCTCGTTATCGTCACAATACAAACAAATAGGGTTAGTAATACTTGAAACCACACCTAGTTTAGAAATGAGCTTTTTGATCCAAATGCCTCCTTTCCTGCATCGGACGCTACAATATACTCAGCTTCTGTTATAGAATTTGCCTCAGTCTTTTGCTTCAAACTTTTCCAACTTACTGCACCCCCGCTCAAAGTAAACACATATCCAGACTGCGATCTAAAATCATCTATATCTGTTTGAAAACTTGCATCTGTGTAACCATTTTCAACTAAATCATTTTCAAAACCTCCATAGACCAAGAACACTTCCTTAGTCCTTCTTAAGTACTTAAGGATGTTCTTTACTACTATCCAGTGACTCTCACTAGGATCTGACCGATATCTGCTTGTAGTGCTCAAAGCATATGATACATCAGGTCGAATGCATTGCATGGCATACATGATAGATCCAATAGCCGATGCATATGGAATCTTATTCATACAGTCTCGCTCATCATTTGTCCTAGGACATTGATTCTCGTTGAGACTTATGCCATGAGACATTGGCAACAATCCTCTTTTAGAGTCTTGCAAACTGAACATATTCAGCACCTTGTCTATGTAAGCACTCTGACTTAGACCGATTTGCCTCTTAGATCTATCCCTATAGATTTTTGTCCCTAGGATATAGGATGCATCTCCTAAGTCTTTCATTGAGAAACACTTCCCTAACCAAGACTTGACATTCTGCAATGTTGGGATGTCATTTCAATGAGTAATATATCATCAACATACGGTAAGCAGAAAAACAACTACACTCCCACTGACCTTCTTGTATACACAAGGCTCATCTTCATTCTTAATAAAACCAAAATCCTTGATTGCTTCATCAAAGTGAAGATTCCAACTCCGAGAAGCTTGCTTTAATCTATAAATGGATCTTTGAAGCTTGCATACCTTCCTAGAATTCTCAGGATGTACAAAACCTTCATGTTGTGTCATATACACGTCTTCAAGCAGCTTTCTGTTAAGAAATGTTGTTTTTACATCCATTTGCCATATCTCATAGTCATAATATGCAGCAATGGCAATTAAAATCCTTATGGGTTTAAGCATGGCTACTGGCGAAAAAGTTCCATCATAATCAACACCTTGAGTATGCCTGAACCTTTTGCTACAAGTCTTGCTTTAAAAGTACGCACTTTGCCATCCATGTCAGTTTTCTTCTTGAACACCCATTTACATCCAATGGTCTTACCACCTTCGGGTAAATCAACCAAATTCCAAACTTGGTTATCATACATGGATTGCATCTCAGAGTTCATGGCACTTAGCCATTTATCTGAGTCTGGTCCAGACATAGCCTCCTGATAAGTGGTGGCCTCATTTTGATCCATAAGCAACACATCACGACTATCAGTAATGAGAAATCTGAATCTCTCTGCCTCATGTCTTACCCTACCTGATTTACGTGGGCCATGTGTCACTTGTGGAGGGTCAACTGGTTCAAAACATTGTTGAACTTCCAGTAGCGGTTCAGGGTTTATCTGTGATTCTTGAAGTTCTTCAAGATTTATTTCTCTACCACTAGTGTTTTTTGAAATAAACTATTTTTCCATAAAGGCACCATACCGAGCAACAAACATTTTATTCTCAACGGGATTATAAAAGTAATATCCTTTTGTTTCCTTAGGATACCCCACAAATAAACACTTGTCAGATTTAGGTGCTAGTTTTTCTGAGACTTGTCGTTTTACGTAAGCCTCACAACCCTTAATTTTAAGGAAAAACAAACTAGGTCTTTTCTCGTACCATATCTAATATGGTGTTTTATCAACCGCTTTAGAAGGAACTCGATTTAGAGTGAAAGCTACAGTTTATAATGCATAACCCCAAAAGGATAATGGAAGATCTGCATGACTTATCATATATCGAACCATATCTAATAAGGTTCGATTTCTCCTTTCAAAAACTCCATTCCACTGTGGAGTTGCCGGTGGAGTCAATTGGGAGACAATCCCACAATTTCTAAGATGATCATCAAATTCTTTGCTCAAATATTCACCACCTCGATCTGACCGAAGTGTTTTGATAGTTTTACCAAGTTGATTATGCACTTCATTTTGAAACGTTTGAAACATCTCAAATGATTCAGCTTTATGTTTCATTGAATAGACATAACCATATCTGCCGAAATCATCAGTAAATGTAATGAAGTACTAATAACCTCCTCTAGCCATTGTGTTTATAGGACCGCATTCATCAATATGTATTAGACCCAATAAATCACTTGCCCTTTCACTGTGTCCAGTAAAGGGACTTTTAGTCATCTTGCCAGTAAACAAGATACGCAATTTTCATATGTTTCTAAATCAAATGAATCTAGAAGTCCATCTTCATGGAGCTTCATTATGCGTTTCTTGTTTATGTGCCCGAGACGTAAATGCCAAAGATAGGTTTGATTCAAATCATTTGACTTGAATCTCTTTGTATTTATATTAAAGACTTGAGTATCAGTGGACCTTTTCAAGCTTAGAATATAAAGACCATCACGCAAATCAGCCTTTGCATAACATATTACTTTACGAGGAATGGAACATCTATTATTCGCAATAATAAAATCAAAACCATCCATATCCAAGCATGAAATAGAAATGACGTTTCTGCTCAAGGCATGCACAAAATAATAATTATTTAAAGTTAAAACAAGTCCACTTGGTAAGCCTAAGTCATAAGATCCAACAGCCAGGGCAGCAACTCTTGCTCCATTCTCTACGCGAAGGATGATTTCTCCTTTCTTCAGCTTTCTACTTCTAGTGAGTCCCTGCACATTTATACAAATGTGAGATCCACATCCAATATCTAATACCCAGGAATCACTAGTAGATAAATTAATTTCAATAACATAAATACCTGTAGTAGTCGCACTACCCTTTTTCTTCTTTAGATCTTCCAGATATGGTTTGCAATTTCTGAACTAATGTCCAGGTCCACGACAGAAATGACAATTTCCTTCCTTTTCTTTTGGGTGTTTTGAAGCAGGAACTGGCTGGGGATTGACTTGTTCCATAGGCTTTGCGACAGGTGCAGCTGCAGCCTTGACAACTTTAGCCTTGCCTTTACCTTTCTTCTTCATTCCCTTTCCCTTTTGGACCATCAACACATTACTAGAGGGTTTCTTTATATTTTGCTCAGTAGTTTTGAGCATCAAATACAACTCTAAAATTGATTTCTCCATATTATTCATATTGTTGTTCATGACAAATTGTGAGTTACTTTCTGGTAATGAATTCAGGATCAAATCCGTAGCCAACTCTTGGCTTATGGGAAATTCGAGTCTATCAAGCTTGTCAACATAGCCCTTCATCTTCAGAACATGAGGACTAACTGATGCACCCTCAGTCATCTTGAAAGAATGTAGGTTTTTGACTGTCTCGAACCTTTCTTGTCTAGCTTGCTATTGGAACATTTCCTTCAACATTGTCGCCATGTCGTAGGCTTCCATTAGTTCCATGTCCTTCTGAAGTTCAGGAACCATAGTTGTCAACATAATACATGCAACATCAGTAGAATCATTGACATGCTTATTATGCGCATCCTTCACAGCTTTCGTAGCATTTGCTGGTGTCCTCAAGGATTGGAGCATCCAGGACATACAACTTGCGTTCATGCTTAAGAACAATTCTCAAGTTTCTGAATCAGTCAAGAAAGTTAGTCCCAGATAGCTTATCCTTCTCAAGGATGGATCGCAGTGACAAGGGATTATTGTTACTTAAAGAGGCCATTGATCTACAATAAAGATTATGCAAAGTTTATTTTTAATATAAAGGAATAGACTCCTACTAAATTAACAACCCTCATAAAACACACTATTTATTTAGGAGACTAAAATCCATATTTCACCTAATTCTATGATAGCTATGGCATGAAACACAGAATTAGATTATTTAGGTAGGTAACAATTACCAATTACATCTTATGTAATTTTAGATACTTTTATGAGATATAGGACATCTTATATCTTATCATGTTTTTATTTCATCTTATGCCTAAAGTTCAAAACTATTTTGATAGCTTTATTAAGTCAGACCATTTTAAACATTTAGGTAACTCTTATCTAACTTGTCTCACTAAGATAACACAATACACCCAGCTATAGCTGAAATTGTATTAATGTGATCAAGGCCTTGGCAAGTGTTTAAAATGGATGGCATGAGACTTAAAATTTAATAGAGGGATTTTATTCAGTTTTAGCGATTTTATGTAAACGACGAAATATCATATATTTTTACTGGTTTGTTAAATCACTAAACAATTCGAAAATTTTCATACTGTTCACTAAAAAAAAAATTTACGTATGCTAGGATTAGTTAGACGGCGGTCCCGCTGGCCGGTCCCCTTTTTTTTTAGAAGATGAATTTCAATTCTAAAAATTAAAATTCGCTATAAAAATTCATATTTTTCGCTGATTTTATTATCCTAAATTTACCCCTTAATTTATCCAAAATTAAGTCAATTAAAACATTTTTAATTAACTCGGGCCCACATCTAACTAATCATCTTATCATAATTCAATTAGGACTTAAGATATTTGAATCCTAGCATATCACCAATAACAAAATTCTCCATATTTATCTCCTATCCAATAGGGATAACGAAACCGATTTTGCTAATATCTATTAATCTAATTTGTTATCTATCTCTTATCAAATAGAAATTTCATAACAAAATAGATAAAAAGAGATAAATAAACAATTTCGAATATTAATTATTTGCAATTTCGGTCCTCATCCAAATAATCACAAACATGTCATTGAATCATGAACTACTATCCCAATCGAACCTAATCATATTAGTTTCGAATTAATATTCAGACTTATACAATTTAAGAAACGTAAAACAATGTAACCTAAATATGCAAATTAAATTACAGAGATTTCATCCATGCATCAATACACGAAAAATAAAGATTATACCTAATGGTGTCATGGATCACAGAACCCGAAATTCAATTCATACTGATTTCAATTAAATCACAAATATATGTATCATATACACAAAACATGATAATAAATCTCACAAAAAACTTACGTATATCACATATACATCAACTATTAACATGCTTTCAATCATATATCATGTATATATCAGAAGAAAACATGCAATGTTTTTAATGAAATCGAACTCGAAGGCTCTGATACCACTGTTGGGTTTTGGGGTTCATACGCAGTAGAGATTACAAAAACAATTTTGACAAAAACCCCTACAGGATCCGAATCTAATTCCATTAAAACGTATAAACCAAGAAAACTTAATCATACCTCGGTCGCAAAATACCTTTCTGAAGGTTGATCGATCTCTAAGGCGCTACCGACGACGAACGCCCTCTACCAGCAGTCCACACACGAACGGCGGACGAGATTCGAAGTGCTAGCTTCAAGAGAATACCAAACCTTTTTGTTTCTCTCCAAAATGATCCAAAGCGTACCAAAAAACCTAATTCGTTTCTAAACGAAAATAGAGTTTCGGCCCTAAAATTTCATCCGTGTGTTCTAACTTAAAGCGTCTATTTATACAACCCTTGTATATACACGGTTAAGTAAATTACACATATACCCCTACTTAAAGAAGTATAAGTGTAATAAACCACAAGGATGTTTCTGTCATGAATTTTATCATATAAAATTCATTTTTTTGAACCATCTTAAAATCTCGCAAAACCATTCTTAGTGTGCGACCCAATAGACTCATACAGCGTTAGTAGTGTACCGAAACACATTTTGGTATACAAGTCATAAGCGGCCTCTAGCAAGACATTATGAATACCCAAGTTGTATGAATATAAAATCGATACAACCTAATCAATAGTGTATACAACATCCTTTTGTCACACGATATCCTTTTGATCAAACATAAGGCATGGAATTGTCATCCAACATGTTCAATCGTACTAGTCTCGATCTCTAAGTAGACTAAAAATATCCAAGTGACATTGATCAAAATAAATTCACTTAGACTACGCCTTTTAACAGTCTAACACATCGAGGGATCCATTGGATCTCTCTTTATATGAGAGGGACAAATTCTATCTCGATTATACAACTTCATCACATTGCTCACACAATAACCAATCACAACCTTTATAATGTTCGGTTAAAGACAACGTTTGATTGTGTCAAATCACTGTGTTCCTAATGTTGAAGTCTATGGTAATCACAAGTCGGAGGATTGAGAAATATACCTATCATGAGAAAAACTATGACATAATACATGTGATGTTCTCGAAGCGAGTCATTGCAGTACTTTGTTCCCTAACAAGTACTCGTGATCTTGATTCGTATCCCTATACGTATACTTAACTAGTCTTAATTCATTATAGTTCCTAGTATAATGATCGACTAAGGACATTTAGGATATTTCTGCAAATATCTATGGATCTTATTATAATGTAAACATGTAAATTAATTATAATAAACAGCAAATAAAATCCTCAATTTTATTAACTAAAATTATTCATAAAGACAGTTAATGGATTGACCTAGGGCACATGCCCCAACAACCCCATCATAAGAAAGGTCGCGAAAAACATCCTCCAGCTGACGTACTGGCTGGAGGGTAGAAACCCGTTGTATAGTCATTTCTCTAAGCTGCCGATTCACCGAAGGGAGAGATTCTTCGATGTCGAAAATGCCCCATCTAATACCTAGATATGGCTCCTAATGGTCTAAGTTTCTAGATGCATGGCCACTGGTAATTATGATGCGGTGCACATCTAACTATACGATTTCTAGTATTATGTATAAAATTTTATAAATTCCCAGAGTTCACAAACCTTGCATGTGGCATGCCGAAGCTCGAACGTGTGTCATAAACCTCATTGTGTGTGTTGATGTCCCCGCCGATTTGTTATCAAGCCCCAGCCACAAATATTGTTGTTAGTTGATAAATGATTATTTATACATATATAAGGTTATTATAGTAGTATATTTAGTATAAATATCTTCAAATAAATCGTGATTCATAGTATTATTGCATTTTAAGGGAATTGAGGTATATTAGAAGGAATTAAAGAAAAATGAGAAGAAATTTAGCAAAAATCAAAAAAATTAGAGTTGGTGCCATGGGAGCATGTATTAAGGTTGTAGGGAGACAAGGTACAGTGTGGGGATGAAAGGCACAACGTGGGAGAAAATAAGAAATGAAGAAAATCAACTTTGGAGGTCCAGTATAGTAGCGACACCATAGAAGATAAGGGACGACGTTAGGACAAAAAAGTGACAGCGCCGAGACTCCAGGAGCTCAAGAACACATCATGAAGCAAAACCACGGCGTCGTGGCTTTACATTTATGGCGCCGAGGTAGTAAGTGATAGCGCCAACCTCGGAGTAAGTACAAAGTAAAGCTTTAATTCAGGTTAAATTATAATGTAAGGTTTCTAATTGTTATTTGGGAGAATAAATAGGTATTAGGATGTGTTAAACTAGGAGGACACCACCACATAGAAGGAGATTAGCCTCCATTAGAATAATTTAGCATTGAGTTTGAGAATTAAAGAATTTTTGTTAAAGAAACATTAAAGAGTCCACATTCGCAATCAATATTTGGTTTTGCAGATTAATTCAAGGTGATATTTATATTCATCTCCGATTTGCAATGATTTCTATATTGAATTGTGATGTGGTGTTTCAATGATGCGAGAGTAGTCTATTTATCTTAGGAATCAATGGATCCTTTGGTACGAATGCAATGATTTGAGTTGGAACAAAAGTGAAAGTAAAAGTGTAATGGTTAGAATTTGTAATGATTATGAGTATAATGCTTTAGACATCTTCATCATGTGTTTAATGAACTTAGGTATTAGGAGTTATCATGGCCATTATAGGTTTTAATCCAGATATGAATGGTACAATCGTAAAATACACAACATCTTGAAATAGTTGTTGATCAAGGTGGTGCAGATAGTAAACTTAGTTGGTTATGAATCTAATGTTTTGAGACTTAAAATAATGTGGAGCTTACGTTATTCACACCGATGGGTAGAGTTCTCGTTTACATAAAACATATTGATATATAAACATGAATACAAAGCATAGTATTAAATTTGTGTGTTTCAATGATGTACGAGCAGTCTATTTATTTTAAGTACATTACTTCTCAAGTAAAAAACAAAAATAACAAAAATAGACTTAAGTTTCAATTTGACTTTACGCACTTAATCCTATTGTGTTTCTTTTAAGGGATACTTAGTGAATGCGTTGCAAGGGAAAGAATGACCTAGTACCTTACGACTCATAGATTGATAGAACCAACAAAGGAAAGAAAAAGAAAGGAGTCAAGATGGTTTAGGAGCGAGCTGTTCTTAGAATAACTAACCCTTAGGTGATCTGGTAGTGCAAGAGAGAGTGCGAGACATGGAGTGATTGTGCTTCTAACCAACACCTCCGAATTCGAGCCGAGACCTTCTCTAATAAACATGGCACAAAATAGTTTGTTCAGTGTATTATCCAATGAAGATCCACTTGCATATGTAGATAATTTCTTGGAAAGTGCGACTCCGTACATATCACTGAAGTTAAAAAGTGGTGATTAGGATGCCACTTTTTCCATTCTCATTAAGTGAAAATAGCAAAATCCTGGTTCCATGAGCTGAATACAGGGAGTATGACTTCATGAGCAGAAATCAATGAAAGATCTCTCAACAAGTTCTTTCCCCCAGTGAAAGTTACTAAAAAGAAACTTGAGATTAACCAGTTCAAGCAGGAAGACACTAACTCTCGTGGCGAGGCATGGGAAAGATTTAAAGATATGCTGAAGAGATGCTCAGGACATAGATACATGAAATGGGCACAACTCCAGATTTTCTACTATGGCATAAGCCACAGCATGGAAATGCTAGAAGATGATGCCTTAGGTGGCTCTCTACTTTCAAAGGATGAGAATGGACCATTGGATCTCCTTGATCCTATGTTTCAAAATTCTACCACTACTACTCGTTCCATACTCAGGAAATGAGTAGGCATCTACGAGATTGACTCGCAAGCAGTAATTATGGAAAAATTATCAAAAATGAGTAGTCAATTTGCAAAACTTTAGATGGGACACCAAGGTCCACCAGTAGCACATCAATCTATGAGTCACTAAGGCATAGTGATTAACCAAATGGATGTACAACATGAAATAAAGCATGAAGACATCAATTTTAGGAACAACAAAGGCTACAAAAACAACTTTAGGTCGATAGAAGTGGTTCCTCAACATTTTTATCAAGGATACAACAAAAAAACCAAACTTTTCTTATAGAAATCCTAATAATGCACTGAAGTTACCTCAAGGCTTCGAACAACAAGTCAAGTAAGTAAAGCTGGGGCAGAGTGAAGAGATGACTTCTTGGGGATCAAGCAGTAGCGGATTTAGCCCAAGAGCTAGAAGATGAGGAAAATGAAGAAGAAGAGGAGAAATAACAACAAAGATTAGCTGAGGGCTACCAGGTTGTAGACCCAGAGATAGGAGCATTTGTAGACCCAGAGATAGGAGAGTATGACATTGATGGTCCTGAAGTCTTTCCTCCACCTCATCCACCACAGGCACATGTAGCACCACTAGCGAATTTGACTCCATGGTAATAGAGGCAGTGGATAGCAGAGATGAGGAGATAGTACTAGGAGGATAAAGCACAATACCAGGTAGCCATACTAAGATACGAACAGGATATGGAGAGGAGAGAGCAGTACTGACGGAGAAAGTAGTACAATTTCATGTTGTTTGTCAATCATCACAGAGCCACAGCTAGATATGAGAGAAGCAAATGATTGAGACCTACTAATAGGTCAATAGGCTTTCCAACAGCACCAATATATAGGTTTGATGAAGATTTAAAGTAGAGTAGGATAGTGGAGCGTCCATTGACACCATCGCAAGCTGGAGCTAATGATGCAGATGTTGATAATGATATGTAGTATTTAAGTCAGTGTTCTAGGATTCCCTTAGTTTTTGGGAGCTGAGAGTAACTTTGATACCATTTAATTTTTAACATTTAGGATATTTTTTTACTTATTTTATCGTTTTATTTCTATGTTTAGTTTAGTTTATTATAATTTTTGTTATTATATACGTTTGTATGTTTTAGTGTCTTCATTTTTCAGACTTACTTTTAAACCTTAAAGATAAGGTTTAGTTTAAGTTTGGGGTCATCGAAACTAAACTACACAATGTGAAGTGGTAAGATAGGCTGAGAAATAAGGATAAACACTGTAGGTATAATCGTTTAAATTTTAATTTAAAGAAAATAAGGAGGAAAACATGGTAGTATATAAATTTTTCATTTTATTCACTATATGAATGTCTAAATAATATAGATTAGGTTATATATAGTAATATGTAATGAATAAGTAGTTTATTTGCATGTTCATGTTTTTAATTGTAGATGAGTAGATTGCAAGTATCTTGTTGATGTGAAATTCAAGAGAATGTGTCAAGATTTTGAATAAAATAAACAATGAAATTTAGCAAATAACAGCGTAATTTCGTGATTTGAAACCTAGAGTTAGGGAAGACCTTGAACTTGAACAAAAGCAAAACTTTAGAAAACTTATTGTGGAAAGCAAATAAAGACTTAGTGCAAAGAAGGGAAGAAATATGCATTTTATGGTGAAAGTTGGAGTTAACTTACTTGATTTAGTGAAAATGAGAAGTGCTAACAAGTGTTTAAAAATAAATAAAAAATCGAGAGAATCCCATAAGTTCTACAGGAAAAGAAACAGAGAAGGTGATGGTTCGAAAATCTTAGGAAAAATGAAGTCCATAGTAAAAGGAGCAGGGACTGAAAATAAAGAAAAATAAAAAATAAAAAGAAGAAGAAAATAAAGAGAAAAACACTAAAGTATCGTAAAACTATTCGAATAAAAGATTTAGCTCGAGTAGCTAGTTAAGTCAAGATTATATTCCAACTTTGTAAAAGTCTTATAGAGTCTTGAAGTGCTAAAGTCTACAAAAATTGAGTTTCATCTATGCTTATTTGCGAATTTTTGAGCTTAATGAGAAATCATGAGAATGTATACTTGCTACTTGAGTATTGAAATGAAACAAATTTGTGAGTAGTGATGATTTTTTGTTGAGATCTACTTTAGTGTTTTGAAAGTGAAGTTAAATGAGTTGTTAAAGCTACACATCTTAAAAATATAAGTTTTTGCAAAGAAAAACTCTTAAATGGATTTTTAACTTGAAACTTAGTAAATTGAAGGATACTCCATGAACAATGAAAATTGAACGAGAACTAGTTATTAGGAGACTCAGTACAATACAACTTTACTCAAGATGCGGAAAACCTTAAGTTTGAGGGTATTTGATAAGTGATTATTTATACGTATATAAAGGTTTTTTAGTGGTATATTTATGTCAAGACCCGTCTCACTAAGTTTGACCTAACCTAATTAAATACCTAATCCTACGGTTAACTACCAACCTCGAAATGATTATTAATTCAACCCTTAAATTGCTCCAAATACTAAATTAGAATCATTATTAAACCTCAGTTCTCGACTTATTTAAATGGAGCGAATTAGGAAATATTACGAAATATTTTTTATATATTTATAAAAATTTTGGCAACACCTCCTCCAAATATGGACTTCAGACACCCAAAACCTAGTAAACAGCATAATGAGGAGAGACCTAAAATGACTCATAACTCCCCGCAGTTTACAATATGATATCAATCTGAAATTATAAACTGGACTTCAACTAGTAAACCTTAGTTACAAAACTAAATCTCAAAGTGAAACTAAAATTGTTCAAAGCCTTAAATATGCAAAAGTGAACTATTTAAACCTCAATCCCAATTCAAACCTACTGAATCCTTGAACTTTTCAAAACTTTTTCCTCAGTGATAAGTGTCCTACATTCACCCTGAAAACCCAAAACAAAAATAATATAAACATAGATTACGTAAAAGGGAAAAGAACTCCTCGACAAAAGTCCTCTAGCTTTCTCTTTCTTTTTCGGTCTTCGTTAGGCTCAGAACCTGACAAAGCCATTTCGAGAACACCAAATATAGTATGCACCAAATAAATAGTGTTAGATAAGTAAACATCTACGTTGCTTCGTATAATAGTTAATAACAAGAGATAATAGGATTATTGCACAATAAAACGAAATACTAAAATAAATATACAAAATGAATCCCTATTTCCAATTCCAAGCTCATAACGAGCGGGTCCTCTCACGATGAACCTAGAACAGTACTACGAGTCAATGCATGCTACTCGGAATTGACCATTACCCGCCATAGAAGCCTGCAGTATGTCTAGTCTAGAGTGGAGCATACCTCACACCCTTACGACCCATACCATGGGAAACTCTATTCGGATGCCATGAATGCATGATCAAGAGTCTCACTCCATTACTATGCAAAACATCTTCCATATTACTGTAAAAAGCAAAATAGTGTTTACTTCTAGTCAAACTAACGTAAGTTGGTCATTCGAGTCCTTGCTTGCCCATTCCTCGGATTCCCTTGTACCGAAGTCCTAATAAATCACAAAAAATCCTTAATTTTTGAGTCTCGACTCAATTATACCATTTTTCAACAATTTCTCAAAATTCTCTAATCCTGTCGGTGTTTAAATCCCTTAAAAAACCCGACAACATATTGAAATACTCAAAATACTTTTCGGGACTTTAATTCCACAATTTAATTCCCAATTACTGCATTTTTATTAATAATTTACCTCAAAAACTAATTTATATAATTTTTGGAAGTTATTTTGGTAATTTAGGCTAATTTAGCCTAAATTACTTTTTTCGAGACAAACCCCAAACAAATGTTTCGTACACATCCCGAATTGCATCTTTTTCATAAAAACATATAATTTATAATTATTGGACCCAAAATCCTATTTTCTCAATTTTTTTATCTATTTTCTTGATTTTCTTTTTCATTTTTGAATTTAAACTGATTTTTTATATATATAGGAGGGGAGGGATTTGGTCCCATGAACCGGGTCCGGTTCGACCCGGTTCAGGGGAACCATCCCCTTCCTTACTATGAGAGAACGAGTAAAGCTTGCTTTGCTCGTTCTCTCCGCTTCCCTGATCTCTTCTCTTTTCTCTTCACCCATGTTTCCACCTCTCTCATCTTCTTCTTCCTCACGCTCACCTCCCTCTTATCTTTCTTCTCCTTCCTCCTCCCACCATTAACGGTCTGCTACTGTTTTTTTTTTCTTTTTGATTAAACTCTTCTCTCTCTTTCGTTAATCAATAACAACAACAACTGCAAAACAATCATAAAACCTCACCTTGATCCTTCGATGTTAATAGCCTCGGTTCTTCTCCCTCGTTGTCGTCCAGTTGAGAGAAAGAAAGACTCTAACAGAGAGATGAAAAAGAGAGACGACCGAGAGGGATGAGAACGTAGGGGGTCGAACGAGAGAGAGAACTGAGAAATCAGTGAGAACGAGAGAAACGTGAGAAATCAATCAAAGAAGGGACGACTGTGGAGATAAAGAAACGAGGCAGGGGGTTTGTTTGGTTTTACAAATCAAAAGGGTTGGCTAATTACCCTTTTGCCTATCAATTGTTATCTCGAATAATATAAACCAATTGGCATTTTATGTAATTTGCCAGTTTTCTATTTTATTTTCATGTTTATCCCTTATTTTTGTGTTCAAATTAAATCCCGAAAATTACCCCAAATTGGCAAAAATATCAATGCACTCTAGACATCCGTATAACGCGCTAAAACGCTAATTCAGACTTATTTCGTGATGAATTAAAATATATTACACACAATAGGCACAAACACAATAAGAAAAATATTATTTATACCTCATGATCTCTGGTCCGTCACACGTGGGCCCCACCTCGGATTCCTAAAATTCAAATAAAATTAGAAAATCATTAATTAGTCATCTAATCCAGTTTAGGAAATCCTCGTATTTCATAATTTAGTATAAATATCATCAAATGAGTGTTAATTCATGGTATTATTGCATTTTCGACGAATTAAAGTGTGTTGGAAAGAATCAAAGATAAACGAGAAGAAACAAAGCAACCCACAAAATCAAAGTTGGCGCAATGGGAGCATGTATTGACGCTATATGGAGACAAGGCATGGTGTAAGGATGAAAGGGACGATGTGGAAGAGAAAAAGAAATGAAGAAAACCAACTCTGGAGGTTCGGCATTGTGGCTGCACCGTAGCAGACAAGGGACATTATTAGGACACACATGTGATGGCACCAAGACTCTAAGAGCTCAAAAACACATCATGAAGCATTAATGCAGTCACAGCGTTGTGGCTTTACAAACATGGCGCCGAGGCAATAAGTAACAGTGCCAACTTCAGAGAAATTAGAAAGTAAAGCTTTAATTCGGGATAAATTGTAATTTAAAGTTTCTAATTATTATTAGGGAGTATAAAAAAGCATTAGGACGTGATAGACTAGGAGGACACCACTACATAGAAGGTGATTAGCCTCCATTTGTGTAATTTAGTATTGAGTTTAAGTATTAAGGAGTTTTTGTTAGAGAAACATTGAAAACTCCGTGTTTGCAATCAATATTAGGTTTCATTGATTAATTCAAGTTAATATTTATTTTTATCTCTGATTTGGAATGATTTTTATATTGAATTATGATTTGTGTATTTCAATGATGTATGAGCAGTCTATTTATCTTAGGGATCAATGGATCATTTGGTATGAATGCTATGCTTTGAATAGGAACAAAAAGTGAAAATAAAAAATGCAATGGTTAGAATTTTGTATTAATTTTGAGCATAATGTTTTACACATCTCTATCACATGTTTAATGATGTTTTAGGAGTTATCATTTCTATTAAAGCTTTTAATCTAGATATGAATGATATAACATTAAATACACAACATTGAGAGAAAGTTGTTAATTAGGGAGGCGCGGATAGTAAAATTAGTTGGTTATGAATAAAATGATTTGAGACTTAAAGTAATGTGGAGCTTATGTTATTCATACTTTTGGGTGGAGTTCTAGTTTGCACATTAGAATCTTCTTCGTTACGATTGTGGGTTGAAGTGGATTTAAAGAAATTTGTCTATATTAATTAGACATTGCATAAAATATATTGACATGTAAACGTGAATAGAATACATAGTATTAAATTATTTAGGTGAAGTTGTAAACTAAGATATCCTTAATATAAGAAGTCAACTAAGTTTAAAGTGATTTATTAGATTAGTTTAGATTAGTATAAAAAAATTAAAAGTGAATCCCATAACAATAATTCAAGTTAAGTAGGTAATATACAACTAGTGAGAAAACCTTTTCTTGCGGACGATATTCGTAATCAACATACATGCACATATTCTAAGAAAAACCTTAAAATTTTATTAAATTTTGAAGTTTATTGTCACAGCGTCATGTGTTTAGGCCACGACTCACCTTAAACCGCGTGTCTGATACCCAAAACTGGTTATATCAGTTCCTTCTATTGTTTTGTATTAGTTTACGCGCGTTAGGATCTTATTTGAATACTTTTAAGTCCTTATGGTTTAGTTAACTGCTTTGATTGAGGTCGCTTCAAGCTATCTTTGACTCTGCTCAATTATAACATTTAGTATGTTCTAAATAATAACATTGAGCAAGCTTTAAATACTAGCATTTGAAGTTTGAGCAAATTCAAACTAATTGAAACAGTCTTAATCTAACGAAGCAAGTTGAAAATTCATAATAGTCTTATTTCAATTGAGCAAGCTTTAAATTTATAATAGTCCTAATATCATCGAGCACATTAAGCATTTGCCCTTTTTTGAGTCTGCTCAAATTGCACATAATGAGTTTTGTGCAACTCTAAAGCTTTCGATTATTGATTCTAAGAATATTCAAATGACTTAAAACTCAATCCATTTAGCTTAAAAATAACTCCATTGAATTTCAACATCATCATGCAATCATTTATACTCAAATCTTATGCAACAAATATCCAATCCCCATATAGTAAAGTTACTAGTCATCTTCTTCTTTACATAACACAACTCAATAATCATAACAAAATCTCCACAACAATCCTAACAAGGGATTTTCACTAATTAAGACTTGATTAACTCTTATGAACCCTCATGTACCAAAAAGCATCAATAACAATAACTTGGAACAAAATTTTTGTAGTGATTTGGTGAAGAAAACATACCAAGAGCTTTAATTTAGTCGTCTTTTTTCATTCATGAGCTCCACTAAGTTAGATTCATACTCTATAGCATTAACCTTTTTGGATCTTTGAAAATTATAACAATAATGCAAAGTTTTCTACAACTTCTTTGATCTTCTAATTTTCACACAAGCTCTCTAATGGTGTTGAAGTTTATCTGGTAAGTTAAACATGAAGATCACCCAAAAGGGGGTGAATTGGGTGTGATGGACAATTTAATCTTTATAATACTTTCTTTCTTAATCTCCTAAGTTCACTTCAAAAGTCAAGCTAGATGAGCATGTGTAGTAGTGATAGCAATAGCAATGTGTCGAAATGATTTAAGTGTGTGTAATGCTACACTGGAGAAAGGGTAGAAGAGATGGAAGTACGCAATCGATTTATAGTGGTTCGATCCGCTGGATCTACATCCATAACCTAACCTTCCTGGTTTGGATTCGGAACGATCACTTATATTCCAATAAGTGAACCAACCTAAGCCCACAAGCTTATTGTGCTTAATCTCAACTAGATCTTTTAAAGTTGCCTTACTACAATAAGGACTGTTACAACCACCTAGCCACAACAAGGAATTTAACGTGCCTAGCATCTAGGAATTTACCTTGTCAATTCCTTGATAGGAAGTACAACATCTCATATACACAATAGGATTAAGAACTTAGTCTATTTAGCAATAGACCTTACAACCTTTACATTTAAGAATGATTTCTTGCTTACAACAAGTAAAGCGATATAAGATGTTCTCCTCTCACAAGCCAAATGTAATCATAAAATGAAACAATGCAAGTGAGAATTCCCCAGTAGAGACGCTTTGTAAATCACTTTTATAGACTAACTCTCAATATTGAAACCAATAAAGAAGAGTATAAATTAAACTCAAGTTGATTCCAAAGAATGCCTAATTGATGCACCAATAAAAATATAAATTTAAACTCAAGTTATGCGATCAAAACCTTTACTTACGAATAGATTTAAGATTAAGAACAAAACCCTTTCAAGTATGTTATCAAAACAACACAAACATGAAACCACACAAACGAATATAGATTAAGTACAATTAAGTTTCAAGTCAATTCAATGCATTATGAGCAATCACAATGAATCTCAAGTAAGTGCAATAAAAAATTCAGGTTACAAATAGATTTACGTTTAACAACAAAACACTTATGAATATGTCGTCAAAAAAATATAAGCATGAAACCACAAACACCAATATATATTATGTACAAATTGGTTTCAAATCAAATGAATAAGTAGATTTGTATAAAATCAAGATTAAGATCAACAAACTGTTCAAAGTGATACAAGGGTTTAAGAGATTAAGTTTAAGTGCAAGAACTCAAGTCAAATACGTTTGAAAACATTACAAATGATTCCCACACAAAACTCCAATCAAATATTATAGATTCGCAAATAGAGTAGGAAATAAATAATCTTACAACCCAAAGTGTGAGATTTAAATATTTGATCTCGAGTGTAGATTGTAAGGTTTAGAACACTTCTCTCGTATCAACTTCAAAAGCTAATCAGTGGCCTTCCAAGATTCCAAGTTGTTGTGAGCACAAAGTTCACAAATTTGAGTGCAAAACTTAGATGTACGAATGTAGTAGATCAAAAAGTTTTTCAATGTGTGTTCTCGATTGTTTGTTTTGATTCTCAGACCCTAATAAGGGGTTAGTGACTATTATATTGATCCAATGGTCCAAAATAATCCCAAACTCAAATTAAAGGTGAAGATTTGACGTTTCAAAAAGATACCAAAACTTTGCATAGCGCACTAGGTTGCGTGGATAGCGTGCTATTTATATTTAGCACGCTTTTCAGCTTGCCTAGCGCACTAGGGACAAGGGCTTCAAAATAATTTAAATTCTAATTTTGCAAATCAATTCCCCAATGGTCCTATGACTCTACTAAATAATCAAAAAAAACTTCACTCATGTTTAGTAGGGTCTATGAAACATGTTTGGACATCTTCAATAATATCAGAAACCCAGGAAATTAATAGTTCCAATTTCATGAAACACGGAGGGGATTTTCTAGAAATATTTTAGATGAAACTTTGAAAGCTTTCTAAAAGAACATTAGTGCATTCAAAATTAATTTCAAATGCTTTTACACTTCAAGTGCATTCTTTAAAACATGTTTCTATAACTTTAAATCATTTTGAAACTCATTTAATTATAAATCACAAAATTCATGACTTTAAGTACTTTGAAAAACATGATTCAAGTGCATAATTCTAATGCATTTGGCTTGTGGGAATGGAACTTATATATCTTACATAAGTTGTACAATTTATAGCTTTGTTTTTTCAGTCCTTATATCCTTTTATGAGTTGAGTCTTGAGCTTGTCCAACTTCGTTCATGCTAATATGACTTGAACTTGTAAAGGCACGACTTTAAGCTCAAATTTCATTCTATTTTTTTGTTGCCAAGTTTCTAACAAGGTTTGATATTTTTAAGCACTAAACAAACTTGTTAGAATCCTTTCACTTTGTTTGTTACCATGAAAATCTTGGCTGCAGTGTAAGTGTTAAAACACTTAGTCCAAAGATCACCCTTTTTTCGATGATAACAAACAACGTGAACTTGACAAGAAAAATATAGATACTACATACACATTTAGTTTATAAGTTGCAAGTTCATGTGCAATAATTTATACGTAGTTGCACGATAATTAATAGCAAGTTGCAAGTTCATGTGCAATAATTCTCCCCCTTTTGATAACATCAAAAAACGGGGATGGGAATTCTCCCCCTATCATTATGCATATAGACATTAAGTTCATAAATACAATGCATACAGAAGTCTCCCTCTTTGATAAAAACTATGTGAGTAAATATAAGTTCATTCATTCATATGCACAAAAAATAGTTTAATAAGCCATATCAAATGCTATTCATACGGAATTACTAAGAGATTCAAAAAATTCATGTCATGCAATAGGTACAAAAAGTAAAAATAATGACATGGTGTGGCACATGCGAAAATGAAATGGAGAGTTTACACATAAGGCCTCAAAATGAACTCTCGCTAATGTGATTAGCCTAAATTACTTTAATAGATAGAGGCTTCTAATACTCCTCCTATCTATATGCTCTTATCAGCTCTACTAGGAAGAGGTCTGGTGAGCTCAATAAGATGATCCATCTCCTCTCATCTAACCGTGATGAAGCATATGTCCCTCAATACGACGTAGACGATCACCCCGGCGAAGAAGGCGTGTCAATCTCAGTGAATATTCGGGTAATATACTTGTGCATATATCCAAGCTAAGCATAGAGATATGTAGCATATTGGGGCATGTCAGTCGGACGGGCTAACCTATAATTTGGCTTAGGCATGTAATCATATGGGTATGACTGAGATGTCTATGATGGAGCTTCAAATTGTGGCTGTGGGGCTGGAGTCTCCTGATGAACCTCTCATCATCTTGAGCAGAATAGTAAAGTCATTGCTTATCTTCATATTGGAGTAGAACATTCAAATAAGTGGTTAATAGCACTTGGCCTTATAGGAACATAATTGCTATGAACCCATCTTTCCTAACACTTTGCGGACCAGTAGGTGTGATTTACAAAAGAATTCCAAATCAACAACTCCAGATTTGATGATGTTGGCATCCGTAAATTCTGAATTGATTTATTTGAGGATAGATGATGTAGATGCCTCATCATGGATTGCCTTGCTACGTCCTTCGCGGCTCTGAAGATTAGTAGAGACCACGGGAGTAGTGTCATCGGTACAATGGCTAGTCGAGTCGCGGTCTCAGATAATGAAGATGAATCTGAATCACTCCCTGATGACTCTTGGATAGTTTGGCATGTGGAAGGATGCTTAGGAGTTGATTCGGTAGACACACGTGTTGACCTTTTCATTAGATGCATAAATTAAACACTTGGTATGCAAGGTTCAAGTGGTGATTTATGCCCAAAATAGTGGATTAAAGTGTGTAAAGATGAAGGAGTAGTGTATTTCTTATTTTAATAGTATAGAATCAAACCAAAACAGCAAGGAAAATCGATTTTGGAAAAAATGTGGTCAAGGTGTGTCCAAAATAGTGAGCCAATGGCGGAGAGGGAGTGCTCTCACGTTTTTTAAAAACACACCCTCGCACTGGATAGCGCGCCATCTAGGATCGCTAGCACACTATTCATAGTTTAAACTAATTTTTGGAAATTAGTTTTGACCACTCTCAATGCGGCATACACATTGTAGGCACCTCGATATGCGTTCCAATTATGATGGACAGTCCTAAGACTAACTCTATAAATCAAATTCACTAGTCATGCCTAGTTCTCTCCTAATTTTTGAAAATTGATCCCTAGGCAAAGATTTGGTAAAAATATATGCAATTTGATCTTTTACAGACGCATGAATGAATTAAACATCCCCTTTTTGCACATGGTCACGAAGAAAATGATCTCCAATCTTAATGTGCTTCGTGCGTGAATGTAACACCATATTCTTTAAAAATATTGTTTGCACTTATATTATCACAAAAAATTTCGGCACAACCAACATGGACTTGATCATCCTCGAGTTATTGCTTTATGTATAACATTTGAGCACAACAACCCCCGGCTGCCACATACTCGGCTTCGGTGGTGGACAATGCGAAAAAAATTTGCTTTTTGCTAAACCATGAGATCAAGGAGTTTCCTAGCAAGTGAAAAAATATCGATGTGTTTTTTTCTATCCACTACGTTTCCCGCATAATCCGAATCAAAAAAGCTTCTAAGTTTAAAATTGGGAACTTTGTTGAACTATAGGCCTAAGTCTTATATACCACTCTAGTATATAAATATGCGTTTGACACACTTCAAATGTGACTTTTGGCCTCGAATTGAAACCTAGCACATAGACAAATGTTAAACATGATGTCCGGTTTACTAGCGGTCATGTAGAGTAGGCTTCCTACCATTCTTCGGTAGAACTTAGGATCTATAGACTTTCCTAGAGGGCCTTGTCCATTTTATTGGTTGAACTACTAGTTGTGTCGCATGCCTTCAAATTTTCAAATTTGAATTTCCTAAGAATATTCCCCAAATGCTTCACTTGATTTATAAATATGTCATGCTAAGATTGCTTGTTTTGCAAATCTAATAAGTATATTAGTTCACCCATCATGCTCATTTCAAAATTGTGAGTCATCGAGGATGAAAATTCATCATATAAATGCTTGTTGGATGACCTACATATGATATCATCCACATAAATTTGAACAAGTAGCATATTATCCTTTTTAATCAAAATAAATAATGTAGGATTAAATGTTCCTTTCTTAAACTCTTTGTTAATAAGGAATGCACTTAGTCTATCATACCATGCTCTAGGAGCTTGTTTAAGTCCATACAAGGCTTTTTTAAGATGATAAAGATGATTCAGTGAATCATGGTATTCAAATCATGGTGGTTGTTCTACATATACCTACTCATTGATAAAACCATTTAAAAAAGCACTCTTAACATTTATTTGGTATTATAGAAAACCATTGTAGCAAGCATAAGCAAGCAACATACGAATTGCTTCTAGTTTTGCTACCAGTGTAAAGGCTTCTTCATAGTCTATTCTTTCCTCTTGTTTGTACCATTATGCAACCAGCCTAGCCTTGTTTTGCACTATATCTCCCTTTTCACTCTTTTCACACCTAAAGACCCATTTGGTTCCTATGATGGTTTGGTTTTTAGGTCTTGGAACTTGGGTCTATATTTTGTCCTTTCCAAAGTGTCCTCACTCCTCTTACATAGCCATGATCCAAAACTCATCATCTAAGGCTTCATCTATCTTAATTGCCTTAATTTGTGATACGAAAGCTTTGTGGCCTTCGTCATGATTTAGTGAAGACCTAGTAGTTATGCCCTTGCTTATGTTGCTAATGATTTATTGAGATGGATGACCTATAAGAAGTCAAGAACTCTTAGGTGCACTAGGTTCAAGTTCCTCTCTTACGTCCTTTTAATTTCCATTAGAGTCTTGAGCTTGAATGATATCATCATCATCAAGTCTCATTTGTTCCATGGTATTCCTCAATCTTACTTTGGGACCCATCTCATTAAATGTTACATGAAAGGACTCTTTTATGATCTTAGATGATCTATTGAATGCTCTTTAAGCCCTACTATGCGTGGAATATCCTAATAATTTGCAAATGTTTGACTTTCAGTCAAATTTGTCCAAATGATCTTATTCATTAAAGACATAACATTTTTCAACCAAGCACCTTAAAGTAGCCAATGTTAGGCTTTCGACCTTTCCATAGTTCATAAGGAGTCTTATTCACTTTCTTGCAAACATTCATCCTATTTAGGACATGTTCCTAACTTAGGACTTACTCAACACACCTAAATCAAACTAGATTCTCACATATCAATCAATCACCTAGGTTCACTCATTTTTTAAGTGAGTCTAATTCACTTTATGTACTATGAACTTTAGTACCCATATTTACTTGAATTTGATAGACTTAGCCTCAATGAAGTTTTCTTTCGATACCCATGCCTTAACGTAAGACTTATTTCTAGAATAGGTCCTATTTAGTCTATGGTGTGCATTAAACTTGTAAGACCTCCTAGACTTCCTTAATTGAGCTTCGAAATGTGGGCACTTGTGCTTCTCTAGGCTAAGTTCTAATTTCATATCCTCTTTCTCATTGGTGGCATTTGTTACCGACTTTTTCCATCCATCAAGTTCTTCTTGAATACCTTAATTTTGACTCTTTAAAATCATGCCCTCTTCAAGAATACTCTCATTCTTCTCGAGACTCTTATCAAATGTATATTGAGGAGTCATCAACTCATCTAATGCTAGTTGAATCATGTTCTTGAGGTTCTCGTTCTCTTTAATGAGATTAATCAAGTCTAGTTCAAGATTCTCGTTCATGGTGGACAATTCACCAAAAAAGGAATCATGAAGGCAATCAATATTAGTGAATGGATCAACAATAGATTTTCTTTTATGAACATGAGAGTGCAAAAACCTATCATCATTATTATCATCATCTTCATCACCATGATTTTGCATAAGAGAACCTATAGGTCTAAGATCTTCATGCATGTGAGTATCTTTATCATCAACATGTATAGCAACATAAATATGTTCGTCATGAAGAGATAAAGGAACAAGAGTGTCACTATATGGCAATAAATCATCACACTAATTAGGATACAATGAGAAGTGAGAATCATGACAATCACTACAAGTTTCTTCTAATTTTCTCCATATCTTCCTAGATGAGGTGCATGAGGAAATGCTAACTTTTATGTCATTGGGAATGCTAGAGATGAGAATACGTCTAATTTTGTCATCATGTGTTCCTTAATCCTTTTAACAATTTCTTTGCTTATCTTTTAAGTTCACTTCAAAAGTCAAGTTAGATGAGCAAGTGTAGTAGTGATATCAATAGCAATGTGCTGAAATGATTTAAATGTGTGTAATTCTACAAAAGGAGAAGGGGCCGAAGAGATGGAAGTAAACAATTGATTCATAGTGATATCACTACCTAACCTTCTCGATTAGGATTTTGAATTACCACTTATATTCCAATAAGTGAACCAACCAAAGTCTACAAGCTTAGTATGCCTAGTCTCAACTAGTTATTTTAAAACCACCTAGCCTTAACTAGAAATATAACTTGCATAGATGCAACTAGGACTTTACCTTGTCTATTTCCCGATAGGCTTTACAACCTCTCCCATACATAATAGAATTCACAACTTGGTATATTTTCCAATAGACCTTATAACTTTTACAATTGAGAATGATTTGTTGCTTTCAACAAGAAAAGAGGTATATGATGTTCTCCTCTGACAAACCAAATGTAATTCTAAGATGAAGCAATGCATGTGAGACTTTTCAAATTGAGATGCCTTTAAAATTAACTTTTATAGGCTAACTCGCAATATTGAAACCAACGAAGAAGAGTAAAGATTAAAATCAAGTTGGTTCCAAAGAATGGCTAATTGATGCACCAACACGAAATACAAATTTAAGCTCAAGTTGTGCAATCAAAACCTCAGGTTATGAATAGATTTAAGATTAAGAACAAATCCCTTGCAACTATGTTGTCAAAATAACACAAACATGAAACCACACAAATAAATATAGATTAAGCACATTTGGGTCTCGAGTCAATTTAATGCACTATGAGAAATAACAATGAAGCTCAAGTAAGTGCAATCAAAATCTCAGGTTACAAATAGATTTAAGTTTAAAAACAACACCCTTTTAAATATGTTGTCAAAACAACATAACCATGAAACCACTAACACCAATGTATATTATGTAAAAATTAGTTTCAAATCTAATGAACAAGTAGTGTTGTAAAAAATCAAAATTAAGATTAACAACTTGTTCAAAGAAATTCAAAGGTTCAAGAGATCAAGTTTATGTGCAAGAAACCAAGTCAAATGTGTTTGACAACACTGCAAATGATTCCCATACAAAACTTCACTAAAATAGTATAGATTAAGCACAAATAGAGTAGGAAATCAAGAGGCCTTACAACCCTAAGTGTGAGATCCAAAAATCTGATTTGGAGTGTGGATTGTAAGGCTTAGAACACTTCTCTTGTATGTACTTCAAAAGCTAATCAATGGCCTTCAAAGATTCCAAGTTGGTGTGAGCACAAAGTTCACAAATTTGAGTTAAAAACTTAGATTAATGTAGTAGAACAAAGTTGGTCAATGTGTGTTCTTGATTGTTTTTTTTTTTTTTTTTATTCTTAAACCATAATAAGGGTGGGTGATCGTTATATTGATCCAATGGTCCAAAATGATCCCAAAATTTAAATTAAAAGTAAAGATTTTACTTTTCAAAAATTTGTCAGAATGCTACATAAAACGCTAGTTGACCTGGATAGCGCGCTATCTACATGTAGCATCCTATCCTGCTTGCCTAACGCACTAGGGAACGAGGCTTCAAAATAATTGAAATTCTAGTTTTGTAATCTAATTCCCTAATGGTCCTATGACTCTAATAAATCTCTGAAAAACACTTCACACATGTTTAGTAGGGTCTATATAATACGTTTGGACATCCCAAATAATATCAAAAACCCTAAAAAATAAGAATTTCAGTTTCATGAAATATGTCGAGGCTTTTCTACAAATATTTTAGGTGAAAATTTGAAAGCTGCCCGAATGAACATTGGTGCATTCAAAAACAATTTCAAACGTTTCTAGAATTCAAGTACATGCTTTAAAACATGTTTCTATTATTTTAAATCATTTCGAAATTCATGGAATTGTAAGTACAAAAATTCATGACTTTAAGTACTTTGAAAACCATGATTCATGTAACGCATGATTCTAATGCATTTGGCTTGTAGAAATTGAACTTATATACCTCACATAAGTTGTACAGAAGCTTTGGTTTTCCAATCCTTATATCTTTATATAAGCGGAGTCATGAGCTTGTCCGACTTCATTCTTGCTAATATGAATTGAACTTGTAAAGGCACAACTTTAAGCTCAACTTTCCTTCACTTTGTTTGTTGCCAAGTTTCTATCAAGGATTTAACTCTGAAGCACTAAAAAATTTATTGGAATCCTTTCACTTTATTTGTTGTCATTAAAATCGCGGTTGGAGTGTAAGTGTTAAAACACTTAGTCCAACAGAATAAGAGACCATGAAACTTATATCGTCCTTAACTTTAAATATCACCTGTAAAATTCGAGATTTTCATAAAGTTTATTAGGATGCTAATTGAGTATTTTTTTTGGATTTTATTTGGAATTTAGATATCCAAGGTGGGACCCACGCATTACAGACTGGAGATCATAAGGTAAAATGATATATATTTTATGATGAATGCTTATTATGTGTTTTATATGGTATTTTGCTGGTACGTCAGATTGTGTTGAGGTGTGTCCTTAATTTGTCATAATTGGGGTTGTAAATGCGTATTTCAAGGGCACAAGCGAAATAAAAATGATTTGTTCATTGAAAACTATTAAATTAAGTGTCGGATATCACTTGTTATTTTGCCTCGGTTTAGGTGCAAGTTAAGATCGGTGGCAATGTAAGAGGAGAATGAAGTTGGTGCAAAACCTCAATTCAAGCTTTATGTCGATTGACATTGGTTGAGATTAAGATTGGGTCCAAATTTGTTCAAGTTTGACTAAGTTTGGGAAGAAAATTGATCCATAAATATTCGGTGTGTCGTGAGGTTTGCTCAATTTCGTAAAAATATTGAATCAAAAACAAGACTCGAAAGTTAAAGTATGTCAATAAAAAGAATTTTAAAAATTAATAAAAAAAAAATTAAGTTGCTGACAAACAGCATAGTGTTTATATATAAAAAATAAAAGTAAATAATATAACAAAAGAAATCACGACAAGAAAATCGACTTTTAATGACAAAAACTTAATGATGGTACTTATTCCCCTCACTATAAATGAACTATTAGTGAGGATACAATGATTTTTATCATTAAAGAGTTTACTATCAGTGAAGGGCTTTCGTGGATGACTTATTGATATTCAATTCGGTCACTAGTTCGGATTTTTTTTTTCTTTTTCTGCGACCCAAAATTTGGCGCCCACTCAATATAAAATTTACACATTGAAACGAATGTGGATATTGAGAAAAATCTAATGGATAGTATGAAAATAGTTGTAAGGTTCTCATGGAGATTTCTCAATCCCTTCTCTCGTTCTCTCTCAATTTCGCCCTATGGTGAATAAAGAAGAAAAAAAGAAGACGGGACTATTAATTTTGATTTTAGGGACTGTGTATGTGTGGGTGTTTGTGTGATTGAGGGAGAGGGATGTGGTTTCATGGACTACTATTATTGCGACGTATGTGCAAATGGGTCAAGAGAATCATGCAATTCAGACATTCCTTCAAATGAGAAAATATGGTGTTATTCCTAATGAATTTACTCTTGCTGCAGTTATCTCAGGCCGTGCCAACCTTGGAGAAATTGAGTGGGGTGAGCAACTACATGGTCATGTTCTACACATGGGCCTCGCGGATTCTCTCTCCGTTGCAAATGCGATCGTGGTCTTGTATTCAAAGTGTGAAAGATTGGATTCAAGTTCAATGTTGTTTCATGGGATGGCACAGAGAGATGTTATCACATGGAGTACCATAATTGTAGGCTACTCTTAAGCTGGACATTGTGAGGAGGCCTTTCGGTTTTTCTCTAGAATGAGGAGGGAAGGACCGAAACCAAATGAGGTTACTTTAGCAAGTCTATTGAGCGCCTGCGGAAACGTCGTAATTCTTGAGCAAGGCAAACAACTGCATGCCCTGGTCCTGTCTCTCGGCCTAGATGAGGATGTTTTGATAAGCAGTGCCTTGATCAATATGTACTCCAAATGTGGGAGCATAGTAGAGGCTTTAAGGATATTTGAGGCTACTGGAAATGAAGAGATCGTTTCGTGGACAGCAATGATTAATGGTTTTGCTGAGCATGGCCATAGCAAAGAGGCTATCGATCTATTTGAGAGAGAGAAAGAGAGCGAGAGAGATTTCGCGATGAGAGAGAGAGGCGACGAAGAAGAAAAAAAAAGTCTCCAAAAGTTTCTCGTGGAGGCTAAGAGATGGAGAAGACTTTCAACATATATAGGGTTAGGTAAAAAGTCTCCAAAAGTCATCGAAATACACAAATCTACAAAATTTCTAAACAAATTTAATAAATTAGAGAGTTTACAAAAGTTTTAATTGAATACCCCAAAACTTTTAGAGACTTTTTAAAAGTCTCTAAAAGTTCACATTGAATACACCAAACTTTTAGAGACTCTCTAAAAGTTTTAATTGAATACCCCTAAACTTTTTTAGTCAATAAAAGTAGCCAAAAGTCTATTAAAATCTCAATTGAATACACCCCTGTATGTTTTAGGGGGAGATGGATGTTTTAGGGTTTATAGCATGGTTGGATAGATCTTGCAATGATGTTCCGTTCTGTTGCCCCCTCTTCTCTGTTTCACCATATCGATCAACAAGAAGAAGCTAAGCGTTTTTAGAGCTTCTTCTCATCAGTCATCAGCCATGGAGGCCTCTTCGTCTCTCGCCCTCTCGGGCTTCAACCTCAGCACGGTCTCAGGCAGAGCCCTCAAATCCTCCTATAATGCCCCACGCAAACGCCCGGTACTTCGTTCCGCTACCCGCGCCGCCGCCTTGTAGACTCTAGAGAAGACGGAGAAGGCCCTGGTGGAGAACTCGGCCAACACGATCAGACTCTTGGCGATTGATGCGGTCGAGAAGGGCAATTCGGGGCATCCTTACGGCAACGCCACTTCCGCCTCCACCAGATTAAAACTCATCAATCGTTTCTTTTACAATAACGACCTAATCGACATTGAAACCTCTGATTTCAACAAGTCCCACGTTGTAAACAGGTCTTCTTCTTATCTCTATCCTTTTCAAACTCTAATTTCTCAACATATCTATTTGATTCCCATCTCTTTCTCTTAATTTCTCTCAAGATTGAAATATCCCTTCAAAATAGGGAATTATTTACCAAAACATTATTTGTTAATAGGAGCAAATACTATTTTTTGTTTGTTAGAGATCCTTCTTGCTTGTCATTGTCAAGCTAGTTTTTAATAATAAGAGGTATATGTATCATGAATTTGTTTAGTGTTTTTTCTTTGATTGGATTAGATTTGAGAAATTAAAAGATTACTCATGATTAAAAATATGTGACAATTTTGTTTTCTCACGTGTTTGATGAGCTCCCTAAACCATTTTATAGTTGGAGTTATAATTGCAAAATCTTTTGCTAGGATTTTTTTTTCTTAATTTAGAGATGGACTCAAGAAAATCTAAGAAATGTGTGGTTGTTAAACACTGCTTTGAATCTTGGCTTCAATTGAATAATAATAACTAGTAGATTGGTTGTTATTTTAAGCATTCCTTGTACTTTTGTCACATCCATACCATGTAATCACCTTATACTCAAATGCATTTGTCTAGGATTCTTAAAGTTGTTTCTCTTAGGATATATATAAATTTGTTTGAACTTGAACTCAATCTTTAATTTGGATCCTTTGGAAACTACTTTTTTTTTTCTTGCCTGCTTTGTATGCATTACTGTCTTTGTGTAGAAGTTATACACATGAAAATGATTTTCAATAATTTTAGCACTGGTGGCGGCGCGCGAGGGCAAGGAGTGGAGGTCAAGTTGAGGTTGTGCGAGGGGTAATTAAGATTGGGTGGAGTGGTTGATTCATGTATTTAGCTCCACCTTGTAGGATCGTCCCTGTATTGTTTTGCTCTCAAGGCACGCGCTACCTTCTCAAGCTTTTTTGCCAAAAATGTAAGGTAATTACATCCACCCTTGTAGGAATGCCTCTATATTGTTTTGCTCTAATAGCAAGTTAGTGAGTTAAAAAAAAACTGTCTCTTTAATTATTTAGCAAGTTAGTCAACATCACGCGAGTTTTTTCACTTTTTGGATTACGGCATTATCTTTCTTGTTTTTATTGCATACATCCAAGAAATTTTCATTTTTCAATGGACATTACTTGCATTTTCTTTGTTTCAGATTCTTGCCGATAAATATCCTTGCTCTAATAAATTCTACAAAGGTTTGACATTACATGTAGTAATTTTGTGCATTTTTGTAGCATGGTTATGTAGCCTTTTCTAGTGAAGATTGGGAGGTTGCAAGCTTAATGTTGCAATTATGGTGAGCTTCTAATTTGAGTTAACTCATTTTTTCTACGTATGATAATTGATGTTTATAATGCTTTAATTTATCTTCTCCCCCATAATGGATGGCCTTGAAGTTCTCTTAAAACCAAAGTCTTTGGTTTGAGTTCGAAATTATAGAAATAAGACAATTTCTTCGTGTCTTTTTTTTTTGGTTTCAATTATGTTTTAATGCGGAAGAGCTTGGTAATGGGCCAAAGTGTTATTGATCTTTTTATAGCAAGGTATGTTGATCAAACTGCCTAGCATTATATATTGGCTTGTTTTGAGTTTGGAATTATTGATTGTTGCAGATAATATGCTTTTGGAAACCAAAGGCATTCATTATACCGAATATGAAGCATTGAGCAATAGAGATTGTGGAGCTTGGAGCTTGGAGCTTTGATGTCACTGTAATAATGGCCCTATGAGTTTGTTTTATGCATCCATCTATGAAAATGACAAGATTTAGTTATATTCTAGTGGTGTTGATCGAGAGTTACATTTAAAGATGTTTGTTTGAAGATTTGAGACTTTTACATTTAAAGATATTCTAGTGGTGTTGTACCCCAATTAATTTGGGACTGAGGCTATGTTGTTGTTTGTTGTTGTTGTGTTTGTTTCAATGCCATCCTTGTAGCATAAATGATAAATATATGAAGATTTTTCTTGTGATGCACAACATTATAATAGTATTAATTGGTTTACTTTTTTTTTCGTTATTTGTAATTTTAGGTGCAAATGGAATGTAAGAGATTCGACATCATATCTTTTGTGTCATTGAAAAAAAGGGCTATGAGAAAGGTACTACTTCATTTCTTGACACAAATAACTTGCTTTTAGATCCTACATATCTTTTGGGTGACTAAGTTTCTTAACCTTGATTTAATTATTTTTGTTTGCTAAGAATGTTTTGTCCCAAGTAATATTATTGTTCGTCCCGAACAAACTATTAGTTTTCAGTTTGTTGCTCTAAAAGTAAGAAGCGAATTCTTGGATTTTATTACATTGATAGTATATTTACTAATAATGCACTCTCATTTTCTTCTTTTTCCCACAAAGACTTTGGAGTTTCATGTGTTTTGTTTTTTCTTCTTGTTCTAAAGGTTGTTTTGTTGAATGATAGACACTTTATAAATTATACGAGTATGGGTACATAATTAACTATGAGCCTGTAACTTGATTTTCGTGCAATGGTCAATACTGTTATTTCGTTTCAAACATGACTAGTGTCTTCATCATTAAATACTTTATCTACCTTTATCTAGGCACATGCACCTATGGCGGCTGTCTTTCCTTTTTTTTTTTCTTATGTTTTTTTATACTTAATATGACTTTCTTTATCAAGTCAAGTTAAATATTTCTTAACTCTCAATACATTCATAAGTTAAGATATAAGGACATGAGGGAAATTATATAATTATGGAACTTTGATATTCAGAACTTGTTTTTTAAGATGATTGGACTGCAAGAGATACATGCTTATTTCAAAGGAAAAAAAATTGTATAAGTAATTCTATTCATGAGGTGCCTCTCCTTTTTAATTGATATTATGGTCAATTAGAGGTTCTAAATCTATGGAGTTTTTTTCAAAATGTTGTTCTCTTACAATATTGCTTTTATTTTTGGTTACCTTGAATGTATAGTGTTTTGTTAGTTATCTTATTCTTCACAATTTTCTTGTAATTATATTTGTTCCAATTGTCTCAGACTTGATCGTACGTGCCAAATTATTCTATACTAACATGTTGATCTTATATACATTTTGTAGGCGGATATCAAAGTGTCTCTTGAATATATTGCAGGATTTGCCATCAATTTCTTAGAGAAGTGAAATTGCTAATTTGAACAATAATATGTGAAGGAAAGGACCACGAGATAACATCACAAAGACTATGTATTGGATCCTTATGCATAGTAGGTAGAATATATGTTGTATGTGTTGATTAAATAAGACAATATGTCATAGGTCTTTGTGATGTAAAAAAGTAAATTGCATTATAATATTTTATATGTGGGGATGAAAATAATTTCAATTTAATACAATGCTTTCTTGTTTGGAAAGATATTTTTCTTTTGATGTTCTTCAATATTCTTTGTTATATGAGCCTACAGGTGCTAAATAAAGCTTTCAGGTACACATCAAACACTTTAGCCACTAAAAATATAATATGGTGTGAGTTTTTTACGACGAAGAAATATTTTCTTACTATTACAAAAACTGTCGCAAAAATCAAAGTTGTCACAAAAAAAAACTATTTAGTGATGGGAAATGTAATTGCAATGACAAGTTTCTTTGTATTTGGTTTTAGGAGTTAATGATGGGAGAGTTTGTATAGAATGGTAATTGTTGTGGTTATAAAAATTAATTATGAAGGGAATGATCCAGTTGCTAAAAATAGTTAGTGACAGGACGCTTATCTTGTCGCCAAATACTTTTAACCTCAGAGCCTTTAGTGATCGATGGTGACGGGAATTTCTCAGTCCTTAAAAAGTTTTAATGATGGGAAAGTAAAATTTAGTGAGTGTTTGTTAATTCTTCGAGTAGAGGATCGAATATATTTTGTTACCTAACCCTCTCAACTTAGTGTTTCGCTCCACAAGCTACGAGAGGTTAAAGATCGAAAAATTTGAATGTCAAGCTTTTCTTCAATTTAGGCATTTTCTTCAATTCAATTTGAGTCCCATTTAGGTCATTATGATAAATAATGAGCTTTTCAAGGTTAAAAAGTTACCCCAATTTGGCTGGTTGAAAATAAGTTGAAACATTTATATAAATTAATATTTTTGAAAATTGTTCTCAAACATACTTTGGCTGCAATTTTCATTAGGTTTTGTTATTCGGTTTCACTTGAAGTTTGACCCATAATATAATTAGGTATGCAAGGAAGCTATTGGAACCATTTTCAACTGGGACCCTGAAAATTAAGCTCAAAATTGATTGGTTGTAAGTAAACCTTACAGTGATCTTTACTATTTATTGACTATCTTTGTACCTATAATTGCTTCATAGTCTGCATTGCATTTCATCATTATTGGTCATGTATAGACAGAGAGAGTGAGGGGGATAAGCTTGTATCGGAGTCTGGTTTGCTTGAAACTAGGTTTCAATCCTTCATTTAAGTTGTCTAGCGAGACTAATGGAGTCTAATACCGACAAGTTATCTAAGCATTTCTTGATCTCTTAATACTATCTAAGTACTATTTTTGGAAGTCTACATCTGATTATAGTTAGGAGATAATAACATAGTGAATTGCATGTCATGTTGAAGCATATATCTTATTGTTTATTCATAAATGCTATTACATGTCTCCATGTATTAGACTAACAATTGCGGGAGTATAGATCAATGTTGGAATTTACTTACCTGACATCTTCAAGTTGTTTTTGATGGTGTTAGATTTTATATGAAGATAAGGAATGAACAGACAAAACTTGAAGATTGTGGTGATTGTTTTTAAAATCTTAAAGTAAATTATCATTTTAAATTGTTTATATATATATATATATTATTTTGAAATTTTTGGGTTGAGTGTACAATGTGAAATCTCATTGAATGGTTATGAGAGTCTCATAAGTTAGTTTAAAATAAATTGAGACGTTTAAGTTTCAATTTTGGTATATTAAGATTATGTAGTTGAAATTGAGCTACCGATGACTTTAATTTAGGTTATAAATTGGAACTTTATATGTAATGTGAAATGCGAGGAGTTGTGAGTCCTTTTAGGCCTCTCCCCAATTCTGATGTCTATTAGGTGAAAGTTTTTCCGGTAAGCCATTTTTAGAGAAGGTGCTACCGAAATTTTTACAAAATATGAAGACTGATTCGTATGATTTTTTTTTAATTTGATCCAATTGAACAAATCAGGATTCGAGTTCAATGAAGGTATAAATTTATTTTTGGAGCCTTATTAAGGATTAAAATGCAA
Source organism: Stephania yunnanensis (assembly GCA_039657365.1). Lineage (NCBI taxonomy): Eukaryota > Viridiplantae > Streptophyta > Magnoliopsida > Ranunculales > Menispermaceae > Stephania > Stephania yunnanensis. The sequence continues at coordinate 36,358,352 of CM077581.1, forward strand.
ATTATTTTGAAGTCAAAGTTAGTAGAATGGATTAGGGTAACTAGATTTTCTATGCATGGAATATCAATCTTCATTAGTTGTAATATGTAAAAACAACTTATTATATTCGTGGTTGATGTGTATGAATAGATTTAAAGCATTAAATTAATGATTCCTTCATTATAACTATTTAGCGATCCAAAGTATATTGCATGTCTAGGGTTTGTTTGTTGTTGTTGGCTTGTGTGGACCATCCAGTCCTATTCGGGTTCTAAATTAGGAAGTTTTTCTTCTACACCATGTTTAAAACTTCATTCTTGATTTTTTTTTATCATTAGGAGTGTCTTCAACTTCTTTATTCTTTGAAATATTATTTTCAATATTGTTCTTTAATGCATTGATTGCATATACTTCAGTATTAATTACTATTATAAGGATTTAATTCTAAAGAATCATTATCTTTAATTTCTTTATTAAGATATTCATTAGAATCACTATAGTTATCTAGATTATTGAATTCAAAAGTGACAACTTTGTCTTCAAATTCCATAGACATAGTTCTTTCAAGATATCTAACTTAGCCTTAATGGCCCGTTCGCTTCAAATTTAGCAAGACCCAAGACCATGAGATTAGTTTATAATGAGACTAATACATGAGTTTATGTATTAATACCTTTTCTAGGACTTGTTCGGTTGGGAGGTTTAAGCTTGAGAATAAATGTGGTTCTAATATGTACATTTACTAAAGTACCCCTTTATTTATCTTACACCTCCAATAAAATCATCAAAGTTGATTTCGGTCTTCATCACTTCCGCTACTCGGTCGAGTCCGCGATCTCGCAATTCTCATTCCCGCATCTTTGTCATTGTCCTCGGTCTTCATTCCCTCATCTTCGTCCTCGTCATCGTCCTCGGCCGAGTCTGCATCTTCATCATCGTCCTCGATCGTCGTCATTGTCTTCGCTCCTTGGCCGAGTCCGCATCTTCGTCATCGTCTTCATCATCATCCTCAGTCTTCATCGCAATCTTCATTCGATGGGAATTTGATTGAGTTGGAGAGAAGAGTGTGTAAAAATGAGGGGGTAATTTTGTAATCTGTAATGGCCAAGCATTGGGACTAGTTAGTCCCACCAAAATTGGATCCACTCTAAAACCATGAAGCGAACAGGCCATAATAGTTTTAAGAAAATGTTTACCTAACAGATATAGTTAGATAATTAGGTGCTATTGAATCTCCCATTTTCATGACATAAAAATTAGCAGGGAATATAAAATCATATACTCTTATGAAAACATCTTCTAATAAACCATAAGGTTTAGCTTATGTGCTAATAGCCAAAGTACGATTAATAGGTATATTAGTTAACGAACCAATTTTTAGTGATTCATAGAGTTTAAGGGACATCGCATTAATTGATGCTCAAAGACCACACATAGCATAATCTATAGAAGAATTTCCTATTGTAATAAGTATTCCAAACATTTTTAAAACAAAAAAATTCTCATGTGTTTTCTTAATTAAAGTAGACCCTTTTTTTCCTAAGTTTTCTTTAGATTCTCTTGAAAAATTATCCTTAGATTGAAAGAATTCTTTCAAAACATCATCATAGAATTCTTTCAAAACATTATCATAGTTATAAAATTGCTTAATTGATTCTATTAAGGGTTTATTGATTTCTATTTTCCAAAAGCTTCAAGTATGTCTTCATTGTTTTTTTTACTTCCTAGCATCAGCTAAGCGTTGTGGAACGGTAAATTATGAACACGTATCTTCATTTGTATTATTAAAAATCTTATCATTTTATCTTTATCAATTGATTTAGATTGTTGTAAAGAATCTTCATATGCTTCAACTCTGGCTAAATACTATGGGTACAGCCTTCCAGGAAAAGGCGCATATTTCAATTGTTCAGCCATGCATTCTCAATGAGGAATGACATTAGCCATCATTTCTTCTTCTTCTTCTTCTTCTTCTTCAATAATTTTCTTTATTTTAGATTTCTTAACACCCCTTTAGGTATATTTCCAAGTCTATGTGTGTCTTTCACATTATCACTAAATGAAACATTAACTTGTGTTTGGCTAGTAGGAACAATTTGTGTAGGTCATTTAATTTAATGAAAGAATGTGTTAAGTTATTAGTTCATTTGACTTGATTATTTATCAATTCATTCATATCACCTTGTAAGACTTGGATTATTTGATCTTGCTCCTTGTTTGAATTTTTTAATGGAATGGTTCTTTCAATCCATGTTGGTGCCCTTAACCCTTGATAACTCTGGTTATTTAGACCATTTTCTATATTTAGTCGTAGATAATTAGTATAGTCATTTGAGTTATAACAAGGTTTAGTGAATCAACCACAATGGCTCATCATCACATTAGCTTCTTCAATTTTATTTTTTTGCATTAGAGGGCATTCATTATTAAGATAATTATTATTACTAAAAGCACAAGGTTTCACTTAGATTGATCAATCTTTTAATAATATCTTAACCATGCTTTTTAATTCATCAATTTTATCATCTCATGTGTTTAATTTTCTTTTCTTCTCTTGATGAATATTTGATTTATGGGTCTATTTCTTTGACCATATTCCTTATATTATTTTGCCATTTTGTTAATAGCCTATTCAGCTAAAGTTGGTGTTAGTTCTTGTCTAAAGATCTTCGTTCTAGATGGTTTAATCCTTCATAGAAAAATTGCACTAATGCTCTTTCTATAAATCCATGTTGTGGAAATAATAAGATGAATATTCGATACCTATCAAAAAACTCACCAAAGGTTTCCTCAGTTTCCATCCTAGCATTAATAATTCTTTGTCTTTGTAACTAATTATGCACGCAAGGACGTGTTTATCTATAAAAGATAGTAACATCTCGGATCAAGTGGTTATGGAATTCGGAGGAAAATAGAAAACCCAATCTAGAGCTTGACTTTTTAATGAATAAGAAAAAGTTTTCAGTTTAACATAATCAATTTCTACATCCTTAGGTTTCATTGCATTTACTTTATATATATATATATATATATATATATGCCCTAATAAATGTTTGACGGTCTTCATCATCTTCATCACAAAAGTGTGGTAAATATTTGATGAATCCAAACTATCTATAAAAGATAGTAACATCTCGGATCAAGTGGTTATGTAAGCTGCTACATTATTATCATATTGCCTAAAAGTAAGTTCTTGCTAGTCTTCGATCATATTATATGACATAGAACAAGAAAGATTCTTAATAAATTATATTAAAATCCCCGGCAACGACGTAAAAAATTTACACATGTCGAGCGAGCACAATAATAAATTTCTCGTATATTTATAACTTGTAGTAGTGATAAGTGGGATATCATTTCCATAGGGATTTGACAAACTTCTCAAGAAAGTGTTTTTGTTTTGTTTTTATTTTTAACTTAGTTAATCTAACTAAATAGGAATTAAAATAATAAATAATTAAAAACTATGACTACTTACTTAACTAACCAAACTAATTATACTAATTCAAAGAAATTGATGCCTAAATTGAACAATATTCAAATTCAATGTAATATAAATATAAAAAAACATCTAAATAAACCCCCACGAAACAACGTAATATACTTGGATTGAATTCAAACACTAGAACATAACATCACTTCATAATATAGTTATAATCATAACACATGGAATCTTGAAATCATTAAATCATAATTCATAATAGGTTGATAGCCTTTAGTCAGCCACCAATTTATCTAAATTTAATAGAAATGCCACATTCTTATCATTACAAATCTACCCATTAGATAAAACATAACACCATAGAAATACGATAACATTAATTTAATGAAAATTATGGCTAAACTTAGCCAATATTAGTGAAGCCACATAATAAACAAATTAGAAGACAATCACCTTGAAGATCCACTCTGAAAATTCCTTATAGATTAATTCTAGTTATTATTTCTATAATCGTTGTCAATAATTATTGACATAGATTCGAAATCATAATACCACAATACAAATTGCACATTATACATGCAATATTAATCTTCATTAGTTGTAATACGCAAAAAAAAAACTTATTAAATATATGATTAACGTGTATGAATATATTTTAAGCATTAAGTTTAGGATTCCTTAATTATAACTATATAGCAATCCAAAGTATATTGCATGTCTAGGGTTTATTTAGATTAACCAACTACTCATTCATGTTGGAAATGAATAATGCAAATATGAAATTAAAAGATATAATGAATAAATACCTCTTAATGAAATAAACAAAGCTCTAATATAGCTTCAAACATAGAGTAAATAAAGCTAAACTTAAGACTAAAAGAATGTTTCCAAAGAATGTGTAATGGCCACTAGAGAGAGTTATTTCAAAGCTCTAGGGTTTTATTTATAGTTTGCCTAAGTATACATATCATAGATAAACACAAATACTTCATATTAATCTAAAAACTCATATCCAACTTCAGCAATTTGATAGCGATTCCATTTTGTACACAAATAGCTGAGTAAATCACTAAAAAGAGTATTTTGTGCTTCAACGATTCAACTAGCGATTCCTAATTTATTTTCCAAATCGCTGAAAAATTGCTAGCTTTTTTTTTGCTCGTGATTAAGACAGCGATTCCTTGTGTATTTTGGATTTGCTAGCTAGTAGTAGGCGAGCAGCTCGCAGACGGCGGCCAGCGCGGTGGAGGTAACGCTTGCAGCGGCACGGCAGCGAGGCGACGGTGGTGGCGCGACAGTGGTGCGGCAGTGACGCCGACCGCGACGGTGGTGTGGCTGCGACGCGATGAACGGCGCGGTGGCGCGTTGTCGACCGATCAGAGGCGTGACTTCGACGAGTTCGACGACGCGATGGATTCAAATGGTTTTGAAGGCCATGGGACTTAAGAGTCGGGTGTCGGGTGCGCAAATCGAGACGCGAGCGAGACGTTTTGAGGTTCGCGTTTCTCGAGGTAAGTAAACTAGCTAGGGGCTTGTACAGTATTTCATTTCACTCAATTAGTTATTGTTCATTGTTTTGTGATAGTTTCCTTTCACTTGATTGATTATTGTTGTTCACTGCTTTGTAATGATAGCTATCTTTGAAAATTGTTGTTGGTTGAGTGGTCCATTGGCAAGTGAGTCATGGTTACTGTTATCTGCGACATGAGAGTGTTAGGGCTGAGAGGCAGGGGTCTCGTCCTAACACGAGGTCGGTGGATATCTCATAGTCGCAAGGGTTAGTGCTGGGAGGCTGGGGTCTCGTCCTAAACCCGAGTCTGCTTGCTTTTGCCGCGACTGAACGACCTTTTGGCAGGACTCCTTGTTGTTTGTTTGTTTGTATTTCGGACCCTCATTTATCAATTGATTTATTGATTGAATTCTTTACAGTTTATATATTCATGCGTTCTATGCTCCTTTCTTTCTACTTGCATGAATTCAACTGCTTTGGTTATTTTAAAATGCTGTATATATGTCCTACTGGATTTTACTTACCTGACTCGTCATTTTGGGTTTGACTGAGTGCAGATCTACGGTCCAGCAAGGGGAAAGCTCCATAGCTAGGTGAAAATTTTTTATATCTTGTATTTACTCTCCTCCGATGATAACATTTTTACTGGGTTCCACAATTAGGTTGTCCAACTTTCTACATTATGGTTGAGTTATTTGATGTAGTAATTGCTTCCGCTAAATTGTAAAACTTGCAAATTATTAATAACTCAACTTAAAATTATGGAATTGCGTATAATGAGGGATTGGAAGGCTGACTAAGTCTGCATTGACCTTGCGAGACTGGCTTGGGGGTCCACGTAGGCTTAGGCCGGGCAGTGCCCAGTTTGTGGAAAATTAGGGCCGTCACAGTTGGTATCGTCTTTTTGTTGCAGTACACTTCACCATTTGCTACACTTTTTCCTGCACTTAACCAAATTCTTCACTTTCAATCTCATTTTCTTTCATTTCTTCACTTTTCCTATTTAAATCATGAAATAACAAAAACAAAAGAATACCACGTGTAATATCAACATTGTCATATAAAATCAACCTAAATACACTATAAAATATGTCTAATTATTGACTTGTCAAATACTCAAAAACTCAGCACTTTGTTGTCCCAAGCAAAGAAATACTCTCAATCATATTTTCTTTTCATTATTATTAACTAATTTCAATCTAATTCACCTTAACTTTATATGATAGAAAATTTAAATAGATATGATTTCCAACTATAAACATATTACCCACAAGTAAATGAAAGTTATTATAGAATATGATAGAATAGAATGATTTAGACAAAACATATCATCCCTTAATGATAACTAAACTACCCAATGTAACAATCTATAAAAATTAAAATTCAATATCAAGGCCAGTACATAATATAGGTTTTCTTAATCTCAATTGACAAGCATCTATCTTATGATAACTAATATAAAATCGTAAAACATAAAAACCAACTAATATAAAATCGTAAAACATAAAAACCATTAAACTAAATTTAATTTTAGAAAATATTTTATAATAGTACTACAATCAAATTAAATATGAATTTTGCTAAGATACCAATGAATATATCGCTTAAAACTTGTTAGATTACGAAATATTTTACTCGACTCTAGTTTTAATCACCCAAGTTAAATCTTTTTTTTGAAGGGCATAAGAACATCCATTTTTTTCATATCTCATATTTTGTTTTTCACTCAACACCATCCTAATTATTTCTTTGTTCTTTATTACATTTTTTTTGTTTTTGCTTTTAAGTCCGTGCTCCATTTCTTATATTCTCACATTTTCCCAATTGTAAATTCCCTGCTCCATTTTGTATGGAATCTATAGGGCTCTCTATTTATTTGTAAACTCTTGTTAACACTTCTCAGTATCCATTAAAGTCGAAGAAAGTGTTCTTTCTAACTTATAGAAATTCATCGATTTCTAACCTATTTCTTCTTTCAATTAAGGCATAATAATTCTATATATATAGATATACTATAGAAATAAATAATCAATAGTCTTTGTATCACAAGATACTTAGAAATCTATCTTGTTCATCTTGGATTATTGTTTCGATTTTTTACCCATTCCCATGAATAACACAAGGCATTCAATTTAGTGTATGCATTAATTTGTAAAGTTAATAAAAAATGGTATAAAAATTGATTCATTCTATTATAGAATTCACTAGAGTAACAAAAATATCACTTCCATTCAAAATCTATTATATATATATGTTCATTTTCATTCTTTTCCTGACCATAAATAAAGAAAAAAGAAATTCATACTTACATGATTTCTGAAGAAATATGAAAAATTCATCTACTCACTTGAGTATTAGATCAAAAGTTTTGAACTTGTCCATCAATTCTTGATTTATCTTCTACGTTTCTTACGTTCCTTGCTTTCTTTGCTATCATTTTCATACTTCACCTAAAATACCTCCAAACTCATTTCAAACCTTATCATCAAAGTTTAAAAATAAGTCTGGTTTCCAACGAAACAAAAATACTGTGTGAAGCATAAACAAAATGATGTAATCATAAATTAGATAATCAATATATGAATAAAATTAATATATAAAAACAATCGTTCGTAAGTAATTCAAGTCATCTGATAGACAAATACAAAAGCACCTAAACTCATTTGAAACTTAGTCTCAAATAAGTTTGCATATAAAATCCAATCCATTCGACGTAAATAAAAATAGTTTAAGACTTCGATAATAGTAAACAAATTTTGCACCACTCCCATATTAGTATTTTAATTGAAAACATTCAACATCAAAACTAATTTTGAGAAAAAATCTCGAATTGTAAGCTCTAATCTAAATAAAAAAAATCCAAAATCCATGAAAACTAAAAATTTAATTAATTAAAGGCTAAGGTTTTCAATTATTACCTACTTGAAAGTGAATATTTCAAGATTAGAACTCTAAAACTTCTCTAAAACACTTGACCCAGTTCTAATTCTAAATTCCCCGTGCTCAAGCCCTAGTTGGTTTTACGGTCTTAAAACTCACTAAATTCTTGGTTGAATGTGTGAACTTTGATGTGGAAATCACTAAAATACACGAAGTTGAAGCTTTGGAAGGTTGAATCATATTGAAAATAGATCTCTTGATTGAAAAGTCGCAATAATTTGTGAGTGTGAAGGGTTTAAATGTGGCAATTTGGGATTTCTATTTTTCTAAAAAATTCAAATTTGCTCTCAGCGAATTATATATCAAATACAAAGATAGAATTATTCAATATTATCAGAATTCAACTATGATATGAATGAAATAGTAATTTTATTACCATTAATAACCGACTAACTTAAGAACTAATGCATAAATATAATATAATACGAAAAGAAATTGAGTCGATCAACCTATTTAAGTGAAATATTTATAGAATTAAAATCCTGAAATAACTCCATTATAAGAGTAAAAATTTATGAGTATGTAAAAATAACCTACTAATCATAATACTAAAACTGAAAGTAAAGATAGAGTATGGGCTACCTTCCATAAAACACTTTTGATTACTGTCGTTGGCTTTACTAAACCATGCAGTCCTAATCTGATTCTAAATTAGGAAGTTGTTCTTCTATACCACATTTAAAAACAATTTCATCAATCTCAATTAATATTTTGATAGTTCATTGAGCTACGTCAAGTGTTGCATTAGTAGTTATTAGGAAAGGATCTTCTAATGTAATACCTACATCATCCTCTAGTTTATGATCCAAAATAATGAAATCTAACAAGAAACTAAAATTTTCAATTTTAACTTTCATATCTCTAAGAATATCATTATTCTCTATTATAGATCCATTAGCAGAAGAAACTATTATATTATGATCAATATCATATTTTCTAATGGGAAAATTGTGTTCTAAAAGGTAATAGAAAGGTGGGGTGTTATATGATGCGTTTGAATTACATTTTACATTCTCAAATTTCTTGCAATTGATAACACTGGAGATTGTTATGTTTCTTGATTTATCATCCTTATTCCTATTAGTTATTTCTTTTAGTTCATTCATAAAGAATGAATTAATAGAATTTAGTCCCTTTACTATCTTAATATTTAAATTGACCCTTCAAGGATCATGCAACATCGCAGGATTTGAACAAAAGTTTTCTTAATATCATTTTTAACACTTGAATCGTCCAACTTGATAGTATTTTCTTTGTCTTCCGATTGTTGAAAATTCCATTCTCGAGTTGTTTTCTTATCATTAGGAGTGTCTTCAACTTCTTCATTCTTTGAAATTTCATTTTCGATGTCAATCTTTAATGCATTGATTCCATATACTTTAGTATTTTGATTATTATAAAGATTTAATTCTAAAGAATCATTATAATTATCCAGACTATTGAATTTGAAAGTGACAATTTTGTCTTCGAATTACATAGACATAAGAAAAGGTTTACCTAACAGTATAGATGGATAATTAGATGATATTAAATCTCTCATTTCCATGACATAAAAGTCAGCAGGGAATACTAACTCATCTAATTTTATGAAAACATCTTCTAATAAATCTTAAGGTTTAAGGGACATCACATCAATTAATGCTCCAAGATCACACATAGCTAAGTCTATTGAATAAGTTTCTATTGTAATGGGTATTCCGAACATTTTTGGATCAGGAAATTTCTCATTTGTTTTCTTAATTAAAGCAGACGCCTTTTTTTCCTAAGTTTTCTTTAGATTCTTTTAAGACTTTATCCTTAGATTCTGAGAATTCTTTAAAACCATCATCATAGTTAGAAAAATGCTTAATCGTTTCCATCAATAGTTTATTGATGTCTATTTTCTCAAATGCTTCAAGTATGACTTCATTGTTTCTTTCCTTCCCAACATCATCTAAGCTTTATGGAATGGTAGAATATGAACACATATTTTCATTAAAGTTATCAAAAATCTTATTATTTTTATCCTTATCAATTAATTTAAACTGTTGTGAAGATTTTTCATATGCTTCAACTCGGGCTAAATACCATGGGTACAACCTTTTAGGTAAAGGTGTATATTTCAATTATTCAGCCATCCATTCTATAGTAGGAATGACATTAGCTATCATTTCTTCTTCTTCTTTTCTTCTACTTCGATAATTTTTTGTATTTATTTTTCTGAACACCTTTTTTAGGTATATTTTCGTGTATATGTGTGTCTTTCTCATTATCACTAAATAAAGCATTAACTTGTGCTTGGCTAGTAGGAACAATTTGAGTAGGTGTTTTTATTTGATCAAAGAATGTATTAAGTTGTTAGTTCATTTGACTTAAGTGATTTTTCAATTTATTCATATCTCCTTGTAAGACTTAAATTATTTGATCTTGCTCATTGTTTGAATTTTCTAACGGAATGGTTCTTTCAATCCATGTAGGTGATCTAAACCATTGATAACTATGGTTATTGAGACCATTTCCTATATTTGGTCGTAGATAACTCGTATATTTTTGGAATTATAATTAGGTTTAGTGAGTCTACCATAATGGTTCATCATCACATTAGCTTATTCAATTTTGTCTTCTCGCATTAAAGAGCATTCATTATCAAGATGATAATTTTTAGTACAAAAGCACAAAGTTTCACTTGGATTGATCTATTTTTAATAACAGCTTAACCATGCTTTTTAATTTATTAATTTTATCATTTTATGTGTTCAATTTTATTTTCTTCTCTTGATAAAGTATCTCATTTATGAGTCTATTCCTTTCACCATGTTGCTTAAATTGTTTAGCCATTTTGTTAATAGATTTTATAGCTAAAGTTGGTGTTAGTTCAAATAAAGATCCTCCACGTAATGTGTCTAAAAATCTTCGTTCTAGATGCTTTAATCCTTCATAGAAAAACTGCACTAATGCTCTTTTCATAAATCCATGTTGTGGACATAATGAGATCAATCTTTGATACCTATCCCAAAACTCATTAAAGGTCTCCTCAGTTTCCATCGTAGCATTACTAATTCTTTATTTTTGTAAACTAATTTTTCGTGCTAGGACAAGTTTATTTATAAAAGCTTGTAACATTTCGGACCAAGTGGTAAAATAAATTTGGCGAAAGATAAAAAAACCAATATAGAGCTTGACCTTTTAATGAAAAGGAAAATCTTTTAATTTAACATACTCAATTTCTACATCCTAAGTTTCATTGCATTTACTCTTTCTATATATATATTCCCTAATAAATGTTTGAGGGTATTCATCATCTTCATCATAAAATTGTGGTAAAGATTTAATGAGTCCAAACTATAATTTAAAGTCAGGGAATTCTATAGAAAAGCAATGCACATTGGTTCATAACTTGTTACATTTTTATCATATTGCCTTAAAGTAAGTTCTTGCTCGTCTTTCATCATATTATATGACATACAACGAGAAAGACTTGCAAGAAATTAATATAAAACCTTCAGCAATGACACCAAAAATTGACACGTGTCGAGCATGCACAATAATAAATTTCTCATATATTTATAACTTGTAGTAGTGATAAGAGGGATAGCTTATCCATAAGGATTTTACAAACTTCTCGGGAAAATATTTTTGTTTTATTTTTATTAATTTAGTTAATCTAATCAAACGAGAATTAAAATACTAAATAACTAAAAACTATGACTACTAACTTAATTTACCAAACTAACTAAACTAATTCAAACAATTTAATGCAAACTAAATTACCATATTCAAATTCAATATATTATAAATGTCCAAACGAACATATAAAAAACCCCACTAAATAATGTAATATACTTGGATTTCATTCAAATATAAGAACATAACATCACTTCATAATATAGTTCTAATAACAACACGTGGAATCTTGGAATCATAAAATCCTAATTCATAATAGGTCGATAGCCTTTAGCTAGTTGTCGATTTTCCTAAATTTAATGAAAATACTACATTCTTATCATTGTAAATCTACCCATTGGATAAAACACAACATCATACAAATACGATAGCAATAAGTTCAATGAAAATCATGCCTAATATAAGCTAATATTACCGAAGCCGCAAAATAAACCACTTAGAACACAATCACCTAGAACATCCACTCAGGAAATGCCCTATAGATTAATCGTAGTTACGACTTCTATAATTGTTGTTAATAATTATAGACATAGATTCAGAATCATAATACCATAATACATATTGCGCACTATGCATGCAATATTAATCTTCATTAGTTGTAATATGCAAAAATAACTTATTAAATCCGGGATTGACGTGTATGAATAGATTTAAAACATTAAGTTCATGATTCCTTAATTATAACTATCTAGCAATTCAAATTATATTACATATCTAGGGTTTGTTAAAATTAATTATCGATCCATTCATGTTGGAAATAAACAATACACATATGAAATTAAAAGATAATGAGTAAATACCTCATAATAAAATAAACAAAGCTCCAATGAAACTTCAAACTTAGACTAAATAAAACCAATCTTAAGGCTAAAAGAATGCTTCTAAAAAATTTATAATGGCCTATGGAGATAGGTATTTCGAAGCCCTAAGGTTCTATTTATAGTTTCCCGAAGTATACATATTGTATATAAACTACAATACTTCATATTAATCTAAAAAACTCGTAACCAACTTCAGCGATTTATTCAGCGATTCCATTTTGTACATAAATTGCTAAGTAAATCACCGAAAATAGCATTCTGTGCTCAAGCGATTCAGTTGGTGATTCCTAATGTATTTCCTAAATCGCTAGGAAATCGCTGGTTTTTTCTGTTGGTGATTTAAATAGCAATTTTAGTGTATTTTGGATTCGCTAGCTAATCACTGACTTTTGTTGCACTGAACTGCACCTTTCGATAAACCTTTTCCTCGCTTAGCCAAATTCTTTAGTTTTAATCCCATTTTCTTCCATTTCTTCACTTTTCCTATTTAAATCTTGACATCACAAAAACAAGAGAATACCACGTGTAATATCATCATTTTCACATAAAATGAAACTAAATTACAGTAATAAATATGTCTAATTATTGACTCATCAAATACTCTAAAACTCAACTCTTTGCTATGTCTGAGAAAGGAACTTTAAATTATATTATCTTTTCCATTCTTATTAATTGGTTTCAATATAATTCTTCTTATCTTTAAATAATATAAGTTTTAAATAGAATTGATTTCCAAATAAAAACATACTACCCGAAAGTAAATGAAAATTATAATATAATATAATGATTTAGACAAAACAAAACATCCTTGAATGATAATACCACTACCCAATGCAACACTCTCTAGAGCTTAAAGTTCAATATCAAGGCTAGTACTTATTATAGGTTTTCTCAATCTCCACTGACAAGCATCGAGCTTATGATAACTAATATAGATTCTTAAAACACAAAAACCATCAAATTAATTTTAATTTTAGAAAATACTATATAATAATATCACAATTAAAACTTGTTAAATTAACAAATACTTCACCCAACTCTATTTTTAAGCACTCGAGTTAAATCTTTTCTTTGAAGAATTTAAGAACATCCATCTTTTTCATATATCATATTTTTTTTTCTTTATACTTCATCCTAATTATTTATTCTTTCTTTATTATATTTCTTTTGTTTTTGCTTTTGAGTCCCTGTTCCATTTCCTATAGACATTTTTGCATTATTCCCACTATAGATTCCTTGCTCCATTTTCTATGCAACCTATAGGACTCTCTATATATTTGTAAACTCTTTTTAACACTTCTCAATATCCATTAAAGTTAAAAAAGTATTCTTTCTAACTTATAGAAATTTCTCGATTTCTAACCTATTTCTTCTTTCAATTGTGGCATAATTACTTTAAATATATATACTATAAAAATACTTAATCAATATCACAAAATTCTTAAAAATTAATCTTGTTCATCTTGCACTATTATTTTGATCTTCTACCCATTCTCATGACTAACAAAAGGCGTTCAATTTAGTGTATGCATCAACTAGTAAAGTTATTAAAAAAATAATATAAAAATTGATTCATTCTATCATAGAATTCACTTGGGCACTGAAAATATCACTTACATCAAAATCTATTATATATATTTATTTTATTCTTTTCCTAACTAAAATTAAGAAAAAGAACTCCATACTTGATTACGTAAGAAATCTGAAAAATTTATCATCTCACTTGAATATTAGATCAAAAGTTTTGAACATCTACATCAATTCTTGACTTATTTTCTACCTTTATTTATTTTCATGTTTTCTTTGCTATCATTGTTATATTTCACCTATAATACCTCCAAACTCATTCCAAACCTTTTCTTCAAGGTTTAAAAATTATGTTGGGTTTCCAATAAAATAAATATACCTTATGAAGGATAAATGAATTGATAAATCGGATAATCAATATATGAATCAACTCAATACATAAAAATAATCGTTCGTAAGTAATTCAAGTCATGTGATATATAAAAACACGAAAACCCCTAAACTCATTTGAAACTTAGTCTCAAATAAGTTTGTACATAAAACGCAATCCATTCGCTAGAAATAAAAATAGTTTAAAACTTGATATCAATAAACAAATTGTCACACCATTTGCATACTAGTATCATAATTAAAAACATTTGAATCAAAACCAATTTCGAGAAAAAGTTTCGAAATGTGGGCTCTAACCTAAATAAAAAATCCAAAATCCATGAAAAACTAACAATTTAATCAATAAAAAGCTAAGGTTTTCAATGATTACCTACTTGAAATAGAATCTTTCAAAATTGGAACTTTAAAACTTTTCTAGGCCACTCCTCCAAGCTCTCATTCCAAATTCCCCTTGCTCAAGCCCCAATTGATTCTACACTCTCAAAACTCATTAAATTTAGAATGTGTGAAAATTGAGGTGAGAATCATAAAATACATTAAGCTCAAGCTTTGGAAGGTCAAATCTAGTAAAAAATCAATCTATTGATCAAAAAATTTTAATGGTTTATTAGTGTGAAGGGTCTAAATGTGGTGATTTGGGATTTCTATTTTTGTAAAAAAACTCGAATACGTTCTCAGTGAATCAAGGTGTAAGTGGATTCACTAGGAAATCGATACCTAAATCGCAAAAAAAAATTAGGCATAGTGGCTTAGTGGTTTATTCAACGAATCTTACTTGTAAGCTCAAATTGGCGACTAATTGCTGACCTAAATTTTCAGTGAAAATTCTGCTAACTAATGCTGATTTCTCAGATAATTCATGTACAAACTCAAATCATTGGGAAATCGCCTGGTTATTTTAATTGTTTTTTTGGATTTAATTTATTTTCCATATATATATTTTCACATATATATCCAATAAAAAGATATAATTATTCAATATTATTAGAATTCAGCTATGATACATATTTAAAAATAATTTTATTACTATTAATATTCGACTAACATAAAAACTAATGCATAAATATAATATAATATGGAAAGAAATTGGCTTGATCAACCTTCTTACATAACGATGCTATCCTAATGCTTGACTGATGACTATTATTATAGGAAAATTCACACAGGTGTAAATACTTCTCCCAATGACCTTCAAACTCAAATACACAAGCCTGTAACATGTCTTCTAGAACTTAGATCAGCCTTTTTGACTGTTCGTTTGTCTACGAGTGATAAGCCATACTAATGTGAATCCTAGTGCCTAACTAATCCACTACAAAAAAATCGCAAATCAGAAACGGAATTTTCCGTTTCGATTCTGAAAATTCCGTCTCGATTGGAATCGAACGACGACGAGACGTTAACGCGTTCGTCTCAAAACGTCGTCGGCGATACGATCGAAACGGAAAACGGATTCCGTTTCGATTAGAGACGGAATAGAGACGGAAAATATCCGTTTCGATTAGAGACGGATTTAGAGACGGAAATTAGAAACGAACAGAGACGGAACGAGAAATGGAATTTATTTCGAAATGGTACATTTGTAATTGCATTAAATCTCGATTCCGTTCTTGCGATTAGCAACGGAATCGAGACGGAATTAATAAATTTATGAATTCGTCTCGATTCCGTTTCTAATCGACAACGGAATCGAGACGGAATCGAGAGACGGAATGCAAATAGTCGAGTCTCGATTCCGTCGCTAATTAGCAACGGAATCGAGACGGATTATTCCGTTTCGATTCCGTCTCGATTCCGTTGCTAATTAGCGACGGAATCGAGACGAAATTCTTATTTCCGTCTACGATCCGTTTGTGATTGATAGAAATATTTATGGAAAATTAGAGACGGAATAGCAACGGAATATTTGAATTCGTTGCTAATCCGTCTCTAATTTTCCGTCAAATGTTTAAATATGAGACGATAACATATTCCAATTGATTCTCCAACCTAAAAATTCAAAATACAACCCGATATAACCTACTCCATCGCCGCACCCCCTCCAACAAGTCCTTGGGGGTGCTAACATCCCACAAAAAAGCCAAATTGCACATCCATACATCGACAATATATATCAACAAAAATTCAAAAGATCAAGAAAAAATGTGAAACTCAAAATTAGCAAAAAAATTTATATATCCACAAAAAATTGTCATGTATTACAAACGCTCCATAACTTGAAAGTATACACTAAAACCACCAATCCTATCGTTGAACAACCCAAAAAAAAAAGAACACTCACAAAAGGTCCAAAATTTGGAAGTATACACAAAAAGGACTTCATCTAATAACTAAAACGCAGGTTTGAAGCATTTTGATTCTCCATCTCGAGGGCAACAACCGGTGAGTATGCACTGAAAGAAGTAGGCAAAGGAGAGATTATTGAACTAAGGATGTACATTGGAAGCGAATGAGAAAAATGGTGGATTTGAAGAAACATAGAAATTAATAATAATCATACATAAAAAGTCGGCTCAGAACCTATTTTTAAATTTTTTACGATTGAGTTTGCTTTGGTCTTTTGTCAATTATGCACATATGTAGGTAGAGAGGAGTACTAGAGGTAATAAGGAACATGAAAGAGGATAATGGTGAAGTGCAAGAATGCTAAAAGGAAAAAACTAAACTCAAATTTGATCCCCAAACTCCCATCAATGCGTAGGAAAATAGCAACATTGACCCCAAACTCCCATCAATGCAACATTCACAGTTCAAATTTGATCGTAAACTCAAATTTCATCCCATTTAAAAATGCTGTGTGCTCGAAAACAAGCCAGCCATGTGTTCCTACTTTAAAAAAAAATGGCAGCTGACATTCAAGAAATGCAGTGAAGAAAAGAAATAAACCATACAATGAGGAATAAGAAAGCTTCCAAAAAAGACATGAACATGAAGCAAATGCAATCAAGGACTGAAGTTTTGTTGTTGTTGTGAGTTTGGGGGTCAATGTTGCTATTTTCCTACGCATCGGAGATGGCGAACAATGTATCTATAAGATGCAACTATCATGTAAGTTGAGTTGGATTATTTATCAAGCTTTGAAAGGCTTGCATTTCAACATGCATATGATAAGTAATGGCATAAGTGCAAGAATGCTAAAAGGGAAAAAGTAAAAGTTAAGCACAAACCTATCATGTAAGTATGATTCTAGAACTCATCCTCTCACCCCATCTAAACTGTTGTGTGGTCCAAAGGCGACAAGCCATGTGTTCCTACTCAAAAAAAAAAAAAAAAAAAAAAAAAAAATTTGGGATTCAAGAAAAGCGGTGAAGAAAAGAAAAAAACCATACAATGTTGAATAAGAATGATACCAAAAAAAAAGATGATCATCAAGCAAATGCAGTCACGGACTGAAGTTGGTGTCAATGTTGCTATTTTCCTACGCATAGGAGATGGCGAACAATGTTTCTATAAGATGGAACTATCATGTAAGTTGTATAACATGTATAACATGTTTTATAAGGGTTGGTTAGGTCCTGGACGAGTTTATGGGTCGCTAACACAAAGGGATAAAATAATTATTTTGAGGTCCCTGCAGTTAGCGCGCTAATTAGCCACTGCCAGATATTTTTGACTTTTGGAAATCAAGCTTTACATTTGAATTTTTGATTTCCTGGATTCCTAGAACGGCTATAAACGGTCATATTGGAATTCCTATCACTATAAAACCACCAAAAACTTGGTTTTAACATAAGGAAGAAGAAACACATTCCAAAATTCAAGATCTACAAAAAGAAGAAATTTGATTTTTTAGAAGGAGCAATAGGAGATCACTATAAAACCACCAAAAACTTGGTTTTAACTATAATATACTAATGTTTGAAACAAACTAAACCACCAACAATATGTAAATCAAGTAACTTAAAAAGTCTACACGACAAACTATTGAAAGGAAGTGATTCGATCGCTAAAATAGAATAGCCAAGAGAAGATTCACCTCGATAAGCACCTAAGCCACTTGCCCCCAAAGCCTCCATAACCCCCACCAAGCTCTTGCCTCCACTATACCCACCACGCCTACCTCCGAGACACGGAGTCCTATAAGAACCAAAATCACCACCACCAAAAAAAGAATGAGTTTAACATGCAAATGAAACAAATCGTCTACAACATGCTCATCGTCAAAAGCAATGAACCCATTCCCTCGAGAACGATAGGAAAAACTAAAACCCGCCTATCCGAAAACAGGAAAAAAAAAATAAAGGAACTTCATCATCAGTACCCTCCACTACATCAGGCTTCAACAAACCACCATCGTCGCAGGTACATTCATTGTCCATTTATCCTCTGTATATCTTAGTTGGCTTGGATGCCCAGTTAATGCATAAGTTATCATGGATTTTATTTTTAATACATTATCCTCCCCAAAATAAATTTTTTAACCTCGGTTTAAGTAAAATATACTATAAGTACCGAATGTTTGCAGAATTAATCCATGGGAGAAGAAAACATCTTGAACATTTGTTGTGTGCAAATCTTATGCCGTTGCAGGTTCTCTCGAGTGCTATGATGAAGAAAGTGGTAGAATCGACAGGGAGCAACATCTTCATGCCATAGCAAATGAATTTGGGAAATCGATAAAGGGTCGTTTTCCGGTCATCTGTGTTGAGAACATGTAGGCTATTCTTCTTCTACGGACATGCCATAATAGAAGAAGAAGAGCCTACATGTGCTACATGTGGCTACGATGATATCGAAAAACGAGCCTTTATCGACTTCCCAAATTCATTTGCTATTGCATGAAGATGTCGCTCCCTGTCGATTCTACCACTTTCTTCATCGTAGCACTCGAGAGAACCTGCAACGGCATAAGATTTGCACACAACAGCCAGCATGTTTTCTTCTCCCATGGATTAATTATGCAAACATTCGGTACTTATAATATATTTTACTTAAAAACAAAAAAAAGAATTGGGGGAGCAAAAGGGAAAAAAATTAAAATCCACGATAAAATATGGAACATCGACCTAAAAATGCACAAAAAGAAGTGTGAATCATAAAGTAATTCGATGAATTTCTAAAGTTGTCTACACTATAAAACGTTTAATCTAAGCATTTGAAACAAACAACAAGTGAAGTACCTATGTATCACCAACCTGCTCATCTCTCGAGAGCCACGCTTACGTCTCACGCCCAACATTGTCCCCTTGTTGGGGTGGATCGACCGGATCTATTTGCGGCGCGGCCATTCTTGGTCATGAGGTGGCGGTGGTGGTGGCGGTGGTGGTGGTTGTTGCTGAGCTAGGTCTATTTCGTCCATGTCCATCCCCAAGACGTGGATGCTTGAATTCCTTACCCTTTCTTAGTTCCTCCCCACCACCTTCAACCTTGCCCGCGGCACCACATCCGGCGTCTGCGACGTGCTAGCACCGGGAGCTCCGTATCTCCTCTTCTTTCTCCCTACGGACCCGAGTCCGTAGACACGTCCTTTGGAAGACTCACCCGCCACATTGAGGTACACCGCCTCATCATCCACCGATTGCTCCGGTGTAGCACTCGGGTCGCTCCGACGTACGCTCTGGAGCCTATCCCGCATATATGCACAACAAACAAAGTACATGATATGGGGTAAGTGAAAGACTTAATAATATTTTACATATCATTTCTATACTTACATAGAACCGCTCCGATCTAGTATCGATGAATGTCGTCTGTCGTGATTAACGGTGTGGAGATGCAAGTACAAATCATTCACGAGACGGTGGCGTCTCGGATGAATCACTGCGTGCGGGACCAAGCATAGTGAACAAGAGTATAAATGTACAAAATATCCTAGATGTTACAAAAAACTAACCAATCTTTCTTGGGTAGTCGCAAATGACACGGAACCACCACCGTGCTTCGAGGGTCCGGTCCCGGGGCCTTCGACCTCGGTGTTCCTATTCTCCGTCGCTTGCCTAGACCTAGCACGGAAGTCCTCGCTCTCCCGATGCGCAAGTATCTCCTCCATGCCTCATCGTAACATAAACCGTCGCACCCGATTCTTCTTCAACTTGTGCATCAACGCGGTGTACCTTGTGCCGCAAGCTTTGTCGTACGCCGCTCGCACGAGATCCTCGGGAAGCGCATCATCCCATCTAAAAAATATCTACAAATTGGCGATTGCTATTGTTAGCACTTATTTGAGAAAATAGTATAAATCATAAGGCATATGGTAGTCTTGTTTACCGTCCATTGTCGCCAGTATTGGTCTTTATGATGAGGCGGTACCGACTTCCAACAATACCCTTCAGGAATCATCCATCGTTTAAAAACTTTTGTCATCCTCCGTGCACAAAAGTGCGAAGGATGCAACTCCCTGTGTTTCATGAACATGCATATCACCTTAACTACTTCTTCAATATTTGACATCCATATTGAAATTGACATATAAAAGTCAAACGCAAACTTACGTATCATTGGCAATCAGCGTGATAGGGATCCCCTGCACGCGAGGGGGCTCCATCCCTGGCCTCTGAGGTGGCCGCGGAGGGCCTGTCACCTCCAACCCTGCTCTTACGTCTTCCTCTCGGGATGCTGCCGCTGATGCTGTGGTGGGGGTGCAGGCCTCGTGGGTAAAGGAGTCATTGATGTCGGAGAAGGTGTGGGGAAGTGTGTATTAGGCATAGTCCTTGATGACGACGAAGATGGTACAGACGACCCCGACGGTATGGAAGGGGAAGGTGACGCTGCGGCTGTATCGTGCTCGAGAGACCGAGAAGTCGGAATCGATAATGGAGGTATCGAACCACGACCTCGACCGCCACGACCTCTATGGACCCCTCCTGTGGCCTGACCACGAGGGCCAGTTGGTATTTCGCCGCCAGATGTCGGTGCCGCACCTATTCCGCCTGGACGATGGCCTCCTAATGGCAAACCTCGACATCCCCTACGACCACGTCCGGCCATGATACCTAACAATATTCACGAGTAAAACATCAGAAAAGAAGGGAATACAAAAAGTAGAAATTCAGTCTATATTATTGGACTTAATAAGAACAAAATCCATGCAAATAAAAGTAACTACATTATTGGTCGTTGACATATCATATACAAACTTTATTCGCTATCATCCGTTTCAAATTCACTCTCATGAGTAGAAGGTGATGATTCTTCTTCTGATTCATCTCCACTATAAACTTCATCGCTTGGACCCGCTTCAATAATGAATCGAGTCCCAGTCGGAACATCCAGATTGTTGATATCGGCGTCGCATCATCGACTACGCACGTGGTGGGCATCCCATCTTGGAAAGCAATCTCTGCCGAGCCCTGGTCATTATCGTCTTTGCTAGTTTCCTCGTCGGCCGAATTTTGGTGACAAAGACAACAAAGCGCTAGCCATTCTTGTCGATCGTTCCGCATAGAAGGGTACGAAAGGTAGTAGACTTGAGTGGCTTGCATTGCTAGTACAAATGGCTCGTAGTTGTTATATCGTCGACTTCGTTGAACCTCTACCAATTGAAGTGTTGGGTGAGTCCTCACACCATGATTCGGTGTAGGGTCATACCATTCGCACTTAAACAAGACCACACGTTTGAGGCCGGTATACTCAATCTCCACAACCTCTTAAGTACTCCATAATAGTTATGGGAAACATCAGCGTAGTTTGAACCCTTCACCAAAACACCGTGCTCTGCGTCGATCTATTAACGTCATATGTTGCGGAGTGGAACTTATACCCATTAACAAGGTAACCAGGGTAGACAAGTACATGATCGACTAGGACCAACAGAAAGATCAACGAGCGTCTCGTCAACTATAGAATTCGAGCCTATTCGTCAAAATTAGAGATGCAATATGACACATTAGTTATGGGAGAAACATTTGAATCTATAACGTACAAAAGTAATGCCCTTACATATGTTTGAAACCAAATGGGGAAGTTGTGCTCTAGACTACTATCAACTTGCGACTCCCCCATTGCTTGAGTGATTTCATCGACGAATATCCTAGAAGAAACGAACGTGTAAGTCGGATGTATTTATAATGTATGAACAATGAATGTACTGCATTAATGAAAGAAAGTGATGGACATACTGAACGTAAGGAGCGATCTCTGGACAATTGAGCAGTATGTACGAATGAGCGGCATTATACTCATGCTCTGTTAAGTACCGCTCCTTCGACTTGCCCATGGGTCGACCAGGATAAGTGAAAATTGAGAAATTGCCAACGAAGTTCGGTGTGGGCCCGAGACCGCCATCGTCGTTACCTGGCACTTTGTCATGCAACGTAAAGACGTGATCTTCGAAGTAGTAAGAACAAAAGGATGTGACCTCTTCGACCAAATAAGCATTACACATGGAGCCCTCAACCTTCGCTTTGTTTCGCACATTGTTCTTCAAATGTTTAAGGTACCTATATGAATGTTATAGGAAATGTTGATATAAAACCTATTGAATGGGAAAATAATATCAAGGGCTCAAGATAGTACCTCTCAAATGGATACATCCATCGAAATTGAACGGGACCGGCCAGACGGGCCTCGTAGGCCAAGTGGATTGGTAGGTGTTCCATAGAGTCAAATAAGCTTGGAGGGAAAATTTTTTCCAACTTGCAAATGATTTTTGGTATTTCAGACTCTAAGACCTCCATATCTTGGATACTGACACATTTCGCAGTAAGGGACCGGAAAAATAGGCTTAATTCGCTAATTGCAACCCAAACCGGGTTTGGGAGAAGTTCTCTGAATGCAATTGGTATCAACCGTTGCATGAATATATGACAATCATGGCTCTTCATGCCGAACATTCGCAGTTTCTTTGGATCTACACATCGACCAAGATTCGATGCGTAACCATCAGGAAAACGCAACTTTTCAACCCACTCGCACAATTTTTGTCTTCTTGATGTATCAAGAGCATAGCACCCAAGGACGTAAGTATTTGTCGCCGAATCAATGTGTAGAGAAGGTCGGTGACAATATTCACGAATATCTTGCCTCGATTTTGAATTGTCCTTACTCTTGCCCGGTATACACATAATAGTGTTGAATATGTTGTCAAAAACATTTTTTTCGATGTGCATGACATCTAAGTTGTGGCGGATCAAGTTTGTCTTCCAATACGGCAAGTCCCAGAATATGCTTTTCTTCCTCCATCCCGAATTCTTAGCTATCCGCCCATTCACGATTGGCGCCGATTTCTGTCACCTTCATCAAGCCAAACGATTCAATTTCGCCAAAATTTCTTCACCGGACCGCAAAGCGGGCGGATCATCGATTATGACCATTTTGCCTCTAATGAAATTTTTTTGTCTTTCCTTAATGGTGATGACTTCTCCAAGAAACGACGATGACAAATCGAACCACGATGTCTTACCACCATTTCGCAATTGAAACGCATTTGTATCCTCCATACAATATGGACAAGCGTACTTACCGTGTGTGCTCCAACCGGACAACATGCTATATGCGGGAAATCACTAACGAGTCCATAAAAGGGCAACTCGCATGACAAAATTTGTCTTGGTGGAAACGTCGTATGTAACCACCCCATTGTTCCATAAATCTTGCAACTCTTTCACAAGCGGTGAAGGAACACGTCGATTTTACGCTTTGGGCTGGTCGGTCCAGGAACGATAACCGTTAAGAACATAAACTCATATTTCATGCACATCGACGGTGGAAGGTTGTAAGGAGTCAAAATCACGGGCCACGAAGAGTACGATTTCCGGAAATCCCAAATACTTGAAAACCATCGGTGCACAATCCTAAACGAACATTCGAACCTCGGCGGCAAAGTCTTTATTGACGTCATTAAAATGTCTCCAAGCAATCGAATCGAACGGTGTTGCATAACATCTTCGGGCGATGAATGATCTCCATGCCATCGCATATGTTTTGCGGTTGACTCGTACGCATACAATCGTTGCAACCGAGGGCCCAAAGGGAAGTAGTACATTCTTTTGCAAGGGCGGTTTTTGTGTTCCGACCACGACCTCGTCGATGTGCAACGTATCGTGATTTCCCACAAAATTTACATGACGTCAACTCGAGTCCACTCCCAATAAATCATACATTGGTCCTCACAACAATCTATTTTCTCAACAGGTAGACCTAGACCTCGCATTAGTCTTTTAGTGGCATAAAAATTCTCAACCATTGAGTTGTCATTTGGCAAACAATCCTTCATGAGTTTAATTATTTCATTATACCCTCGTTCGAGATATATGATGTTCGGACTTGATCGCAAGTAATCTTGCCATTGCGGACAACGTTGTCATGGTTACGCAACCAGGCCACAATTGTTCCCTACTTGCATCAATCATGTCATATAGTTGGCGTGCTTGGGGTTTGGTGATTCTTCCACGACATTCCAATTGAAACTTGGACTGCCATGTTGTGTAGCATCTCGCGGTAAGGTGTCGGATCGTAGCCTCGAACATCGGCATCATCAATATGGCAATCCATTTCGTGAAAATTTTGCGGCCCTTCATCTCCGTTCTCACCATGTTCGTACCAATTGTGATATCCCCGGACAAATCCATACCTACATAGGTGGTGCTCAACCGTTTCGACGTCCAGGTACGGAACAAGTCGACATTTCTTAAAATTGCACGGACATCTAATCTTCCTTTCACTTTGGTATGTAGGACAATGTTGTTTTGCAAATGATATGAATTCTTTAACCTTCGCCGCGAATTCAATTCGAACATAACCGTTGTCGAGCCGGTTGTACATCCAGTCTCTGTTTGTAGACGACATTCCTAGTCGAACGTAACCCTTGTCGAGCGGTTGTCTATTCAAGTAATGAAATAATAATGATTAAGATGATAAGAAATCTCACTAATTGGAGAATATTGTAAATCGGAAATGCGATCTACACCATCTAGAAGAAATTGATAGCTAAGTGAAAGAACGAGGTTCGCACATTAAACTCATGAATAGAGAATAAATTGACAAAGTTAGGAAGTCATTAATGAGTCATCACAATCTAAAGAGAAGGAATTGATTGAGTTATGTTGTTTATGTAAGAAGCTTGGGCATTATCAAAAGGATTGTTGTAAATGACTCATAATAAACATGTATAACATGTATTATAAGGGTTGGTTAGGTCCTGGACGAGTTTAAGGGTCGCTAACACAAAGGGATAAATTAATTATTTTGAGTTCCCTGCAGTTAGCGCGCTAATTCCAGTATTAGCGCGCTAATTAGCCATTCGCCTTACTTGACTATTTTTGACTTTTGGAAATCAAGCTTTAAATTTGAATTTTTGATTTCCTGGATTCCTAGAACGGCTATAAACGGTCATATTGGAATTCCTATCACTATAAAACCACCACAAACTTGGTTGTAACATAAGGGAGAAGAAACACATTTCAAAATTCAAGATCTACAAAGAGAAGAAATTTGATTTTTTTGAAGGAGCAATAGGAGATCTTTGTGGCTGTTCTTAAGTTCTCAAATCCAGCACCTTTGAGGCTTTCAAAGGAATATAAGAGTCTCTGCAAAGCTTATCTCTTTTGTCATCCTCTTGGTTGTAAGGAAATCCTTGATATAAACTCTTTCTTGTGCTTAATCGACATAGTTTTGTGTATTTGATTTGAAAATCAGTTTGATGTGTGTTTGAACAGTTTCATCCTGCCTCTTGCACTTAAATTAAAATTTTTAAGACCCTAAGATTGCAAAAAGAGACCACCAGTAGCCCGACATTTAGTTGTGTGGGGAATCGAAGTTGAGGCCGTGCGCCTAACCTATATCGATATCAGAGGCATACAAATACCACATAGTATCAACGCGTCTACTACTTGTTCACTCATACGTCCTTAAGGTTATAGGTTTATTCCATTCTCTAGAAATGTAATGTGAAATAGCAACATTCACTAAAAGAGTAATCCTAGTGTTTCTAACCCTAACTAGTAGTAGAAATTAAGTAATTATAGGTATTATTCAATCGTAACCGACAACACCTAACTAATCAATCATCCATAGCAAGTGCATGAATATGAAATTACTAACAACTATAACATCAAACGACAAAGTAATTACCTCAGTACATGATTCTAATGTATTATAATGTTGATCATGACATGTTTTACCGATAAAATAAACATGGAATAACAACCAAATACGGATGACATGCTTTACCGATAAAATAAACATGGAATAACAACCAAATACGGAATCAATATAAATCTTGAATTGCTCAATTAAAAGGTTGAAATGAAATAGTACATATTAATAAACCTAAAAATAGAACAAGCATAACCTCAAAAACTATGCATGTAAGAGAAGAAGCGAGAACAAAAACTTCTAAACCAAACAAAAGACACAACATTAACTTAATAGATCAAGTGAAGAACACCAACTAATGCACAATCAACCAAGGAACAAATCAAATCACTCAAGAACAGTTAAAATAAAACCTCATAAAGTAATAACAATTATAAGAACTGAACTCTTAAAATATGTCACACGATCAAGAAAGTTTGTTCCTTCACAGTTCATAAACAATAAGGTAGTACTATAACACGGCCAATTGCCAAGGCAATTTACAAAAATAAAATGGATTCCATGACCATAATAGCTAAGACCTTTCAAGAAAATAATTTTTTTATTTAAATCCATTTATTAGACTAGTATAGTGAGCCGCTAAGAAAACCTAGTATACACAATGGTCAGCCACATTATGTTCATTTCCTATATTTGAACATCAAGGCATATATATGATTGCCTTCCCTAGAGATATAGCTTGAGTTCAAGTGAAAATCTATAACATATTTCATTCATGAGCATAATATTTGCAATGCTAACAAGTATTACGACTTTAATATTCCGGATGCCGCATATAAGGTACGTAGGAACACCGGACACCCCAAATATTTATTGATAGATGGAAATTTATGAAGTCTGCATGCTTAATTTAAATTGGAAAATCTTTCAAGATAAAATAGCTTCTTGCCTTCAACTCCGATCTTTACTAGAAGATCGAACTATCAAATGAACCATAGAGGAAACTTAAATAATTCTCATGTCACCCTTGGTTTTCCATAAATTTTTAAAATTAGATAAACAAGGGGACTAGAATGCCAACCTGACAGACGCAAATTTTTAGCGAAGGATGCAAACTGCAGCTCAGTACTTCCTCAAAACCGTCACAAGGTGAATGATCTCTATGAAAGCTGAAGAGCTCTTGATCATGAGTGTTGCCTGCATTATAAATTAAGAACAATAAAAAACAAATAGATTATATCAGAATGTAGTAAGACTCCAAAACTACAAATGCCTTGCTAACCGGATCCGAATCAGAGAGCAGAGAGAGCGAGAGATATCGGCGATGACGGAGGCCAAGCGCGACGAGACGGAGAGACGAGAGAGACGGTGAGACCGAGAGACAGCGAGAGAGTCGGGTAGCACGACCGGACGGACAAACGGAGACCACCGCGACCGAGACGGCCAGAGCAGAGACAAGCGAGAGAGACCCGCTAGCACGACCAGACGGAGAGACGAGACGATCGAACGGGATGGACGTTTGGGGACGAGACGATCGGCCGGCGCGACGAGACGGAGAGACAGATTTAGGTTTTGGGGTTGTTTCGTGTGAATGATTTGGGGATTTCTTGTGTTGTTGGGGAGGGGGTGGGGTGCGGGAAAGAAAAAAGAGGCTGCCATGATCCAATAAAATACAAATCTCGAGGAATTATGAACGGTCATAAGAAATGAAGAATTTGGCGGGAATGGAGGCGCCGAATTTCAGAGACGGAATTAAATTCCGTCTCTAATTCCGTCGCTAATTCCGTCTCTGATCCGTCTCAAATCCGTCTCTAAATATTTCCCTGTCAATTCCGTCGCTAACTGTTAAATTTAGAAACGAAACTTATTCCGTTTCTAATTCTGTTTCTGAATTAGAAACGGAAATAAGTTCCGTTTCTAATTCCGTTTCTGATTTGTTGTTTTTTTGTAGTGATCTTGCATATCCTACCATAACCATTACGTATACTGAGGATCTCTATATGACACTAAGCTAAGCGGCGCCCCATGTAACATGATCATCTCTTATTCATAAATCCAACTCAGGCTAGTGAACGAGTAGGAGAGTCGAGTCTGTAGGAAATGTGTTGCCTTCATCAATATGTCGATGATAACCCATACTATATTATGGCTCCTCATAGTTGTCGGTAATCCTGTCACCAAGTCCTTTGCAATGTGCTCCCACTTCCACTTAGAAATGGGTAATGGATAGAAAAGTCCTCCAAGTCTTGGATACTCAACGATAACTTACTGACATATCTCACATCTCCTAATATATTTGGCTATATCTGCTTTCATGCCCAATCACCAGTAGAATCATCATACGTCATAGTACATCTTGGTGACACCTCGGTGAATGCTATAGATCGATTGGTGCGGTGACTCCAAGATAATGTCCTCTCTTAACTCTAGCACAGCTGGAATCTACACTCTACCAAGAAATCTCAAACTTTGATCTGCTGCCATTGTCCAATCTCTAAAACCCTAATTGTCAGCCAAACTGCACTACCGATCGTAGCTCGTATATGCTTTTTTTCCATCAACAAAAGCCTGAACAACCATTAGCTGCATCCCCAACTGTGTAGAAATCCACGTGGCTACTAGAATATTTAAAATATACATCATAAGCGCGACCTCTAATGACCTAAAATTTGCGGCACTAACTATTTTTGGCTCAAGGCATCTACAACAACATTCATTTTTTTGAAACGGTACTCGATCGTGAAGTCGTAGTCTTTCAATAACTCGAGCCACCTCCATTATTCATATTCAACTTAGTCTATGTGAACACATACTTAAGACTTTGGTGATCTATGAACAACATAAACTTCTATCCATAGAGATAGTTGTTGGTGCATGTTCCATTAGGCAATCTATGAACATTATTTATTTTATAAATTTATTTAATAAAATATAGGTTTTTATTGTTGTTGTATTATAAGTGATTGCATGTTTACCTTATCTAAAGACCCATGGGTATTTGTTGAAATATCATAAATGTCGCTAGCCATTCATTATACTAAGAACTATAATGAATTAAGACTATTATGAATCTTGATTGATGGTCATGTGATTATCAAGTGTATAGAGATTCGAATCAAGATAATGAGTACTTTTTCGGGAACAAGATAATGGATTGACCTACTATGAGAACACCACATGGATTAAGTCATATGTGTTACTCATGATAGATATAACATTAATTCCTTGGACTTGAGATTAACATAGACTTCAATATTAGGGGCATGGTATTTTGACATAATCAACTGTTGTCATTAACTGAACAATTATAAAGATTGTGATTAGTTTTCAAATGAATAATATGTAAAGGTGTGTAATCAAGATGAAATTTGTCAATCTCATATAAAGAGAGATATCAGTAAATCCCTCGATATGATAGAATGATAACGACCAAGTCCATGTGAGTTGATATGATCAATGTCACTTGGATGTTTTCAGTTTACCTAAAGACCGAGACTAGTATGATTGAACAGTAAGGGTGGCTTTTCATGCCTTATGTTTAATTAAAGAATATCACACGACAAAAGGATATGATGACTGTTATTCATTAGGTTGTATCTTAGGTAGTCATAAGGTGTTTTTCTAAAAGTAAGGCACATTTACAATTTATTTCACAAAATAGGGTGGTGTACTTTGAATTAACAAAAATAGCCAATAACGCCTTTTGAAAACGCGTTATTTCTTTTGAAGTATGCGGGGTGGTGGGTGAGGTGGCGGTTAGGTGGCAGGGCAAACACATGGATAGCACCTTTTCACACATTTGCATGAAATCCCCACCTCGGCATACATGGGTGACATTTGCATGGGTTGTCCGCGTCGATATGCATGCGCGTTATTTACATTGGTTGTCTACCTCGACATACGCGAGTGGCACGGGTATGAGGTGGTGATATGCGTGCGCTTTATATCACTATTTGTAGGCTTCATGGGTGTGAGGTGGCGGTGAGTTGGCGAGGCAATTTGTATAGATAGCTCCTTTTAAAAAGGAGCTATCTATACAATTGTCTTCCACCTCACTGTCCACGTAGGACGCGCAGATTACACAGATAGCGCCTTTTCAAAAGGCGCTATCTTTGTAAACCGTCCCACATGGCCATGACACATGGATAGCGCCTTTTCAAAAGGTGCTATCCATGTGTCCAAGTTAGCAACAACACCAACCCATTGTGATAACGCCTTTTGATTAGGCGTTATTGCCTATTTTTGGAAAAAAATCCATTTTCACCCCATTTCCCTCATTTAAAGTAATTTTATATGTACTTTTGTAATTTTTTCTAGTCATAATGTCCTGCTAGAGAATACTTATGACTTGTGTACCAAATTATTTTGGTTCACTGCCAACGTTGCATGAAACTATTGGGTTGTACACAAAGAATGGCTTCGCGCAATTTCAATTAGTCTAGAGTAATTAATTTATATGATAAAATTCATAACATAGAGCCCTTACAATTTGTTATATGATAACTTTTATTAGGGGTAGGTGTATGTGTAATTTGCTTGAACTACCTAAATATAATAGTCGCATTACGAATAGGATTTTAAGTGAGGTCTTTTAAACACATATAAATAAAGGTTGAAATGCTAAAATGATATAAGATTTTTTTATGCTATTTTCTAGTTCTCTGGACTTTGGGAGAGAAAGAAAAACATCTTACATCTCTCTAGGGCTAGCACTCCAAATTATGGTCACCGTTCGTGTACGTATTTTTTTTATAAAGTACACACAATTAAATGTCTTGGAAATCGAACAATTAGAGTAGGAAATCATGGATTAAGGAATGGTTTACTTTTGTAGATCTAGTTTAATGGAACATAATTTTGATCTTGTTGGGGTTTTTCAAAATTGTTTTAAACTTTCTATTGCGTATGAACCAGAAACCCAATATTGGTATAATAGCCTTAGGCTTGGTTCTATTAAACTTTTTTATGTTTTCTCTAATTTATATAAGATATATGTGTGAAAATGTAATCTTGATTTATGTATATATATGATGCACACATTGGTTCAATGGTAATTATTATCGAGAATTGGTTTTAAAGCATGTTGTTAATTCATGCATATTGATACATATGTATGATTTGATTCAATAATAGTATTCATATTTAGAATATTTCGATTAACAAAGGTTTTTAATATCGAATGATTTGAATTTTATCCGTTTACGGTAAAAGTCATGTTTAGGTTAATGTGATTTTGGTGTTGAATACAAATTTCAATTTTGTTCAATAATCATGTATGTCACCATGATGAAAATCAAGATTAGGTTAATATGTTAAATTTTATATGATTCTAGTGTTGAATGCAAGATTAATATTTCGAAATTTGTTTTGATCATACTCATTATGGTTATCCATTAGTATATTCTTATTTGAAAGAAGATAAACTTGTAATCATATAAGAATTACAAATCCTACAAGATAGGTGAGTTATATAACGAATTCGTATTGAATAAGGATTCAAAGTATTTTAAATTCTAATTGGATTAAGATAAGATATTAAGTTTGAGGTAGGATCGAGTTAACTAAAAACATTTTAATTAATAATATTTGGAATTAAAATAAGAGGTTGTTTAGGTCAATTGGATTGGCTAAAAAAATGAAAAATTTTAGACAATTTTCAATTTTTGCAACAAGAATTCATAGTTTAAAAAAAAAAACTACCGCCCACTGATCGGCCGGCGGGATCGCCGCTAATTGTTCATAGCGCAAGGAAATTCTTATAATAGTAAATATTAGTAACATTTCCTAACTTGTTTAGTGATTGTTCATACATTGTGTATGTGTTATCTTGGTGAGGTAAGTTGAGTAACGGTTACTCTATTGTTTGAAATGGTTAGACTTAATAAAACTATTAAAACTGTTTTGGGCTTTAGGCACAAGATGAGATAAACATGCTAAGACATACGATTTCATAATCTCATAAAACAAATAAAAGTTATGTATCATGTAATTGGAAATTGGTACCTACCTACATAACCTAATTCTAAGTGTCATGCCTTAGCTGTCGTGGAATAGTGAAACATGGATTTTAACATAGTTTTTTTAAGGAGGGTTGTTAATTTAGTGGGAGTCTATTCCTCTATACTAAAATGAACTTTTGGATAATCTTTGTTGTAAATCTATGGATTCTTCAAATCACACTAATCTTTTATCCACGTGATCTATCCTTGAGAAAGATAAGTTGTTTGGTACAAACTTTCTTGACTGGTTTAGAAACTCGAGAATTGTTTTTAAGTATGAATGAAGTTGTATCTTCTGGATGATCATATTCTTGAGGAACCACCAGCCAATGCTTTAAGAGTGGTGATGGATGCACATGCTAAGCATGTCAACAACTCAACTGATGTTGTATGCATTATGTTAGCAACCATGGTTCCTGAACTTCAGAAAGACATGAAACACATGGAAGCTTACGACATAGCTATGATGCTGAAGGAAATGTTCCAATAATAAGCTAGATAAGAAAGGTTCGAAATAGTGAATAACCTTCATTATTGCAAAATAGCTGAGGGTCCTCATGTTTTGAAAATGAAAGTCTATATTGACCATCTTCACAGACTTGGATTTCCTATAAGCCAAGGGTTTGCTATGGATTTGGTCATGAATTTATTGTCTGATTGTTATTCACAATTTGTAATGAACTATAACATGAATTACAAGGAGAAACTATCTCAGAGTTGCATTTGATGCTTAAAACTAATGAGCAAAATGTCATGAAACCCATTGCTATTGTGTTGATGGTTTAGAAAGGAAAGGCTTTAAAGAAAAAGAGCAACTGCAATGTTAAAGTTACCAAGGCTGTTGTAACTATCATAAAGCCTATGGAAAAAGTCAAGTCCAAGGTTACTTCTCCTTCACAGTCCCAAAAGGAAATGGAAAAAGAAGAAAAAGTCATTTCTACCTTGTAGGGCATTGGTTCAGAAATTGCGAGCTCTATCTTGAAGATCTAAAGAAAAAGAAGACTAATGTGACTACTACTTCAGGTATTTACGTTATTGATGTTAACTTGTCTACTAGTGATTCTGAGTATTTCATATAGGATGTGGATCTCACATTTGTATTAATGTGCAGCGTCTCACAAAAAGTAGAAAGCTAATGAAAGGAGAAGTCATCGTACGAGTTGGAAATGGAGCAATTGTTGTTACATTAGGTGTAGGATGCTATGAGTCAATTTTACCTAGTGGACTAGTTTTAGGTTTAAATAATTGCTACTATGTCCCTGCCTTGAGCATAAACATCATTTCAATTTCTTGTTTGGATTTGAATGGCTTTTATTTCATTATTGTGAATAATAAATGTTTTATTTCTTGTAAAGAGATTTTCTATGCAAATGCCGATTTGTGTGATAGTCTTTATATTCTAAATATGAAAAAAGGTCCACTGATACTCTCATTCTTAATGTAAATAAGAAGGGAATCAAGTCAAATGATTTGAATCAAACATACATTTGGCATTGTTGACATGGCCGCATAAATGAGAAACACATTTCCAAACTCCATAAAGATTGACTTTTAGATTCATTTGATTTTGGATCATATGAAACATGTGTATCTTATTTATTAGGCAAGATGATAAAGAGTCCCTTTAGTGGACAAAGTGAAAGGGCAAGTGATTTATTGGGTCTAATACATATCTATGTATGTGATCCTATAAGCACAATTGCTAGAGGTGGTTATTAGTACTTCATTACATTCTCACATGATTTATGCAAATATGGTTATGTGTATATCATGAAACATAAGGGTGAATCTTTTGAGATGTTTTGAATATTTCAGGATGAAGTGCAAAATCAACTTGGAAAAGTTGTTAAAGAACTTCGATTAGATTGAGGTGGTGAATATTTGAGAGAAGAGTTTGATGATCATCTAATAAACTGGGGGATTGTCTCGCAGTTAACTCCCCTATCAACTCCACAACGGAATGTTGTTTCTGAGTCATGCAAATCTTCATATTTTCTTTTAAGGTTGTCTTAGAAATTGTTACGTTTACACTAAATCGTGTTCCTTCTAAAGCAATTGACAAAACACCATATGAGATGTTGTTCGGGAAAAGAACAAGTATGTTATTTCCTTAAGATTTAGGGCAATGAGGTTTTGATATGATGAAAAATCTAAAAAAAATTATTAGCAAAATCTACTAAGTGCATATTTGTTGGTTATCCTAATGAAACAAGAGGACACTGCTTTAATAATCTCGCTGAGATCAAAATGTTTGTTGATCGGAATGGTGTCCTTATGGAAAAAGTTTTTATTGCAAAAACAATAATTTGAATAAAGTAAGTCTTTGAAGAAGTTCAACAACCAGAAAAAACACTCAATCATCAGTGCGAGATCAAGAAAATCTTAAACTAGTTGAACCTCCATAGGTATCACAAGGCTCGTGTAGGTTTGATAAGGTAAGACATCAGCCTAAGAGATTTTGATTTTTTACAAATGACAGTAGTGAGGTCTTGCTTATGGATCAAAATAAACCTACTAGTTATTAGGAAGTAGTGTCTGGCCTTAAGGCAGATAAATGGCTTAGTGCCAGGAATTCTGAGATGCAATCCATGTATGATAACCAAGTTTGAAACCTGGTTGATTTACCTATAGGTGGTAAGACCATAGAATGTAAATGGGTTTTCAAGAAGAAAACTATCATGGATGGCAATGTGTAAAAGCAAGGTTTGTAGCAAAAGGTTTCGGAAAGACTCAAACTGTTAATTATGATGAGACTTTTTCTCCTGTAGCCATGCTTAAATCCATTAGATTTCATATAGCCATAATAGCATATTATGAATATGAGATATGGAAAATGGATGCCAAAACAACTTTTCGAGAGGAAACATTACTTTAGGACGTATGTACGATACAACCTAAAGGGTTCGTTCATCCTGAGAATTCTAGGAAGGTGTGCAAGCTTCAAAGATTTATTTATTGATTAAAACAAGCTTCTTGGAGTTGTAATCTTTGTTTTAATGAAGCAATTGAGGAATTTGGTTTCATTAAAAATGAAGATGAGACTTGTGTATACGAGAAGGTCGATAGGAGCGTGGTTGTTTTCTTGGTTCTCCATGTTGATGATATATTCCTTATTGAAAATGACATCTCAACCTTGTAGAGTGTCAAGTCTTTGTTAGGGAAGTGTTTCTAAATTAAGGACTTAGAAAATGCAACCTACATCCTTGGAATTAAGATCTAGAGGGATAGATCTAAATGGTTGATCGGTTTAAGTCATAGTGCTTATGTAGAGGTACTGAATATGTTCAGTATGCAAGACTCTAAAAGAGGGTCATATGCAGCGAAAAATTATAAATCGATTTCGAAAAACCGTAACATGATTGAAAATTAAATCCATTAAACTAGATCTATAAAAGTAAAACTATACCTTAATCCATGTTTTCCTTCTCTGATTGTTCTATCTCCAATATGTTCAATCGCCCATCCTCTATCGAGTGCATAACATGGCTTACATGATACATCAAATAGCTGACACAAATGGAATTATATTCATGCACTCTCACTCATCATTAGTCTTCGGACATTGAGTCTTGCTAAGACTTATACCATGAGACATTAGCAACTGTTGTGGCATATGCCCTAGGTCAATCTATGAACAATGTTTATTTTATAATTTAAATTAATAAAGTTGAGGTTTTTGTTTGGTGTTTTATTATAAGTTATTGCATGTTTACTATATATTAAGATCTACGGGTATTTGTTGAAATATCCTAAATGTCCCTAGTCAGTCACTATATTGGGAACAATAATGAATTAAGACTAGTGTGAATTTTGATTTATGGTAATCTGATGATCATATGTATGGGGATGCAAGTCAAGATCATAAGTACTTGATGGAACAAGGTACTGGACCAACCCATTATGAGAATACCACATGGATTAAGTCATAGGTATTACTCATGATAGCTATATCATTTAGTCCTTCGACTTGAGATTACCGTAGACTTCAATATTTAGGAGCATGGTAATTCGACATAATCAAATGTTGTCTTTAATGGAACGATTATAAAAATTGTGATTGGTTACCATGTGAATAATATGTGAATGTGTGTAATTAAAATAGAATTTGTCACTCTCGTATAGAAAGAGAAATCAGTAGATCCCTCGATAAGATAGGCTGATAATGGCCATGTCCATTTAAATTAATATGATCAATGTCACTTAGATGACTTAAGTTTACTTAAAGATCAAGACTAGCATGATTGAACATCAAGGGTGACTTTTCAGGCTTTATGTTTAATCAAAGGATATCGCACGACCAAAAGGATATGATATATGCTATTCATTAGGTTATATCTATTTTGATATTCATGCTGCATTGGTAGACATAATGGCTCACTAGAGATCCCTAATGACTTGTGTACTTAGTTCACTGCCAACGTCGCATGAGCCTATTGAGTTGCACATAAAGAATGGCTTTACGCAATTTCAATTGGTGTAGAGTAATCAATTTATATGATAAAATTCTAGATATAAAGCCCATACAATTTTTTATATGATAACTTATTAATAGGGGCGTACTTGTAATTTGCTTAAACTGCCTAAATACAATAGTTATATTACGAAAAGGATTTTAAGTGAGGGTGTATCTACATATATAAATAGAGATTGAAACCGTAAAACGATATAAGATTTTTTTTTTGCTATCTTTGATTTCTCTGGACTTTGGGAGAGAAAGAAAAATGTTTTCTATCTCTCTTAGTACTAGCACTCCAAATTATGGTCACCGTTCGTGTGTGGATTTCTGATAGAAGACGCACACTTGAATGTCTTAGATATCGAACAATCAAATAAGGAAATCACGGATTAAGGTATGGTTTACTTTCGTAAATCTAGTTCAATGAAACATATTTTCTATCTTGTTGGGGTTTTCCAAAATTTATTTTTAGTTTTTCTCTATGTATGAACCCCAAACCTAATAGTAGTGTCACCGCAACTTCAATGTAAAGACTTCTGCCACTAACTCGAGGTCATAGACGGGGTAGTTCTTCGCGTGCATCAACACTGCTCTAATGCTTTCCTTGAAGCATCTATATAAACTAACGACTCTTTGCCATCCTTTGGTAATACTAACACTTGTATCGTTGCAAGTCTCTCTTTCAACTCTTTGAAGGCATCTTTACACTGCTTGGTCCAATTAAACCTGATGTCCTTCCTGGTCAAATCAATCATAGGGGCGACTATCTTAGAGAAATCATGAATGAACCTAACATAGTAGCCTATTAATCCAAGAAAATCGGGACCTCTATCTGTGTAGTAGGTGTAGGCTGATCAACAATCGCTTTGATCATCTTTAAATCTATCGAAATCTCGTCCACCCCAACTACATGCCCCAAGAATCTGACTTGGTTCATTAAAAACTCACACTTGCTAAACTTTGAGTATATTTACTATTCACAGAAAGTTTGCAAGGTAATTCCTAAGTGACATTTGTTGTCGTTAGATGTCCATGTGTAGACGAGTATGTCGTCAGTGAGCACTATCACGAACAGATCTAAGTAATCTTTAAACACCCGATGCATCAACTCCATAAACATAGCCGGCGTGTTCTTGACCTCGAACGACATCACTGTGAACCGAAAAAACATGTATCTCTTATAGAACTCGGTCCTGTCAATGTCCTCATCCCTGACACATAATTAATGGTAGCCAAATCTCAATTCGATCTTTGAGAAATGTCGGGCACAACTCAATTGGTCGAACAAGTCATTAATCCGAGTTAGCAGGTACTTGTTCCAGATTTTGACCTTGTTCAGTTCCCTCTAGTCAATGGAAAGCCTCAATGATCCATCCTTCTTTTCAACAAATAAGATTGACACACCCACCGCGAAACACTGGACTGTATACATCTAAATTTGGATGATTTCTTGAGTTTCTTTCTTAGCTCAATTATCTTTGATCTTCAGTTCTATAAGGAGCCTTCAAAATTGGCTTCGTTTCCTCCTTCACTTCAATAATGAAGTCCATCTCAAGGCATTGAGGTAAACTGAGGAGATCATCCAAAAACACATCAGAAAAGGTCTCGTATGACCGGGATTTCCTCAATCCTCTTACTGGGTTTTAAAGATTTGTAAGGTCTCACGTGATCATCAATCACTCTATATGTTGGTATTACTCTTGGCTGTTAACACAACTCGAAACTTGAACTCTGCAAGTCACAGATTATGGAAGGTCACTAGATTCGGGTGGAGTCCAGTTTAGCGTGGTATGTTGCCAACCACGTCATACCTAAAAATGAGTTAAACTTGAGGAAGTAGAGTACCCAAAAGCTAATAGGTATATCGTAACCCTCAACTGTCACCACACACCTTTTGTAGACTAGGTTAGGGTAAAATTTATCTCTCGTGCCTGTACTAAGTATGAGATACCTAACCGCTCTCATTGGTGATACCCCTAACTTGTCTATCGTGCCTCCTGATATGAATGAGATCGTGGGCCTCGAATCTATAAGTGTGTTCAGTTATATCCATAAATAAAAAAACCACTCGTGATCAACTCTCTAATGGCCTGCCTGCTCGACGTCACTACAGCAAGCAATTGCTCAGTTTGACTCATTGGCTACACTATGTGCACCTGTGTTGGGCACTCGCTATGGAAGTATCCTACTTGACCACAACCCAACAAGTAATGTCTGATTTTCTCTAAGAACCTCGAACCCCAGACTATGCTAGTGCCTGAGTTTAAGTCTACGTTTTTCTTTGTCCTCTGTCACGACCCCTATCTTACTGCCTCTATCCTTAGTCAAACGTTGGAACTAGTGATCTACTCCGCCTCGGTGCGAATGATTTTTAAGATGAAATTGTCTGTGCCAGAGTGATCGATCCTAACTTGTTATCACGGGACCTCTTAGGGTAGTCTCACTTCCTATTTCCTTAACCACTGGACCTCTTCCTCAAGTCTCTACTCCTAATCGGTGTGTCGCCCTAATGTCCCCACCCTAAAAATCATGTCAACTCTAAAGCAATAGCTTTGTCTATAAGATCTTGGAACATAGTCACTCCCAATGCACCCATGCTTTGGATAATCTCACGCCTCCGACATATGAAAAATTGCTTAAGTAGTCATCTGGTGTCAACAGATCTCCTGCCATATACAAAAATCAAAAGTACCGAAAGGTTCAACTAAGATACGGGCATGTATCCCTGCTACAATGCTAGAAACTCCTATCTTTTCTTACTCCTTATTATTGGAGTAAAGAAGTTCCTAAAGAATAGTCATCGAAAAGCCGCCCAATGCTCAACTTGGCCTTCTTTGGCACACACAGCTTACCACAACTTATTAATAGCTCCCTCTAAGTGCATGGTCGATAATTGAATTCGACAATCCTCATCTGCACAGATCGAAAGGTGAATCTTCTCCTAATTGTAGACCCACTAGTATAAATTATTCCTATCTCTATCTCCATCGAACATTAGAATGTTACTTTTCTTGAAGCTCTACCGAAAATGACTGAGTTTAATCGTCTTGCACTCAGTTGCGAACAATTGCACTACTGGAGATCTCCGTTGTTACGAGTAGATGAGGTAGTACTACTATAGGCTCGACTAGACCCGTTTATGTCACTATCATTGCCTGCACCACTAGAACCTGTGCTGGTGTCTATAAGGTAATCTCTAGCTTGCCACCAATTAGTCTACAACACATGCTACCACCGCATTCAATCCTCTAGTATCGGCAGAGTCAGCCTCTATCCAACCCTCGAGAGTCCAAAGCGTTGCCCGAAGGCCTCCAAGGACGTTTGCTGACGTGCAATTACCTCACGCATCTCAACTACGTTATTGTTAGCTCATTATATTTTTTAGTTAAATATATAGTATACGTTTAATGCTAACATAATATGTTCAACTGGACTCTCTTTGGCATACACAACCTACCACCACTCATTAGTAGCTCCCTCTAAGTGCATGGTCGATAACTGAATGTGACAATCCTCATCCGCACAAATTGAATGGTTAATCTTCTCATGATTGCAAGCCCACTGGTCAAACTTATCCCTAACTCTATCTCCGTAGAACTATAAAGTCTTACATCTCTCAAAGATCAACCGAAAATGACAAAGTTCATCCGAAGGCTTTCAAGGACGTTTGTTGATGTGCAATCACCTGACACATTTCAAGTATGATATTGTTAGCTTATTACATTTTTCTGTTAAATATATAATATAAGTTCAATACTAAATAATACGTCAATATAGTCAATCGACTATAATTCATTGGTTCTTCCCAACTTAGTCCTTGACACGTGTTTCCCACTTTTCAAAGTTCTCGTGAATTAAATTATTCAAGTTTTCTAGTTTCCCTTTGAGTCCTAGGCTTTTCAATAACTTAGGCTCTAATACCAAAATTCACAACACTCATACTATGAACTGGCAGTCTGACCGGCTTGAACATTCTCCAGAGGCATTTGATTACATCATCGACCTCGAAAGGCGTTCCAGACTTGCTTGTCCATTCTTTTTACCATTAAGTTAAATTCCAAGTGTGTGCGAGATTCGTTGAATGTTTAATAAAATATTCGAAAGTAAACGAGAACTTACGTGCGAAAAACACCTATCATATCATCAGTCACGTAAATCCAAGTTGAGGAACATGTCTAAAAGTACACCATAATCCAAACATAAACAAAAATAGAAGTTCACAGTGTAATTGTGATGCACGACCACAGGTAATTACGATGAAATGCCCATCTAACTATGTAATTTCTAGTATGATACATAATAAATTTTATAAATTCGCAGTGTTCCCAAACCTCATGTGTGGTGAGCCGAAGCGCCACCATGCATCTCGTACCTCGTGGGGCATGTCGATGTCCTCACCAAGTCATCTTCAAGCCCTACCCACATACGTCTGCGTTAGTGCGTAATCGAGGTACTAAAATCCTTAAAAGCTCATGAACGTATCTCAAGATAACCTTAAAAATCTTATTTAATTTTTACGTTTTACTGTCACGTTACCATGCGTTTAGAATGCTACTCGCTTCAAGCCACGCGTCTGATACTCGGCTCTAGTTCTACCAGTTTTTGGCATCATTTTACATTACTTTAGGTCAACATGCTTTAAAATACTAACATTTGAACTTTGAGCAAACTCAAACTAAGTTAAATAGTCTTAATCTAAATAAGCAAGCTTGAAAACTCATAACTATCTTATTTCTATTGAGCAAGCTCAAAACATATAACAGTTTTAATATCATCAAGCGCATTAGAAATTTGTCCTCTTTTGAGTATGCTCAAACCGCACATAATTAATTTTATGTAAGTCTAAAGCTTTCAATTCTCGAGTCTAAAAATATTCAAATCATCTCAAACTAGATCCATTTTGCACAAAAACAAATCCATTGAGTTTCAACATCATCATGCAATCATTTATACTTAAATCCCATGCAATAAATATCCAATTAGCATCTAGCAAAGTTACTATTCATCTTCTACTTTGCATAACACAACTTAATAATTATAAAAAATCTCCATAACATCCCAACAAGGGATTTTCACTAATTGTTGGTCGATCTACTCTTATGAACCAACATGTTCAAAATCTCATCAAGAACAACTTAGGAACATAATTTTTGTAGAGATTTTGTGAAAAAAAACATATCAAAAGCTTTAGTGGAGTTGTCTTCTTTCATTCCATGTGCTCCACTAAGTTATATTCATACTCTATAGGATCAACCTTCCTGGATCTTCAAAAATTTAAACAACAATGAAACATTTTCTACAACTTCTTTGCTATCCTAATTTTCTAACAAGCTTTCTAATGGTGTTGAGATTTATTTTGCATGTAAAACAAGTGACTATGAAACTTATATAGTCCTTGAGTTTAAATCTCAACCCATTCACAAATCTTTAGATGAATCATAGACTCACATTTAAGCCATCACATCCCATTAAGTCAAAATCAAACTACCACTTGTCCCTTTTGCATGACACCTAACATGCACCTAATTTTCGATTGAACAATCTAGAATTGTCATAAAACATTTCCCATTTTGCCATGCCCTTTTAAATTAATTACATGCAATTCTAATTCCATAAATTTAAAAGCTACCCTTGAATTTCATTATATTTACAATCAAATCATTGGAACATTAATCAAACTTAAATACACCACATACGCCAAGTTAAGTCAATGTAATAGTAGATCATAACATTAACTTAAGTAAAATATTTCCTGCCCAATTCTTATCCCAAGGTGAAACACACGCCTCACTTTGTTTTGTGTCATGTGTGTATTTATAATTATTAAATTATTGATTAAATATTTAACACATACCAAAAATATTATTTTATTACTTACAATACACAATAGTCCAGTACGACCATGTCACCGAATGAACCAGGTTCGGGCCTCTGATCCGTTCAGATTTGGCTAAGTCCAATCTGGTCGTTGACAGGATGTCAAATGACATGTTTTCTTTACCAATCGCTATTCTTAACTCATACTTTTCTAGGGAAATGTCATATTTAAAAGCTTTCCATAAATGTCAAGTCATTATTAGTCTACATGTCTCTCAAAGATGTACCACTCACAAACACATGAATATCGATTTAATTAGCAGATACGTATTTGGTACATCCAGTAGTAGTCATAGAAGATGTGTTAGTATGAGGTAATGAGTTGGCTTTTCAAGCCTATTTTACGTCTTTGGTATGAAGGTAGAAACATTCCCTAATTCCTCCTGAATCATATTAGGACATTCTTTCATGAAGACAACATAATCAAATATTGAAGCTGTTGACATATATTTGACTACGAAGTTCAATGGTGATGTAATTGAGTTTATTATTTACAACACCTTGAAGTATCCTTCAAATGTTTCATCCCTATACACCATGGATGCAATAGATTCCCTTGTTTACATGAATCCGAATCAACTTATGGGAGATACGCAGCAAACAACCATCCACAATAATTTGGCCCTTAACAATATGGATTATTTATGTAGACTCGACACTGATGTCGATGATGTGTTGATGGAGTTAGAGTCTTCTCAACTCCCTAAATCTATCAAGAACTCCTAACTTTTGTATAACTAACAATTTCTAAACCCAAACTCCCTCTGTAACTTAAAAAGCACCTCAGTTAAAGTTGAAAAATCTTTCTGATTGATAAGTTAATAATTAAATTGTGTTTTATCGTTATTTTGAATATAAAAAACTATAATACACTAGTTTTTCTCTTGTTTTGTGATTTTGGATATAATTGAAGAGGTTTGAAAGAAATAAAGATTTGAAGGTGAACTGAGAATAATTTGGTCAACTATGAAAAAGTACTATTGATGTACCACCGATGTGAAGAATGAACTAAAATCGCTAGACAAACCAATAGCAGAGAAAATAGTGATGTACTACCGAAGTACATAATACACAAAAATCACTACTTGAATCACTAGACCACAAAGGAGAGTTTTAGGAAAGACTCGGTGATTAACATGGTGATTTACCTTATACACTCGAATCGCTGGCAAAATGCTGAGGTCGGTAACAAGTTTCTTAGACATTGACTTTGAATTCGAATTTTAATAGGATACGTATTCGTTTAAATACTATACGCTTTGTTGGGGTCTATCAAAAGCTAAAAGTAAGGACCTTATATTGATAATGGATAATACGATCAATCTTGTCATCAACAAGGTTAAAAATCAGTCAAAGTAGGCTCATTGAAATAGTAAA
Organism: Stephania yunnanensis; assembly: GCA_039657365.1. Lineage (NCBI taxonomy): Eukaryota > Viridiplantae > Streptophyta > Magnoliopsida > Ranunculales > Menispermaceae > Stephania > Stephania yunnanensis. The sequence continues at coordinate 36,402,306 of CM077581.1, forward strand.
TTTAATATTTTTAAATTAGTATCAAGGGTAATTACTTTTTTCGATGTTTTGGATGCCTTGTCAAAAGCGTTTCGACTCAAACTTGATACCCACAAGTTGTCTACACTATAAATATTAGAAAAAAAATTGATTTTGCAGAAATCCTAGGAGTGTTAGACAAATTTGATGATGCCCAAACATTGCACGTATGGAAGGAATTTCAAAGAATAAAAAAACTTTAGAAAAAACTAATCATAGAAATTAAGTTTGATCCATAGGGAATAAAAACCAACAAAGGATTAATGATACATATTTTCACGATTGAAATATTAAAAGATTGTAATGAAGCAATTTTTAGTGAACGACAAATGAAGTTTTTCATTTGGAGTGTTAATTTATCGCTAGAAATTTTTAGTGAACGACAAATGAAGGAAAATCTATGACTTTGTTTGATTTGTTTAGCTACTCTCCCTTTGTATGTGTAACCTATTTGTGTTTTATATGTACTATTAAATGGGTTGATGAGATTGGGTGTGAGCAACTTTAGGGTTGATTTCTTTTAACCATTAGAAATCCTTTTGATACATATATTTTATGAAATGAATTGAATCTGTGATTGGGTGGATTATGCATCTTTTGACTTTTCTACCATACTATAAAGGTTTTTTAAGGTTTGTAAAGATCGAACTTCCAGTATGGGCTTAGAAATAGAGGAAATGCAATCGAAAATCTTAAAGAAATGAGAATTAAGTTGATCAATTCCAAATAAAGTTTAGGAGTTTAAAATGATTTTGAAATATCTTAATTGGATCAATTAGGATATGTAAAAGGATTAAGAGACTAGGATTTTGATTATGAAGCTTGCGATGGATAAGGGTACTAGATTATTAGTGAATTAGGGTAATCTATGCTGATCAAATGCCTTAATGACATGATGATTGGCAATTTTTAAATGACAAATAAAATAAAGTTGAACCTTGTGGGTTTTGTAATGACGTCACACACCCAATTGATGTTTATCATACCTTACATGAGGATAATAATGAAGTAAACGCAGTTATGAATAAGTTTTCGAGACCCCCTAGAAATCAATATAGCAATACGATTAATAATAATTACTATACTGAGAAACCTAATATGTGTCTTCATTATGGCACTTCAAATAAAAGCTATATAACTTATAGGCCATGTGCACCAGCACTTACTACACAATCTCAACCACCTTGACAAATTGCTTAACCTACACTTACCAAATTTGGAGCAAACTATGCTCAACTTTATGACTTAAACAAATCAAAAATTTACACAAATTTCGCTGAATCGAAGTAAGACTAAATATTCCATTAATGAATTAAAAAAACCAAATAAGTAAAATGAATTTAAAAATTAATAAACTAAATAATCAAAGTAAACTACTTGCATAAAGTAGTCCGAATAATCAAGCACAAGATAATTTTTTATTTGACGAACAAGAAGATATAAAGATTAGATATAAATGAAAGTGTTAGGTTTTAGGGATGAAGTGCAATAGAAGTTTTCAAAACATTTTCGAATATCCCTAAACGGAGATCATATCGACTCGAATAAATTGATGTACAAAAAGAGAAAAACATACCTTAACGAGAATGACTCCATTTTAGCCTTATTTGATGTTGATCTATTCGTTCAAGATGTTGCTAGAGACGAACGTCCTCTATTAAAAATCCACAAAAGAAAGGACGATCACAATCCAGAGTGCTAGCCCAAAAAACTCCAGGGCAAAAGTTCTTACAAAAGCTCTCTATAAAAAACTCTGTTGCAATGTCTTATTTTATTAATAGGAACTCCATCTCGTAGTCACACTAAAAAATAGAGTCTTAGATAAAGTCCAACTCCAAAAGGGATATAATCATAGATAATCTACAATTACTAATTCAACAAGAGTTGTAATTTATCTAAAACTTAAATAAGAATTAAAGTCATACAATAATTCCAATTAAAGTCCTACTCAAAATAAGACTTTCTAATAGACAAAATGTGACGGCCCCAATTTTCCACAAATTGGGCCACACCCGGCCTAAGCGCACGTGAACCCTCGAGCCAGTCTCGCAAGGTCAACGCATACTTAGTCAGCCTTCCAATCTCTCCCATTATACGTAAATTCACAAGTTTTAAGTTGAGTTATTAATGTTTTGCAAGTTTTGAAATTTAGCGGAAGCAATTACTACAAATAAATAACTCAACCGTAATGTCAAAAAATTAGGCAACCTAATTGTGGAACCCAACATAGATATATCATCATTGGAGGAGAGTAAATAAAATATATACAAAAATCACCTAGCTATGGAGCTTTCCCCCAGCTACTCGTCTGCGGCTTTGCACTCAGTCAAATATAAGAATAACGAGCACAGGTAAGTAAAGCCAGTAGGACATATACAACATTTCAAAATAACCAAAGCAGTCGAATTCATGCAATTTGAAAGAAATGAACAGGTAACGCATGAATATAAAAGACTGTAAATAATCCATCGATGAGTGATGCCAAGTAACAAGGAGTCCCGACCAGAAGGTCGTTGAGTCGCGACAAAAGCCCAATAGACTCCGGTTTAGGACGATACACCTGCCTCCCAGCCCTAACCCTTGCGACTATTAAATATCCACGACCCGGATAAGTGCCCCCAACGTACACTCAATTGGGAGCTATCGACGGCATCCGGATAAGAGCTCATATCGCAGATAAATAGTAACCATTACTCACTTGCCAATGGACCCCCCAACCGACAACAATTTCAAAGATAGCTATCACAAAGCAGTAATCAACAATAGTGAAAGGAAGCTATCACAAAGCAGTAACCAATAGCCAATGGACCACTCCACGTAATAGCACTTTCAAAGATACTATCCAAGCAATGAATAACAATATCAAAGCAATGATCAACAATATAAAAGCAATGAAATTACTGTACAGTTCCTCACTGGTTTACTTACCTAGAGAAATCGCGAACCTAAAAACGTCTCGCTCGCGTTTCGATTTGCGCACCCGACTCCTAAGTCCCATGGCCTTCAAAATCATTAAATCCATCGCGTCGTCGAGCTTTGTCGAAGTCGTGCCTCTCGTCGAGGATCGATCGGTTCGACGACGCGCCACCGCGCAGTTTCTCTACGCCGTTCACCGTGTCATTGTCGATGCCGAGCAGACAACGCTGCTATGTCGACGCCGACATCGCGCCACCTTCGTGTCGCCGCTACGGACCACCATCGTCGCTGCCGACCGCCATTGCAGCCGATCGTCGCTGGCCAGCTCCGTCGTCCAACGATCCGCGCCGAAGCCGCCACCGCCGGCCTTTAGGCTGTCTCATCACTGCAGCTCCGCGCCGCTACTACCGTCATCCGTCTCCGCGCCGCCACCTCCGTCGTGCCACCGATGTCCCTCGTTGCCGGCCAGGTCCGTCGCCGCTGCTGGCCATCTCAACTGTCGCTGCAGAAGTGGCTGCTAGAGTCCCACCGCGCCGCTGCTGGAGCACGTCGCGTCCCCGGCCTCGCTCCTCGCCGCGAGTTGCCCCGATCTCCCGCCCCACTCCTCGCCGGAGCTCACTTTCTCTCTGGTTTTTCCATCTCTCTCTCTCTCCTCTCCTTCCTCTCTTATCTGAATCTCTCACTCTCTTTTTAGTTTTCAAATCAAATGTGTCCTCGAGATTTACACGGAGCGGAACTCGAGGCACATCAAATACATATTTATTCAATATTTTCTTAAAAAGTTGTGTAGAGCGCATCTCGATGCATCAAAAATATTTGCACCACTATATTACGTCATCGACACTCGCGCCATACGCATCACGAGGCCCATCCAATGTATATATATATATATATATATATATATATATATATATATATATATATATATATATATATATATATATATACATATATACATTTTTAACATGACCACATTAAAACCACTATAGCCAATATAGCCACATTAAGCCACTATCTCGGTCCCACGTCGGCATGCGACTCGAGGTGCATCCCAGTTTGTGTTTCGGCTCACCGAATTTTCCGCATATACTTTTCTCAACCATTAGCATTATAATCTCAAATTGAACATTCTCTGTATCTCCACTCAAGATTCGGACATAAGTATTCGATGAGTGGATCCCACAAATGGCCCTGACCTGACACGTGGCACTAGTCAGATTTTTGGGTCGTTACAGTCTTCCCAACGAATTAGAATTTCATCCTCGAAATTGAAGCAAGTCTCAAAGGACAATGGTGTTTTGTGAATGAAGACCGAGGCCATACTTGCCCAAGGCCATACCTGTTGGGTTTTGGGGTTCATACGTAGCGGAGATTACAAAACAATTTTGACAAAAACCCCGACAGGATCCGAATCTAATTCCATTAAAAACGTTCAAACCATAAAAAACTTAATCATACCTCAGTCGCAATATACCTTTCTAAAGGTTGATCGATCTCTAAGGCGCTGCCAACGACGAACGCCCTCTACCAGTAGTCAACACACGAACGACGGTCGAGATTCGAAGTGCTAGCTTCGAGAGAATACCAAATCTTTTTGTTTCTCTCCAAAACGATCCAGAGCATACAAAAAACCCTAAGTCGTTTCTTAAACGAAAATAGAGTTTCGGCCTTTTAATCTTTCGCACGTGTATTCTAACATAAAGAGTCTATTTATACAACCCTTGTATATAGACGGTTAAGTAAATTACACATATACCCCTACTTAAAGAAGTATAAGTGTAATACACCACAAGGACGTTTCTGTCATGAATTTTATCATATAAAATTCGTTTTTTTGAACCATCTTAAAATCTCGCAAAACCATTCTTAGTGTGTGACCCAATAGGCTCATACAATGTTGGCAGTGTACCAAAACATATTTTGGTATACAAGACATAAGCGGCCTCTAGCAAGACATTATGACTACCCAAGTCGTACGAATATCAAATCGATACAACTTAATCAATAGTGTATATAACATCCTTTTGTCACACGATATCCTTTTGATCAAACATAAGGCATGGAATTGTCATCCAACATGTTCAATCGTTCTAGTCTAGATCTTTAGGTAGACTGAAAACATCCAAGTGACATTGATCAATATCAATTCACTTAGACTAGGCCTTTTAACAGTCTAACACATCGAGGGATCCACTGGATATCTCTTTTTATATGAGAGGGACAAATTATATCTTGATTACACAAATTCATCACATTGCTCACACAATAACCAATCATAACCTTTATAATCGTCCGGTTAAAGACAACGTTTGATAGTGTCAAATTACTATGTTCCTAATGTTGAAGTCTCTGATAATCTCAAATCAGAGGACTGAAAAATATACTTATCATGAGAAACAACTATGACTTAATCCATGTGATGTTCTCATAGTGGGTCGGTCTAGTACTTTGTTCCCTAACAAGTACTCGTGATCTTGATTCGTATCCCTATACGTATAATCATCATATGATCATCGATCAAGACTCACACTAGTCTTAATTCATTATAGTTCCCAGTATAATGATCGACTAGGGACATTTAGGATATTTATGTAAATACCCATGGATCTTATTATAATGTAAACATGCAAATTAATTATAATAAACAACAAATGAAATCCTATATTTTATTAACTAAAAGTATTCATAAAGACAGTTAATGGATTGACCTAGGGCATATGCCCCATCAATACCCTCATCTTACTCTATAGGGCTGGGCTCCTCTGCGACAAGGTGGCTCCTCCGTGACAAGCTGGGCTCCTCCGAGACCTCCAAGCAAAGAACACACCATGCAGATACGTTGAAATCCCGATCCAAATGGACCATGTCCATGTCCTTATCCCTGTGCACGACTAGATCGATGTCCCTATCAGTGCACTCGATTGGATCTCTTTGCCACGACCGTCTAACCGTGGTTTTACTCTGATCATGTATTCGAGCCGTCGTCACTACCCCAGACCCAATCGAATCCAGTAGACCGTGTACAAAGTAGTAAGCATGGTCAGCGTCAGTATCGACAGCACTCCAGCCTACTCCATCAAGCGTAGATACCGATCCATATAATGCATCACCATTCTTGAACTCAACCCAATCCTTGAGTGTCCCCATCGACGCCACCGTAGTGCGTAACTAGACATCGGCCTCGCCGAACAACGAAGCTGATACGATGCTCGACCTCATATGATCTGATGTGGCTAAGACGTCATGAACCTTTGCTGCTTTGAGATTCGTACCACCGTGAACTTTTTCGAGTGATGTCGTTGAAACTCGCGAAACTGCCTCGCCTTAGGCGTCCTTCTAATTCCCATATCAGTTGGCGCGCTCAACATCTCCTAATGTAAGTACGAGTTCAACCCATTCACTCGAACGCACTTGTTGTTTGTTTTTTTTTCTATCATGATTTGTCAAGTGTGTTATTATTTTCTTAGCAACTTTAAATGCACGTGTTTACTTGCACGAAAACTCCTTTCCTACGTTTACTAACGCATCTGAACAAATTTTAAAATGTGACCAGTCTTGAGATATACAATCTCGTAAGATTTATACTTAGGTGGCCACTAACCGTTAGAACGATTCGTGAACTCTACCTCAACTCGTAACACTTAATTCATTTATAAGTCCCTAAAGGTGGTGGTCGACTTCACCAACCCTAAGACTATAAATGTATAGTGTCACTAAAGTGGAGTTACTTGGGCTTCTGATCCAACAGTACTACTCCAAAGCTTTCTTCAAAGCTAAAGGAGTCCGTACATGATGTAATCGTTAGCTCTCAAGTCATCTCAACACTCTGCTCCCTTAGAGTCTGCGTAATCCCACTTGTCTCACAATTTATTTGTAGGGCACCTATTGATTTCTTTTTCCTAACATTTCACCTTCTACCTCGTCTCAAACTTTGTCAGTTTTAAAATTCTTTCTTGGAGCATAAATAGGCATTGTTGAACTCTATTGATTGAGTTTTACTTTGCTTGGCAATCTAAATATATGAACATCAAGAGTTGCCATGATTTAGCATCTGTTGGTTAATTTATTTCAAGTGCATTTTAAAAGTTATGATCATCATTTTGAAAGCCTCAGTTTTAGGTACCCTCTACTATGGTCCTCAAGTCATCATCATATTGAAAGCCCTTCATCCATTATCTCATATTATAGAATTCATTCAATTTTTTTATGATGCCTTTCTTTTGTCGCTAGATAATATGGAAGCAATTTGCACAACTAGATACAACTCAAATAGCTATGCAAGTGATTGAGATAGCATAGTCTAAATTTAGACTTTGAGGCACTTATATTTGGCCTGCGGTCAGCCAATTGCTAACAATCGTGACTCATGTAACAAGTGCAAGAAATATGAGCTTAACCTGATCTCGTGCCTCCTCGGCCACTGTAGGCCCTGCCTGAATCCTGCAGCACCACGATCATTCCTAGACCCGGTCTGAGGTGTCATCGCATTTTCCATAGCCACGATTCCTCGAATCAGTGTATAATTATCGATATCGTACATAGTATATTACAACATAACAAATATACCATATATGATACATTTTTATTTTTCCAAACTCTCCTCACTTCCCAACGAAGACCTAAGTCAGGATCATAGGGTTCCACGCTAAGTTCAACCATTCCTAACTTCCGCTGATTTTGTTTTTTTAATTTCAAGAGTCGAGTATTTAAAACTTCGGCTCTGATACCAACTGTGACGTTGGTATCACAATGTCTTAAGCCATGAGATTCTCAATACCAACTGTGACGGCCCCAATTTTTTGCAAATTGGGCCCTGCCAGGCCTAAGCCCACGTGGACCCCCGAGCCAGTCTCGCAAGGTCAACGCAGACTTAGTCAGCCTTCCAATCTCTCTCATTATACGTAAATTCACAAGTTTTAAGTTGAGTTATTAATGTTTTGCAAGTTTTAAAATTTAGCGGAAGCAATTACTACAAATAAATAACTCAACCGTAATGTCAAAAAATTAGGCAACCTAATTGTGGAACCCAACATAGATATATCATCATTGGAGGACAGTAAATAAAAAATATACAAAAATCACCTAGCTATGGAGCTTTCCCCCAGCTACTCGTTTGCGGCTCTGCACTCAGTCAAATATAAGAATGACGAGCACAGGTAAGTAAAGCCAGTAGGACATATACAACATTTCAAAATAACCAAAGCAGTCGAATTCATGCAATTCGAAAGAAATGAATAGGTAACGCATGAATATAAAGACTGTAAATAATCCATCGATGAGTGATGCCAAAAAACAAGGAGTCCCGACCAGAAGGTCGTTGAGTCGCGGCAAAAGCCCAGTAGACTCGGGTTTAGGACGATACACCTGCCTCCCAGCCCTAACCCTTACGACTATTAGATATCCACGGACCCGGATAAGTGCCCCCAACGTACACTCAATTGGGAGCTATCGATGGCGTCCAGATAAGAGCTCATATCGCAGATATATAGTAACCATTACTCACTTGCCAATGGACCCCTCTTCCGACAACAATTTCAAAGATAGCTATCACAAAGCAGTAATCAACAATAGTGAAAAGAAGCTATCACAAAGCAGTAAACAATAGCCAATGGACCACTCCACGCAATAGCACTTTCAAAGATACTATCCAAGCAATGAATAACAATATCAAAGCAATGATCAACAATATCCAAGCAATGAAATTATTGTATAGTTCCTCAGTGGTTTACTTACCTCGAGAGATCGCGAACCTCAAAACGTCTCGCTTGCGTCTCGATTTGAGCACCCAACACCCGACTCCTAAGTCCCATGGCCTTCAAAATCATTGAATCCATCGCGTCGTCGAGCTTCGTCGAAGTCGTGCCTCTCGTCGAGGATCGATCGGTTCGACGACGCGCCACCTCGCAGTTGCTCCACGCCGTTCACCGTGTCGTTGTAGCTACCATGCAGTCGTCGCTGCAGTGCCGACGCCGACGTCGCGCCACCGTCGCGTCGCCGCTACCGACCACCGTCGCCGCTGCCGACCGCCATCGCCGCCGATCGTCACTGGCCAACTCCGTCGTCCAACAATCCGCGCCGGAGGCGCCGCTACCGGCCTTCAGGTCGTCTCACCTCTGCAGTTCCGCGCCGCTACTGCCATCGTCCGGTCTCCGCACCGCCACTTCTGTCGTGCCACCGCTGTCCCTCGTTGTCGCCCTGGTCCGCGACCGCGCAGCAACGCCGCTGCTGGGCATCTCGGCTGCCGCTGCGGGAGTGGCTGCTGGAGTCCCACCGCGCCGCTGCTGGAGTGCGTCGCATCCGCGGCCTTGCTCCTCGCCGTGAGCCACCCCGTTCTCCCGCCCCACTCCTCGCCGGAACTCTCTTTCTCTCTGGTTTTGCCATCTCTCTCTATCCTATCCTTTCTCTCTTATCCGAATCTCTCACTCTTTTTTAGTTTTCAAATCAAATTTGTCCTCAAGATTTGCACGGAGCGGAACTCGAGGCACATCAAATACCAATTTATTCAATCTTTTCTTAAAAAGTTATGCAGAGCACGCATCTCGATGCACCAAAAAAATTTGTACCACTACACTACTTCATCGACACTCACGCCACACGCATCACGAGGCTTATCCAATGTATATATATACATATATACATTTTTAACGTGACCACATTAAAACCACTATTGCCAATATAGCCACATTAAGCCACTATCTCGGTCCCACGTTGGCACACGACTCGAGGTGCATCCCCGTTTGTATTTCGGCTCACCGAATTTCCCGCTTATACTTTTCTCAACAATTACCATTATAATCTCAAATTGAACATTCTCGGTATCTCCACTCAAGATTCGGACATACGTATCCGACGAATGGATCCCACAAACGACCCTGACCTGACACGTGGCACAAGTCAAATTTTCTGGTCGTTACATAAAATCTCTAGTTACAATTAAGATGTAGGATAGTTTTGAATCCTAGTCAAACTAGGACACTTAATGAGAATCTTCAAAATGAGTTTTATAAAATAAAATTCATCAACCTAAAAAACATTAAATCGCGGAAATCCAATCTTTGTGTATGACCCAATATGTTCATATAACATCGGCACCGAACCAAAACTCTCTTCGGCACACAAATCATAAGTGGCCTCTAGTGAGACATTATGACTACCCTAGTTGCACGAAGATTAAAAAAATGATACAACCTAATAGAAAGTGTATATCATATCTTTTGGTTACGCGATATCTTTTTATTGAACATAATACATGGAATGTCACCCTTATATTTCAATCTAATAGCCTCGATTTTTGAGTTGATTGAAATTTTTAAGTGACATTGATCTAATCAATTCACTAGATATGACCATTTATCAGTCTAACTTATCAAAGGGCCCAATAGATATATCTCTCTAAATGAGAGGGATAAATTTCATATTGATCCCACAACATCCATACATTCATCGGATAAAGACCAATCACAACTTTAATAATCGTTTGGTTAAAATGACTTTTGATTGTATTGAATTATTGTGCTCCTAATGTTAGAATCTTTAGTGATCTCAAGTCAAAAGACTAAATGATATAACTATCATGAGAAACACTTATGACATTGACCATGTAGAATTCTCATAGTTGGTCGGTCCAGCATCTATTCGCAATAAATACCCATGATCTCATTTTGTATCTGTATATGCATATCATCACATGATTATCAATCGAGATTCATGCTAGTCATAATTTATTATTATTCCCATAATAATAATTGACAAGGGACATTTAGAATAACAAAATAATTATTCATGAATACGATTGTAAAAGAAATATGCATCTACTTGCAATAGTTATACAACATTTACATAATTTCCTTAGGACAAATACCCCAACATCCCCCACTTGCACTAGGTCCAATCCTACATGTATCCAATACCGCATAACCTTAATGTGTTCTTAGTGGAGGAAGTTTATTTATCTATATGTTACATTATTTCATACTAATGTTTCTGTAAATCTTCATGTTCTTTCTCTAATAAGACAAAAATGCACAAATGATTGTTTAGATTTATAGTGTGATTTAGGTTCTATAACCTAAATTTATCAATTGGTTTTACAATAAAAGCCAAAATTGTTTCCAACACTTGGAATCATACCTTATTCAATTACGAACCTTAGATCTAAACATTTTCCTCGGCTACATCAAATGCTTATTAATAACTCAGTTTATGTTGTATAATTTATTAGAGTGAGTCTAAAATGTTTCCAACATCTTCCTACGATGTTAACACATATCCATATTGCGATCATTAATCATTTATCAATAAATATTTAGTGACCTTTGTTGGACTAAATGGTTAGTCACTTTTACTCCACCCGAGATTTTGATAAAAACAAAGTGAAAGTACACTAAAAAGTTTATCAAATGTGTTTCAATTAGTCAAAGTTTGTAGAGTATCACATCTCATGTGTTCAAGCCATACAAGTTCAAGATTCGGTCCACACAAGAAAACAAAGACGAAAGATCATATTACATATTGTAACATTGATGTAAGGTACACAGGTTCATTTATGCAAACCTAATGCATTAGTTCAAATTGCTTTTCAAATTTCAAGTGATCATTTGGAGTCTTAAATGAAACTCACCACTTGAATCGGTCTTATAAGCTCAAACTATGTGAAACCATGTTTTTATATTCCCATCGTACTTTAAAAACCATTATGGAAAATCTCAGAAATGAAAAAACTTGTTTTGAAAGGTATTTGAAAAAAAAAACTGAGTATTTGCAAAAAGCCCCTATGTAAGTCATGAAACTGGGATTTCCCATTTTCAGAATTAGTGAAAACATCAGGGCAACCTAAACAGTTTCTATGACCCTTAACAAATATGTATAACATGTTATAAGAGGTTTGGTAGGGTCTCGGATGCGATAATGGGCCACTAACTCTAGAGCCAAAAATATTTATTTTGAAGCCCCGATAGTTAGCGCGCAAATAGTAATATTAGCGTGCTAATTGCAGAGTTAGCATGCTAATATTCAGCATTACCGTACTAGCTTAAAGGATTAGTGCACTAGGTCCCAATATTAGCGCGCTAATTGCTTTTCTAATAGCTTTTTTATAAAGCCAAAAATAACACTTTAATTTGAATAGATGATCAAATCTGAGCCCTTGGAACTCTAGAACGATTAAAATTTGTTGAACAGGAATGTAGAATATTTTCAAACCACCTAGAACATTTTATTGCCTTGTCAAGCAAAGAAAACCGAATTATGCTCATAATTTTCAAATAAGAAGCTTGAATTCTTGTGTGCTATCACTTGTAATCTTTCAAAGCAACTGAATCACTCTTAAAACTAGTATTATTGAGGCATTCTAAAGCTTACAATATCCATTCTAGAACTTATTTTCAAATCACTCTTTTGGGGTTGTAAGAAAATATGATTTCCTAGCTTTTCTTGTGCTTAAATTTCATAATTTTGTGTGCTTGACTTGTGGAAATCATTTGTTGTGTTCTTCAACATATCTGCTTTGGGTTTTACACTTAAAATTGATTTACTAAACCCTAGGACTGGTCTGGACAAGACTTTGCACTCAAACTTGATTTCTATAAAATTTCTTGTTCTTTAGATTTGAAACCGAATTTGTTTTGATCGATTCATTCGAAACAGTTTCATATTTGAAATTTGCATAAAATCAGTGATATACTTGCATTTCTCATTTGTTCTTATACTTGTGGGCATTAGAGTAGTTGGCTTTGTGAGGCTTGCTTGTATTTGAATTTGGTGTCGTTTTACTTTGTAAAGTGAATTTGGTTATTTTCATCTATTCTTTTTAAGTGATTGATTGTAAGACTTATTAGGATCTAAGTCAAAGGGAAGACCTAGTTGAGGCTAGACATAATCCCTAGTTGCGGCTAGGTAAGAAGTCCTAATTTGTGATTAGGCATTCTAGGCTTGTACGCTTATGTTGTAACACTTATTGGCAATATAAGTGGGGGGTTTGAAAATCCTAACTGGGGAGGTTAGGTAGTGGATGTAGATCATTGGATCGAACCACTATAAATTGCATGTCTCTTTCCATCTCTTCTATCTCCTTCATCTTGGTTTACATTCATACTTGCGTTTGAGTGAGTCTATAGCATCTTTATTTTTGAATTATTTTAAAAAGGCGATAACTTCTCGATACACCCAATTCACCCGCCTCTTGTGTGTGGTTTCAATTGGTATCAGAGAGGGTTATTGCTCAAAGTGTTGTTAACGTATCTTTGAGTGTTTTTGTGCAAGGAAGCAAACTTTAAATCCGGCTCGCCTTAGGTAAGGCAACTGCTCGAGTACGCCTCCGTATTTTGATGGAACCAACTATGCTCATTGGAAAGTAAGGATGAAGTTTTATATTGGGGTGCAAAGTAGACTTTCATGAGACTCAATTTAGAATGGGTACACTCCACCGGAAAAGCCTGTGAGAGAATACACCACCGAAGAGACTAAGATTGAGTTCTCAAATGATCAAGTCATGAATCATTTATTTTACACTCTTAGTGAGAACAAATTCAACCGAGTTAGTGCTTGTCAAACGGCTAAGGAACCGTGGGAGAAGCTAAGGGTACATTATAAAGGTACACTTCAAGTGAAGAAGACAAAGTTGAGAATCTTTGTGGAGCACTATGAGACTTTATGTGTTAGCTCCGATAAAGAAATAGCCATCGCCATCACTCAGTTCACTAAGCTCTTGAATAAGATCAAAAATATTGGAAAGAACTATGATCAAGAGACTTCGATGTACAAATTCCTTAGAGGCTTACCTAAGGAATGGGATGCCAAGAATTATGCTATCCAATCGATACAAAACCTTGAAGAGTACACTTTTGATGCCTTGTGTGGAGATCTAACAGACCATGAATTTGAACTAAAGGACCGAGCTAGATTGGAATCATTGAGTAAGGATACTAAGAGTTTAAGAAAAAAGATTGCTTTGAAGGTAAATACCACCGGCTTCATTGGTTGAGATCATTAAAGATGAGAAATCTAGTGATGACAATGATCTTGAGGAGGAAGTAGGCATGCTCTTTAGAAAAGTCAACTAGGTCATGTACAAGCAAGATAAGTATAAGAAGAAGTTCAAGAGTCGAAGCAAGGGAGGAAAGTCAAGTGAGACCATATGCTCCGTGTGTGGCAAACCGGGCCACATCAAGGTGGAATGCAAGTCCAATAAGGTGTTGGACAAGAAGAAAGGCAATAAGAGATTCGAGGTGAGATGGGATGATTCATCTCCATCAAGTTCCAAATCCTAATTGGAATGTGAGAAAACAATACTTTGTCTCATGGCACAAAGTGGGGTAAACTTTAACATTTCGATTTTGAGGATGTTGATGATTTGGATGATGTTCCTAATGTTGATGAGCTTAGGAAAGAGTTGGAAAATGAGGTTAAAAAAACCAAACTACTTAAAAAGAGCCTGACCATAGCAATTAGTTAGATTGAGTCACAAAATGAGACCATTAATGATCTCGAAAGTGAGTTGAATGAAGTCATAAAGGAGAAAGATGCTTTAGTCAAGAAAGTAAAGGACTTGACTTGCACGGTGCACAAGTTCACCAATGGTAAAAAGATGTTTGATATGAAGTTGGGAACACAATGACGTGCACCCAACAAGATAGGCATAGGTTATAGAGCGAACTTGTTGAATTATATGAAATTGCTATATGATGCTTTAGATCCTTAAAGTGCAATAGATATCATGCAGTCGGGAAACGTGCCTTATGAAAGGCCAAAATGGGTAGACTAGCATGGGGAGTTAAGAATGTTTATGATACTACCTTTCTCGGACCCGAAGGTGTTTGGTTACTAAAATCTAGTGTTTTTCCCATTGTGTAGGATGCGAGGAAGAACACCCTATGGCACTTGGATAGTAGGTGCTCAAGACACATGACCGGAGATGCACATCAATTCATTGAATTAAAGAGACATAATGGTGGAAAGGTCACATTTAGGGACAACAAAAAAGGAAAGGTTATAGAACTTACAACCATTGGTAACGATTTACTTTCCATTCCTAATATTTATTTTGTTGATGGTTTGAAACATAACTTTCTTAGCATTAGTCAATTGTAAGACAAAGGATTTCATGTCATGTTTAAATCATCAAAATGCATTGTTGGGAATGAGAAGCATGAAACTCTATTTATTGCATATAGAGATAAGAATGTTTATGCCATTAACCTTGATGAGATGCATATGCAAAATGTTTCATGTTTTGATACTCAAAGAGAATGTGATGCATGGTTGTGGCATCGTAGACTAGGAAATTCTAGCATGGAAAACTTGTCCAAATTGAACAAGCATGATCTTGTAAAGGTCTACCTAAATGCACTTATAAGAAAGACAAGGAATGTCAACCTTGTATTCTCGATAACAAGTAAAATTGCATTTAAGACGAAATAAACAAGTGATGTGACCAGAGCATTGGAACTTATCCATATTAATTTGTTCGGACCCACCCAAATAGAAAGTCTAGGGGTAAATCATATTGCTTTGCCATTGTAGATGATTTTATTAGGTATACATGGGTTTATTTTCTAACTCATAAGCATGAAGTGTTTGATATGTTTCTGAAGTTTTGTGCTTTGGTTGATAATTAAAAGGGGTATAAAATTACCATCATTAGGAGTGATCGGGGTGGTAAGTTTGTCAATAAGAACTTAGAGGAGTTTTGTGCTAAACAAGGATACACACGCTAACTATCTTGTCCTAGGACACTATAACAAAATGGAGTTGTAGAAAGAAAGAATAAGACCCTCCAAGAGAGGTTTATGACCATGTGGACCGTAGCCATCAACATGGCGTGCTATGTTCTCAATAGGGTAAATGTTCGAAAGCAAATGAAAAAAACACTTTATGAACTATGAAAAGGCTAAAAGCCCAACATAAGTTACTTCAAAGTGTTCGGTTGTACTTGCATGTTCTAAATGATAAGGATCATTTGGACAAATTTTACCAAAAGTCAAATGTGTGCACTTTTCTAGGCTACTCCATGCATAGCAAAACATATAGGGTGTTCAATAGATCAACTAAAACTATAGAGGAGTATATTTATGTTAGATTTGATGAAGTAGATCCCAAAGTGAAAATGATGCATACCTTGAAAAAAATGAGGATTGATGATGATGATGATGTCATCTTAGGCCAAACATCCAATAGTCAAGAGGTTAAGGTGAGAGTGGAACTCAAACCTAGCGCACCTAAGAACTCAAGACTTCTTATAGGCCATCCCTCATAAAAAATTATAGGTGATCCAAACAAAGGAATAACCACTAGGTCATCATTGCACCAAGATGAGGGACACATAACTTTTGTATCACAAATGGAGCCTGCCAAGATAGATGATGCCTTAGGTGATGAGTTTTGGGTCATGGCTATGCATGAGGAACTAGGTCATTTTGTTAAGAATAAGGTATGGACACTAGTACCTAGACCTAAAGACAATACTATTATAGGCACCAAATGGGTCTTTAGAAATAAAAAGAATGAAAAGGGTGAGATTTTAAGGAATAAGGCTAGGTTGGTTGCACAAGGCTATAATCAAGAGAAATGAATTAACTATGAGGAAGCCTTTGCATTGGTAACAAGACTAGAAGCAATTCGGATGTTGTTTGCTCATGCTTGCTACAATGGGTTTCTATACCCAATGGACGTTAAAAGTGCATTCTTAAATGGCTTCATCAATGAAGAGGTATATGTAGAACAATCACCAGGTTTTGAAGAGCATGATCATCCAAGTTTTGTCTATCATCTTCGAAAGGCCTTGTATGGATTGAGACAAGCTCCTCGAGCTTAGTATGGCTTAGTGCATTTCTACTTGACAAAGGGAGAAAGGAATGCTAGATCCAGCTTTGTTAATTTTAATTAAAAACGTGACATGCTACTTGTTCAAATTTACATTGATGATTTTATCTTTGGGTCATCCAATACACGCTTACGTGATGAATTCTCATCATTGATGACCAATGAATTTGAAATGAGCATGATGAGTGAACATACTTCTTAGGCTTGCAAATTAAGCAATCCAAGCATGGCATTTCCATAAACAAAGTGAAGTATGTGAGGGACATGCTAAAGAAACTCGAATTTGAAAACTTGAAAGCTTGTGACACTCCTAGTAGCTCCAATGTCAAAATGGACAAAGACTAAGTAGGAAAATCTATAGATTCTAAACTTTATCGTGGCATGATTAGTAGTCTCCTATACTTGACCGCTAGTAGGCCCGATATCATGTTTAGTGTGTGTTTATGTGCTTAGATTTCAATCCGAACCTAAGGAATCTCACTTGAAATGTGTCAAGTGTATATTTTGTTATCTTAGTGGAACACTAGATTTGGGATTGTGGTTTAACAGAGCCAAGAATTTTGAACTCCGAAGCTTTGTTGATGCTGACTATGTGGGGAGTTTAGTGGAGAAGAAAAACACTTTTGGGTTTTGTCATTTGCTTGGAAATTCACTTATATCATGGTTTAGGAAAAAGCAAAATTTTGTTGCTTTGTTAATGGTCGAAGCCGAGTATATGGCTGCCAGAATTTGTTATACTCAAGTCTTGTACATGAAACAACAACTTGAGGATTACTAAATCCTAGTTGGTTTTGTTGAAATTTATTGTGATAATATAAGGGCAATCAACATATCAAGAATCTGGTGTTACACTCTCGTACCATACATATTGAGATTAGGCACCATTTCCTTCCCGATCACGTCCAAAGGGGTGATGTTAAACTAATCCATGTGCCCACAAAGAACAACTAGCGTGAATTAGGCATGTTTCGTAAATAAGAGCTTCTACACATGTTTTAATTGCTCCAATCCTTTTTATATGTCGTTAGTGAAGTGTCCATGAAGTATGAGGTGAATCGGAGTTCTTCGGCAAAAACTCAAAATTTAATTTCAAATTCCAGAGAATAATTAGTATGGTAGGTCTAATAATTAACACACTAATTGTCTTTGATTAGCGCGCTAATTCAAGGACCTAGCGCTAATCGTCCATGGCCCAGATCACTTATCCGCATCATCAGTGCACTAATTTTGTTATTAGCACGCAAATGTCATTCAGCCAAAACCAGTATATCATTGTTTTTTATCCTAAATTCTTATTTCCCACACAATAATCCTCTCCTCTTTGTCTTCATCCTCTCCAATGACTCTCCTACGATCCCTAGGTAAATTATATTACTTTCGTTGTCAATAAGGGGGAGCACTAGGCTCATCTATGTTAGTCTTCAGTGTTTTAATGTACATTTGCTATGTTGTAGACTCAGCTGTTTAGGTCGTAACTATGTTAATGTTCATTTTAAGTATTTAATATCATGAAAAATGTTTTTTGCATATCTCTGACTTACTATTATGCTTGCATTCATTGCCCTATATTGGTTGCATGTGAATGACTTTCATCAATATACATGTTTATGTCTCGTATTATGCATGTATAGTGAGGGGGAGTCTTCCACCCACTGTGTTGTTGTTATATTCATGGCTCATTTTCGGTTATTCTTGTTGTGAGGGGGAGCTTGGCCCTACTTTTTGATGTTATCAAAAGCAGGAGAAATGTATGCGTTGAATGCGTTGAACTTGAGATTGCTTGAGATTGCATTATGGATATGAATTATGTTTTTAAATGTAAAGTTCACATTGTTTGTTATCATAAAAAACGGGGGAGATTGTTGGACTAAATGGTTAGTCACTTTTACTCCACTCGGGATTTTGATGGAAACAAACAAAGTGAAAGTATACTAATAATTTTATCAAGTGTGTTTCAGTTAGTCAAAGTTTGTAGAATATCACTTCTCAAGTGTTCAAGCCATACAAGTTCAAGATTCGATCCACACGAGGAAACGTAGACGAAAGATCATATTACATGTTGTAACATTGATGTAAGGCACATAAATTCATTTACGCAAGGCTAATGCATTAGTTCATGCATATCATGTTTTACAAATCGCATTTCAAATTTCAAGTGATCATTTTGAGTTTTAAATGAAACTCACCACTTGAATCGGTCTTATAAGCTCAAATTATATGAAACTATGTTTTTATATTCACATTGTACTTTAAAAATAATTGTAGAAGTTTTCGGAAATGCCAAACTTGTTTTGAAAGGTTTTCGAAAAGAAAAATTGAGTATTTTCATAAAAGCCCCTATGTAATTCATGAAATCAGGATTTTCCTTTTTCGGGATTTGTGAAAACATCTGGACTACCTAAACATGTTCTATGAACCTTAACAAACATTATAACATGTTATAAGAGGTTTGGTAGGGTCTCGGATGCGATAAGGAGTCACATACTCTAAGGCCAAAAATATTTATTTTGAGGCCCCTGACGGTTAGCACGCTAATAGTTATATTAGCGTGCTAATTGCAGAGTTAGCATGCTAATTTTTAGCCTTAGCGCGCTAGCTTAGAGGATTAGCACGCTAGGTCCCAATATCAGCTCACTAATTGCTTTTCTAACAACTTTTTTTATAAAGCTGAAAAATCACACTTTAATTTAAATAGATGATCAAATCTGAGCCTTTGGATCTTTAGAATGGCCAAAAATTGTTAAAAAGGAATGTATAATATTCTCAAACCACCTAGAACATTTTATTTCCTTGTCAAGCAAGAAAAATCAAATTGTGTTCATAGTTCTCAAAGAAGAAGCTTGGATTTTTGTGTGTTATAACTTGTAATCTTTCGAGGCATCTGAATCACTCTCGAAACTAACTTTATTGAGGCATTTTAAAGCTTACATTATCCACATCAGAACTGATTTTCAAATCACTATCTCGTGGTTGTAAGAAAGTCTGATTTCCTAGTTTTTTTGTGCTTAAATTTCATATTTTTGTGCGTTTGACTTGTGGAAATCATTTGTTGTTCTCGTGAACACATTTGTCTTAGGTTTTACACTTAAACTTGATTTACTAAACCCTAGGACTGGTTTGGACAAGAGTTTGTACCTAAACTTGATTTTTATCAAACTTCTTGTTCTTTGGATTTGAAACCGGATTTGTTTTAATCAATTTGTTTGAAAGACTTTCATATTTGAGATTTTCACAAAATCAGTGATATACTTGCATTTCTCATTTGTTGTCATACTTGCATGCATTATAGTTGTTAGGCTCTAGGAGGCTTGCTTGTATTTGAATTTAGTGTCGCTTTACTTTTTAAAGTGAATTTGATTATTTTCATCTATTCTTTGTAAGTGGTTGATTACAAGACTTAGTGGGATCTAAGTCGAAAGGAAGACCTAGTTGAGGCTAGGCAGAAACCCTAGTTGCGGCTAGGTAATAAGTCTTAATTTGTGATTAGGCATTCTAGGCTTGTACACTTAGGTTGTAACACTTATTAGCAATATAAATGAGGGATTTGAAAATCCTAACTGGGGAGGTTTGGTAGTGGATGTAGATAATTGGATCGAACCACTATAAATGTGTGTCTCTTTCCATCTCTTCTATCTCCTTTATCTTGCATTGCATTCATACTTGCATTTGAGTGAGCATATAGCATCTTTTCTTGTTGAATTATTTTAAAAAGGCGATAACTTCTCAATACACCCAATTCACCCCCCTTTTGGGTGTAGTTTTAACCTTCACTGAAATCTATAAGATTTATATATATTTTACCCAAAGCATATGACATATCAAGTTGAATGTAAAGTATAACATATGTGATGTTTCTCATAGCTAATGCATATGGAATCTTATTCATATTGTCCCACTCATCTTTTTTCCTAAGACTTTGAGTCTTGAAGAGACTTACGTTATAAGACGTAAGTACAAATTATTTTAAGAATCTCGCATACTAAAACCTTTTCAATTATTTTTCAACATAAGCTCTATAATTTAGACCAATTAGCCTCTTAGATCTATCTCTATATATCTATAACATAAGGAAATAGTCCTAACTGTCTAAGAGTTTCCTTAAGAAACTTTTCCTTAACCAAAACTTCACATTCTGCAAGGTTAGAACATCGTTTCTGATGAAAACTTTATCAACATACAGATTCAAATAATTGCGTTCCCCCTAACCTTTGCTTATACCCAATGTTTATCTTCAATTCATTGAACATAATTCATTTATTATTTCATAAAAAAAGACCACAACACTAATAAGCTTACTATAATCCACAAATGGATCTTTTAAGCTTGCATACTCTTCTATGATTCTCAAGATAATCAAAACCCTTAGGTTGTGTCATACATGTCTTTAAGTAGCATAGAGCAATGCTATTTTGACCCTCATTTATCATATCTTATAGTCAAACTATAAAGTATTGACAATTAGAATTCTAGAACTTGAGCTTAGCTACAAGTAAAATATGTTATCATAATCAACACCTTGATTTAGATTTAAATATTTCTATAAGCTGTGTTTTAAGTATGCATCTTTTTTTAAATTTTCATGTTAGTTAAATTATTTACATATACAGCTTTTAAGTAAATGAATCAAGTCCCAAACTTGAATAATATACATGAATTAAAATTTAGAGTTTATTAACACTTAGTCTCTTCATCTATTCTATATGAGACATGTCTCTTGCTAAGTAATGATTTATTTTAATCTAGTATTAAAAATATCACAAGTATCATTAATAAGAAATTCTAGATTTCTCTAGCCAATTTCTTATTATTCTAGACTTTTAAGAGATATATGTATTTATAATTAGTCAACTAGTTCAAAACTTTGTTGAGCATCCTAAAGTGGTTCAGTTCACATTTGTGGCTCTTGATCATTTCAAGATTTATTTTATTCCCAATAGTGTCTTTGAAATATACTTTTTATTTAGAAAGACATCATTTTAAGCAACAAACATTTTGTTCTCAATTGTATAAAAGAGTATCATAATGTTCAACCACACTTTGACAAAAATGACTTAGGCATCAAACTTTATGTGACTTGGTGTCTTACGAAAGTCTCGCCGCCTTGAATCTCAATAAAAGACAAAATTGGTCTTTTTATTCCATATTGTATATGGAGTTTTATCAACCACTTTAACGAAAATAAAGTTTAGTGCGAAGTGCAGTGGTTTCTAAATAATAGTCTCAATAAGACATCATAGGAAGGTTATATGTGATACATTATAAATAAAATTATATTATATATAGTTCGATTTCTCCTCTTAAAACATCATATCTCAAATGATGTTCCTAGAGGAGTTAATTGCTAGACAATCCCATAATCTCGAAGATGGTCATTTGAATTCACGGTTCAAATATTATCCACCTTGATCTCCTCAAAGTATGTTAACGGTTTGCTAAGTAATTTTTATTAATACTCATTTTGTAATGTTTGCGACAATCCGAAATTATGTCTTTCTGATAGGATTTGTAATTCATTATAAAATGAATAGTTCCATTCTATTAATAACGAAATTCGTTCTTTAAGGCTTATCTTTAGAACTAGGTAAAGTCTTGCTCACAACTAAGGTTTTTGTGTCTGACTTAAACGCCTTTGGTAGCTTTTACCTTCCTTTTATCTTTATCTACTAAGTTTTACTAACCATCAAATATATGTCTAAGGCTCTTATTGTAAGAAACTGTTTTACAGTTTTAAAAATCTTGAAAAAATCTTTTCATGTCATTCATATTATATAGTTGAAAACTATTTTGATGAATTATAGATCAAATCTACTACCAATTTTTGGCATATGAGGATTCAAGCCTTTTGAGATAATTAATATAGTACTTTCATGTTCCAAACATAAAGAGATATTAATAGGTTCTCAACCATTTTACAAGAATCTAGGAATTTTGGTAATCTTATACCTTTTTCCATTGTGACTTACTATTGGAACATTTCCTTGAGTGTCTTCAGTGTTTCATTATTAACTATCACGGTACTAAATTTTTCTGAAAGTCTAATTTATATTTACTACTTGGACATATGATTCTTGTAATAAAATATGGTAGTTTTAAATGAACAATTAATCTAAGACATGCATCCTTATTTTTATGGTTGATAATATTTATCAATTTTCCAATCAAATCAAGGAAACTACTCTTGGAAATGATTTTATCCAACTTAAGGATTGATAGTAGTTACTTTGTATTAATGTTACAAGGATTCTAATATCTATACCTAGAAGATTATGTAAAATAATTTATTATTGAGTTATTATACTCCCACTTGATCAATAAACCTCATAAATATTAATTTAGTGGTCTAAGAACCATATTTCACTTAATTTTGAGACAACAAGAGCATAACACTCAAAACCAAGTTATTTAGATAGGTTTTTGACCAAAAAAAAGTTATTTAGGTTGGAAACAATTACCAATTGCATTAAAACATGTTATGTCTCATCTATGCTTAAATCTCAAAACCATTTTGATAGTTTTTTAAGTCAAACCAATTTAAAACATCCAGGTAACCGTTGCTCGACTTGCCTCACCAAGATAAGACAATATAACCCTGCGGATACAGACCCTTATTAATGTAATCGATGACTTGACAAGTGTTTTAAAATTGGATGGGATTGACTTCAGTTTTTTTGAAGATGGATTTTAATAAGTTTTATGATCCTTTTATATTTTTATGATAATTAATTCTAACATCTATATAATTCGGGAATATCCTGTATGTTAATATGCATAGAATAAAGATCATAAAATGAAAACAAGAAACAATTTCATGTAAATATTAACGAGGCCTCAGAAAACAAGTTAGGAAATCAAATGCTATTCATTAGTAGAAAAGATTTCCATGAATAGCAACCCCATTCGCGGGGTCATAGGGTAGAGAGAGGCCTAGTCAATCTAATTGACAAATTAGTCTAATAAATATCAATTCGAATTTACTTAATTAAAACCCTTTTTAATTAAAATATCTCAATATGCTAAATTAAATAATTAGATACACTATGAAAAATTTGATACTTTATTTTTTACACAGTCTTGCTAAGATATTCCAAACTTCACCTGTGGACTAGTCAAAAAACATGATCGGCTAAAAACTTAAGGGATCATTTGTTGTCGTGGTAAGTCTAAACTAATTGTTTAAGACCCTAATTATAATACATTCCCTAAAACCTTTCCCGCTCTGCCACGGAACCTAAACCTTATGACCCTCAAAACTAGTGACTTGCACGCACTTAGTTTATTCATAATCTTTGAGCTCTTTTCCACGTCCCTTTGAGACATTATCCCTAACTTTATGCAAGTTCTCGATTTGGTCGGAGTGATCTCAAGGGCAAAATTTCTTACGACTAAATCATTTATAGATTTATGAGAAATCTGGAATAACATGTTCCTTAGGGATGCTTGAGGTCATTTTTAAACTCGGATATATTCATAAACTTTATTTTGGCTCGCATAACTGATTTGTCTCTGGCCAAGAGGTGGCAGTGGGGCCCACTTACCTCACGGACTGCAAACAAATAGTGGCATAGTGTGTTAATCAAGTTGTTATTCCTGCAAGACTACTCTAGTGCTTTGGGCAAAGCTAAAGGAGTTCGTACTCATTTTTTTGCAGCCTAAGTCATCTTAACACTATCTGCTTCTATAGAGTCCACTTAAAACCTATTTGTCTCACATCTTTTACATGTCCCTAATCATCGATTTGACAATATTTGGAATCTACTATGTAGTGTAAACTAGACATTTTTAGCTATCATATATAATTTTCTATATAGTATAACTCGCTCACAAATGCCAACTATTATACTACACATATTATACTTGTCAGCCCAGGCAAAAGTTTTTCTCCTCTTGCATATGTCCTTTCTTAAATAACCTTCAAGTCAATTGAGTTTCTTGACTCACAACTTGCAGTATATGTGACATAATCACCATACATCTTAGTCTCATTGAAGTGTGGTAGTCTCTAATTCCATGGATGTTTTTAAACTACATTTTTAGACTACCCTTTCTTATTTGTTCCAGCAGCCAAATTAGTGGTGCATTGAGCTGGGAAGTCCTAGCTTACAAAAATCGTCTTATAAATTATCTTTAATGAACCTAAAATAGGCATCCCACACAAATTTGTTTAAGAAACACCTTACATTTGGTTGTCATGCTGAGAATAAGGTATGTGTTGACTTTAAATATGGTCGAGTCCTAACTCGCCTATCACGTAGCTAGTATGATATAATGTCACTATTTCCAAACATGTAGGAAATGAAATAGTAGTTAAATGTTGCCCTTAGCATAGCATTCAGATACTTCTCGAGCTGGGACTTTAGCCTATAGTGGTAGCACTAGTATCGATGATGTTACAACTAAAACCATTGAGCTTCTGCGAACATTTAATCTTGTAATGTCATAGTTGCTCATATCTAAAAGAAATAACTAGTTATTTCTCCTTTGGTGATGTCATCAGACTACTCAGTGGTTGCGCTGATGTTAAAGTCTTTGGCTCATACTATACCCTTTTATGTCCTTTATGGGTGCACTAGAAACTACTGCGTATTTGTCCTGACACTGGCATACTATTCCTTAAACTTTGGCCGCGTCTCCACTTAAACTTCTTCACTGCCTTAGTATTCCACTTAGCCTATATTGTCTCTGGTAGAGGTTTGGTACTATTTTACGAGTCCTCTACTTTTCGTATTTGCCTCGATCATGATGCACATCTTTAATTGCATCAACTAGTTGTCTAAGCCTTGAGGAGTGTGCTATCTTTGCTAGTTGTCGATCATGAGCAAAAACCTTCTCACAAAGAATTAGATAAAGAATAATTGTGGGTGTCATATCACTCGTCATGCCTCTAGCTACAGCTGCAGTTAGCTCACTTGAGCCGTCCGAAAAATCTCCAAATGGAGCCAAAGTCTTAACTGGATGCTTAACCACAATGGAACTCGAATACTTGAGAGGAGCCATGATACATGGCAGATGCTCACTCAAAGGATTCTTTGACTATGCTAAATTTTAGGCAAACTAGGCATTGCCACGTCGTTGGACACATCACCAAGTCATGCCATGTCACTTGCACACATATCCATGATGTCCAACGAACTAACAATATAATACTCCGACTTAGTCAAATTCGATGTTTAAATGATATTTTCCTGAAATATACTAAGTTATAAAGTTTTATGACTTAACCTTTTTTATACATATAAGTTATTTTAGTAGCGAAAGTCTTAATGATTTGCAAATAAGTTATGTAAACGAGTTTTACAATGCTTAACAAACCTATCCCGATAAAAAGATACCATGCATATTAATAAAGGTGACAATAATGCATAATAAATGTTTTACATGTATTAAGTAATAAGTCTCCTAAAATGATCCCCAAAAAATAGTACATACATAAATACAAACACCTACACGTGAAACTACCGTAGCTCTTTAGATCCGGATCATCGTATAATCCGCAACTTGCCACCAAAAAATAATGAGAAGTTCCAGTGAGTAAATTCCAGAGAAATTCAGTTAGTATTCACAAGAATTCAAGAACAATAGCTATAATTAATGCAGATAATGTAAATAAATGAAAATGTAAAGCATGAATATAAGTCACTGAAATAACTAAAAGTATGGAACGCGAATATGGTGCGTAGCTGTCGAGCCCTAGGATGCAAATACTAATCAAGAAGGCCCTGTATGCAAGGTAATCCCCGCACCCTCTTCGCGGTTGAAATGAGGAACTCTATTTGTCGGAAGGTAGACCTCCGCCTAACGCCTCAAATGAGAGGAACTCTATGACGGAGGTGAGCCTCAAGTACACCCACTCTAGAGATCATCGACACATGAAAAGGAATCTCATACGTAGTATAAGGTACAACCAACGTTGTAGCAACAATTGGATCATTATCTACAAGAGTGTCGAAAATGGGTCATACCGTCCCTTCGACCATACAGAGACAACTGTAGGAATAGAGTACGTATGCAAGCTGAACTGCCGAAAAGTAAAAGTGAAATAAGTAAATTTCAAGGGAAATAAGTATATTCTAATATGACTTTTGCATGAGTTTACTTACCTTGATGCTCATGAAATCACTCCGAAAAGACCTACCCTCGCACCTTGAACTGCACGCTTGACACGCGAGTAGCCTCTGAATTCCATGGTGTCCAATTTTATCATTTTAAAATGTTTATGTATAACAGTTAATGATTTTATAATGAAAAAAAATTAGAATTTTATTTCAAATTTCAATTGTGGCACGCTTTTCGAGCTACACCGGGGTTTCAAACGCATGAAAAAGTCTAGAAACCTATGTTTTATCTTTTTCCAGTTTTTCATATTTTCCTTGATTATTCTAAATTTTTTCATAATTTTCTAGCTTCTAATTTTTTGTAAATCAATTTATTTAAAATCAAATTTAATTATCATTTTAAAAATGAATTATTATTATTATTATTATTATTATTTAATTGGGTGGGGCCCTGAACCAGGTAAGGGTTCGGCCCAACCGGGCCGGGCGACCCATTCCCTCCAGATGAATTTGTTTCTTCCCTATAGATGAATGTCTCTGGAGAAGTGATGGATTTCGGTAAAATCTTTCATTTATTTATTTATTTATATTACACTTGTTTTCTTAAACAACAATAACAATAATTACATTAACATCAACACAAACTACACAACTATATCAACACCATTAAATCTTTAAATTTCTTGAAAAACTTAACCACAAGAACTATTACATAGCTTGAACTAGAAGGATCGCCAGTACAAGAGGTGGTGATGCCGAAGCGAGAGAGGCCGAAAGTGTTGTGAGAAGAGAGATTGATATGGGTGATGAAGTAAAGTTGGAGAAGAAGAAGAAGAAAAATGACTGATTTCTTTTTTTGTAAATGTAGGATAGTGATGTGATGGTGATGGTGATGGTGATGTGATGAGTAATGTGATGGGTGATGTGACCTCTAAACCCCTGGCTATCCATACACTTGTGTTATCAACACCTCGCATCGTTCGACACTTTCGTCACTACATGCATGCAACACGACCACTGAGAATCTTAACAATAGTGTGACGTGAACATTTAATAATAATATAATAAATTAAACATGTCAGATAAAAATTACAAAAATACCTCGTCAAACATGCCTAAGACTTTTTCTGCGGCTTCCACGTAGGTTTGAGCTTAAGGCCTTGATGAAGGTCACCCAAGAGGGGGGGGTGAATTGGGTTACCGAGTAGTTTTTGCCCCTTTTAAAAACTTTGTGCGCAATTTACAACTATGATGTATATATAAGCTATGCAAGTAAAAGAAATCTTTGGAAATATAAAGTGACACAAGATTTATAGTGGTTCGATCCAACGATCTACATCCACTACCTAACCTCCTCGTTAGGATTTCAACCCACTTATATTACCAATAAGTGTTACAACCTAAGCATCACCTAGGATTTTCCCACCAGCCGCAACTAGGATTTTCCCGCCTAGCCGCAACTAGGATTTTCCCCACCTAGCCTCAACTAGGATTTTTCCCACCTAGCCGCAACTAGGATTTTCCCACCTAGCCTCAACTAGGATTTTACCCACCTAGACTCAACTAGGATTTTACCCACCTAGCCTCAACTAGGATTTTTCCCACCTAGCCTCAACTAGGATTTTACCCACCTAGACTCAACTAGGATTTTTCTCACCTAGCCGCAACTAGGATTTTCCCTTTCGACTTAGATCCCACTAAGTCTTACAATCTTTCAATTACAACAATTTTCTTTGGAAAAACAGAGATACACTTTACAACAAAAGTGGTATCAAATTCAAACACAAGCAAGCCACCTAGAGCCTAACTCTTATGCATGCAAGTGTGAGCATAAATGGAATATGCAAAATATGTTACTGATGTTGATGCAAATTCCAAATCTGAAATCGTTTCAAAAACTTAATATATATGTGTGAAACCGATTTCGAGTATAAGAACAAAAGTTTATCAAGAATCAAGTTTAAGTGCAATACTTTTGTTCAAATCAATCTCAGAGTTTGATAAGATAAATTTAAGTACAAAAACTCAGAGAAGATGTTGTTACAAATTCCAAATTTGAAATCGTCTCAAAAACTTAATACATTTGTATGAAAACCGATTTCAAGGCTAAGAACAAAAGTTTGACAAGAATCAAGTTTAGGTGCAACACTTTTGTTCTAATCAATCTCAGAGTTTTATGATATAAATTTTAAGTACAAAAACTCAGAGAATATGTTCAAACACACACAACAATGATTTTCAAATCAACTACTCAAAATATATAGATTAAGCACAAGTAAGATTTGTAGATCTAGAAATTTCTTACAACCGAGAAGAATGATGAGAAGAGATCAGCTTCTGGAGTGATTATTGAACTCCTTTTGAAAGCCTCAAATGTCTTGGATATGTGAGCTAAAGAAACGACCACTAAGATCTCCTTATTTCTTCACAAAAATATGATTTCTACCTTGTAGATCTATTGATTTTGAGTGTGTTTGCTCTTGATATTTAAAACCAAGTTTGAGGTGGTTTTATAGTGGTAGGAATTCCAATATAGCCGTTTATGACCGTTCTAGGAATCCAGGAAATCAAAAATTCAAATTTCAAGCTTGATTTCCAAAAGTCAAAAATTGCGAGCGAGTGCAATTAGCGCTAATCTTGTGGTTAGCGCGCTAAACACTTGTCTTAGCGCGCTAATGAAATTATTAGCGCGCTAACTCGCAGGACTTCGAGAATAATTAATTTGTTCCTTTGTGTTAGCAACCCTTAAACTTGTCCGGGACCTAACCAACCCTTATATAACATGTTATACATGTTTATTATGATTCATTAAGCTTATTTGGGTGGTCCGGATAATTTTACAAACCCCGAAATCGGAAATTCAAAGTTTCACAACTTATTAGGGGCTATCCTGCAAATTTTCGTTTTACATTTCAAAAACAAGTTTTTCTTTTTCAAAAACATTTATAATGATCTTCTAATATGTAAATGACCATTCACACATGATTTCACATTGTTTAACTTCATTTACCTATTTAAGTGTTTAAAATCCACTTTTAAACTTTGAAATCAACTTATGACTTTGAGAAATGATTTCGAAAACTTGATGTATGCATGAACTAATGCATTTGGCTTGCGTGAAAGAATTTGTATACCTTACATTGGTTTTACAAATTGCGGTTTGAACTTTTTCTTCTTCGGTTTGGGCTTTCTTCTTCATTTCTTCATTTATGCCGAGTCTTGAACTTGTATTTCTTGAATGCTCTTGAAGTCTTGTATTGCATCATTTATTCCAATTTCAATTTCTTGTTTGTTTTCATATTTCTTGAATATCCCCGATGTGTTGTATTGCATCCTTTAACACAAACTAAAATACATGATTAGTACATTTTCACTTTGTTTGTTTCCATCAAAATCTCGGTAGGAATGTGAATGACTAACCACTTAGTCCAACAATCTCCCCTTTTTGATGATAACAAACAATGTGAACTTTAAAGGTGTGAAAACACAATCTAAATGTATATCACATTCAACACATCAATCTTTTCAAGTTTAACCACATTTAACTTCAAATATGCAAGTTCAAAACCAACAACCGTTTCAAATATACCAAGATAAAAACCTTTCAAGTTCAACACCATTTTTCAAACTTCAAACCTTTCAAGTTCACCACATTTTTCCCCCTTTTGATATTATCAAAAAGCGGGTTTAAGCATCCACAATTTTTCTCCCCTATCAAGTATACCAATAAAAACCAACAACTTGTTCAATTATACCAATATATGCAAAGTTAAAATTATTAACTTGATACCAGTTACAAAAATCAATAATATTAACTTATCAACCCGATATCAAGTAAAAATGAGAATTATGAACCCGATACCAATATATACCAATGAAAATAACACCTTTTCATATCATCCTTTCAAAAAATATCAATATCAAAGATATCACAATATCATCCTCAAGTTTTCCCCTGTTTGAAATATCAATGAGGTCAAATATCAAAAATATAAACACAAGAGAAATCATCCTTTCAAGTTCAATAAACCTTTTCAGAATAAAAGTTTTATATTAGCTATCAATAAACAACCATATACCAAGTTAAAAGCATTCTCCCCTCACTTTACGCACATATCAATAGATAATATACCAAGATAAAAGCATTATAAAACACTTTATGCGTAAGAATAAAACTCGAGAGATCGCAAAAAATCTTATAAATGACAAAAGTAATGAGAACATAGTTGTGGCTTAACATGAGTTTATACAAATAGAACACCTAAAAGTAACATTCTCCCCTAATGCTCATCTAGGTGTATCTACTTTATGCATATAGTCGAAAAAATAACATACGGAAGTGATACTCATGCATAGACTAGAAACATAGTGAAGCACAAAATAGCCATAAAGAAAACTCGGTCAAATGGCCATACGCAAATAATCATGATATAAATAGCATAAAGATACACAAGAAATATATCTCTGCTCGGCCGGATGAACGTAGTACAAATTGATTTTGGGCATCTAGTTTAGCCATGGTGCCACTAACAAAAACTAGTCCACCCCGAGGCTAGGACTCATGGGGATGGCTTATCAAAGAAGGCAACATCGACAACCTTCTCGTAAGTGGGGCATTTGTACCGACGAGGTCATGGATGGCTTTGGCACGACCCTCACGTAGTGGGGATTCGGAGGGGAAACAAGGGATTCATCACTAGATGAAGAGGATTGAACCACACGACGACTAGAGGGACGTCGTGAGGACGTTGCTTGGGTAGGTCGAGATGGATTGGGAGCGGTAGGTGCACCCGATCGAGAAGAAGGGCGGTTTGAATGGCGACGTGATGACATATTGAAAAATGAAAATGGAAGGAATCAACAAAGAGTAGAGAAGATTTGTACCTTAAAGAGTGGAGATCACGGTGGAGAGTACACGGAGAGTGGATTTGGCAAGAGGAGAGGAGATACTTTGTATTGAGGTGAGTATGTTATGAAAACTTTAGGTTATAAAACCCTGGCCGATCGACATTAGCGCGCTAATAATGTGAGTTAGCGCGCTAATTCCTCTCTGGAATTTTTTTCGGTCGCAGGTCGTTAGCGCGCTAATGGGCGCTATTAGCGCGCTAATTCCTCTCTCGGAATTTTTGACAAAAAATTTGAATTTTTGCAATTTAGCTCCGATTCTTCTCAAACTTCATGGACACTTCATTAACACCATATAAAAAGGTTTGGAATAACTAGAACATATGTAGAAGGTCCAAATTTCGAGACATGCCTAACTCACGCCGAATTTTAAAAACTTGTTCTCTAGGCAAAGGCTTAGTGAGTATATCGGCTAGTTGATCCTATATGGGCACATGGATGAGTTTTAACATTTCCCCTTTTTGGATGTGATCACACAAAGAATGGTGTCTAATCTATTGTGCCACAATCATGTATCACAATTACTTTGTGCATTCAAACATGAGACATTTTGCATATTCATCTCATCAAAGTTAATGGCATAAACGTTTTATCTATATATGCAAATAACCAAGGTTTCATGTTTCTCATTTCTAACAATGCATTCTGATGATTCAAACATAACATGAAATCCTTTGTCACACAATTGACTAACACTTAGCAAATTAAGTTTCAAACCATCGACAAGATAAACGTTAGAAATAGAAAATAAATTGTTACCGAACGATTCGAGACCAATAACTCTTCCTTTGTTGTTGTCTCCAAGCGCAACCTTTTCACCATCATGCCGCTTTAGTTTAATAACTTGATGTGCATCTTCGGTCATGTGACTTGAGCACCCACTGTCCAAGTACCATGGGGTGCTTTTCCTCGCATCCTATACTATGGGAAACACACTAGATTTTGGTACCCAAACACCTTTGGGTCCGAGAGTGTTAGTGTCATAAACATTTTTAGCTACCCATGCTAGTTTACCCATTTTTACCTTTTGTAATGCACATTTCTTGATCATGTGAGTCTTGTTGCATTTATAGCATCTACGATCATCATTTAGCAATTTCTTGTAGCTTAACAAGTTTGCTCCGTAACCTATGCCTCTTTTATTAAGTGCACGTCGTTGTGCTCCTAACATCATGTCAAACATTTGTTTACCATTTGTAAACTTATGAACCGTGCTAGTCAAGTCCTCTACTTCCTTGACTAAAGCATCTCTTTCTTTATGACTTCATTTAAGTCATTTTGGAGATCATCAATAATCTCATTTTGTGACTCCATTTCACTAATTGCAATGATCAAACTCTTTTTGAGTTGTTTAGTGTTTTTGACCTCCTTTTTCAATTCTTTTCTAAGCTTATCAATATTTGGAACATCATTCAAATCATTAACATTATCAAAATTGAAAATATTAGAGTTTACCTCGCCTTGTCTTTGTGAGACAAAATATTGCCTTCTCACTTTTTCGATTCGGATTCGAACTTGATGATGATGAGTCATCCCAAGTTGCTTTGAAACTCTTCTTTCCTTTGTCAAATACCTTCTTGGTTTTGCACTCCGTCTTGACGTGACCCGGTTTGCCGCAACCGTAGCATATTATTTCGTTTGGTTTTCCTTCCTTGCTTCCACTTCGCAGCCTTCTTCTTGTACTTATCTCGTTTGTACACGGCCTTATTTAGCTTTCTTGAAATCATTGCTACTTCTTTCTCAAGATCATTTTCATCATATGATTCCTCATTTTCGATGACCTCTACCGATGCACTTGGGGAGCTACTTGCCTTTAAAGCGATTTCTTTTCTTGAGCTTTTAGTCCCTCCATTTAGTGCTTCCAATCTTGCTCTGTCTTTTAGTTCAAATTCATGAACTCGTTAGTTCTCCGCATAATGCATCGAATGTATAATCTCCAAGATTTTGAGCTGATTGGATAGCGTATTTCTTGGCATCCCATTCCTTAGGCAAGCCTCTAAGGAATTTATATACTTGAAGTTTCTTGATCATAATTCTTGCCTAGATTCTTGATCTCATTTAGTAGCTTTCGTGAATCTAGTGATGGCGGTGGCTATGTCTTCATCAGCCCCAACTCGGAAAGTTTCATAATGTTCCTCAAGTATTCTCAACTTGGTCTTCTTTACTTGCATGGTACCTTCATAATGTACCTCAAGCTTTTCCCATACTTCCTTTGCCGTTTGACACGCACTTACTCTCGTTAAATTCATTTTCACTAAGTGCACAAAATAAGTGATTCATAGCTTGATCATTAGAAAGCTCAAGCTTTATCTCCTCCGTGGTATACTCTTTCAATGGCTTATCCGGTGGAGTATAGCCATTTTCAATTGCGTCCCATAAAAATCTATTTTGTGCTCGAATGTAAAATTTCATTCTTACTTTCCAATGAGCATAATTGGTTCCATCAAAATATGGAGGCCTACTCGAAGTGGTGCCTTCCCGAAGGCGAATTTGGATCTAAAGTTTGCATCCTTGCACAAAAGCACTCAAAGATACGTTAGTAATACTTTGAGCAATAACCCGCTCTGATACCAATTGAAGGTCACCCAAGAGGGGGGTGAATTGGGTTACCGAGTAGTTTTTGCCCTTTTAAAAACTTTGTGCGCAATTTACAACTATGATGTATATATAAGCTATGCAAGTAAAAGAAATGCTGGAAATATAAAGTGACACAAGATTTATAGTGGTTCGATCCAACGATCTACATCCACTACCTAACCTCCTCAGTTAGGATTTCAACCCACTTATATTACCAATAAGTGTTACAACCTAAGCATCACCTAGGATTTTCCCACCTAGCCGCAACTAGGATTTTCCCACCTAGCCTCAACTAGGATTTTTCCCACCTAGCCGCAACTAGGATTTTCCCACCTAGCCTCAACTAGGATTTTTCCCACCTAGCCGCAACTAGGATTTTTCCCACCTAGCCTCAACTAGGATTTTACCCACCCACCTAGCCGCAACTAGGATTTTCCCACCTAGACTCAACTAGGATTTTACCCACCTAGCCTCAACTAGGATTTTACCCACCTAGACTCAACTAGGATTTTTCTCACCTAGCCGCAACTAGGATTTTCCCTTTCGACTTAGATCCCACTAAGTCTTACAATCTTTCAATTACAACAATTTTCTTTGGAAAAACAGAGATACACTTTACAACAAAAGTGGTATCAAATTCAAACACAAGCAAGCCACCTAGAGCCTAACTCTTATGCATGCAAGTGTGAGCATAAATGGAATATGCAAATATGTTACCGATGTTGATGCAAATTCCAAATCTGAAATCGTTTCAAAAACTTAATATATATGTGTGAAACCGATTTCGAGTATAAGAACAAAAGTTTATCAAGAATCAAGTTTAAGTGCAATACTTTTGTTCAAATCAATCTCAGAGTTTGATAAGATAAATTTAAGTACAAAAACTCAGAGAAGATGTTGTTACAAATTCCAAATTTGAAATCGTTTCAAAAACTTAATACATTTGTATGAAAACCGATTTCAAGGCTAAGAACAAAAGTTTGACAAGAATCAAGTTTAGGTGCAACACTTTTGTTCTAATCAATCTCAGAGTTTGAGAGTATAAATTTTAAGTACAAAAACTCGAGAGAATATGTTCAAACACACATACCAAAATGATTTTCAAATCAACTACTCAAAATATATAGATTAAGCACAAGTAAGATTTGTAGATCTAGAAATTTCTTACAACCGAGAAGAATGACAGAAGAGATCAGCTCGGAGTGATTATTGAACTCCTTTTGAAAGCCTCAAATGTCTTGGATATGTGAGCTAAAGAACAGCCACTGAGATCTCCCTTATTTCTTCACAAAAATATGATTTCTACCTTGTAGATCTATTGATTTTGAGTGTGTTTGCTCTTGTTATTTAAAACCAAGTTTGTGGTGGTTTTATAGTGGTAGGAATTCCAATATAGCCGTTTATGACCGTTCTAGGAATCCAGGAAATCAAAAATTCAAATTTCAAGCTTGATTTCCAAAAGTCAAAAATTGCAGAGAGTGCAATTAGCGCGCTAATTGTGGGTTAGCGCGCTAACACGTCTTAGCGCGCTAATGAAATTATTAGCGCGCTAACTCGCAGGACTTCGAATAATTAATTTGTTCCTTTGTGTTAGCAACCCTTAAACTTGTCCAGGGACCTAACCAACCCTTATATAACATGTTATACATGTTTATTATGATTCATTAAGCTTATTTGGGTGGTCCGGATAATTTTACAAACCCCGAAATCGGAAATTCAAAGTTTCACAACTTATTAGGGGCTATCCGCAAATTTTCGTTTTACATTTCAAAAACAAGTTTTTCTTTTTCAAAAACATTTATAATGATCTTCTAATATGTAAATGACCATTCACACATGATTTCACATTGTTTAACCTCATTTACCTATTTAAGTGTTTAAAATCCACTTTTAAACTTTGAAATCAACTTATGACTTTGAGAAATGATTTCGAAAACTTGATGTATGCATGAACTAATGCATTTGGCTTGTGTGAAAGAATTTGTATACCTTACATTGGTTTTACAAATTGCGGTTTGAACTCTCTTCTTCATTTCTTCATTGCGGTTTGGGCTTTCTTCTTCATTTCTTCATTTGTGCCGAGTCTTGAACTTGTATTTCTTGAATACTCTTGAAGTCTTGTATTGCATGCATCATTTATTCCATACAATTTTCACCTTGTTTGTTTTCATATTTCTTGAATATCCCTGATGTGTTGTATTGCATCCTTTTGACACAAACTAAAATTCATGATTAGTACATTTTCACTTTGTTTGTTTCCATCAAAATCTCGGTAGGAATGTGAATGACTAACCACTTAGTCCAACACTTGATTTGTAATCAATCAATTGATTAGGATTAGTTAGGGCAAGCCATTCAAGTTAAGACATGTCGGGAAGCCACAAGAGCTAGTTGGTTGCTAAATCTGCGAGAGGACAACAACTAGACCAAACCATTTAGACCTTAGGTAACTTGGTAGGGAAGTAGATTCCAATAATAGAAATCATCTCTTCAAATAAAGCAAAAAAATGAAAAGAATTAGTATTGAGTTTCTTATTAGTTTACTTACTTTAATAACGTAAAATACAAAGCAAATCGCAGGTCCCACACGCCTCAAAATACGTACCTGATTCCCGATGCTAGTCTCTTAGGCTCCTGGTACCAATTTTCAACGAATTAGGTGTGTTTTAGCCTATTTCATATAATTTAAGTTTTAAAATCTAAAAATCATTCAAAATAGGGAAATTCTAATAGTGGAACATTTTTTGAGGAAAATCTTTGTGTAAAAATCCATGAAAAATCTCAGAACTCACTTTCCTACAATTTATCACTTTTCTTACTTTCCTGATTTTTCCCAATTTTTCTCAAATTTTTCCTACATTTTTTGTTATTTTATATGATTTTTATTAATTAATGTATAAAAATGTATTTTTAATTAAAATGAGGGTTTGGGGATCCGGACCTGGTTCAACCATGTTAGGTGAGCTCAAGCTCAGTTCGGCCCGCTGGGCTTCGTCTGAGCTGGTCTGGCCCAACATGCAGAGATCGCACACCCTCCCCTCATTTTTTGTTTTACAAACGAATGAGGGGAAACAAAGGCATTTCCTCTCTCCCATTTTTTACCTTTTTTTCGCCTTTTTTCTTTCTTTCTTTTCTTCATTATTTCTTTCTTTTTTTTCTTCCTTCAAAATGATCAGCAACAATATTTTTCTTTTCCTTATAATCAATCCAACTAAAATCAATTCATTAAAATCAAACTAACAATGATGAATTAATGAAATCTACCATATATTAAATCCATAAAAATCAAAATTACATGAAATTTAAAGTTACTTACCTAGCTAGATAAAAAGCTCCAAGTAGTAATTGATTTTTCTCCTCCACTCCAACACCACCTCCACACCACCTCCATGATAATGAACTCTCTCTTTTATACTCTTTTTTTAGAATTAATCACAACCACATATTTGTTCTTATTTCCCCATACACCATCAAAATGTGACACCTCATAATCCCAATTTAATCTTTTTGGAATTTGCATTTATGAAATGACTAAAATGCACCTCATGACTTAACTTATGTATTTCAATTAATTAATTTTCATTTGACCTAACTTAAATTGATATCATCGACTTACCTGAATACTCGTGTACGCGCACCTCCCGAAGGTAGTTCCCGTTTGCAAAATCGATGATTGAATAATATGAATTCACATATACAAGCGTACATAAAATATACACAAGCATTACACAATAATAAAATATTATATTTACCTCAGTGTCGACGCCCAAGTTCTCACAAAGTCAACACTTAGGATTTGCTACCATGTCGCAATCCTATTAGGCGAATGATTATGATTAGATTTATTAGGCTCGTTATAGTTTTCCCAATTAATAAGAATTTCATCCTCGAAATTGAAATATCTAAAACGAATTACTTACCAAAATCAAAAGAAAATGGGAAGCTCTCGCGTATATGACTTTCTCTCCCACTTCAAATCCTCATCTCCATAATGCTACCACTTGACGACGACTAATAGATTTTCTTGTTCCTCAAACTTCATATCTTGCAGTCTAAAATCTGCATAAGTTGCTCCTCACAAGTAATATCCTCGGCTGAGTCAATCTGAGTCAGGTCCACTATCAGTCTGTCTCCCACTCTTGACTTGTCCAATCTCAACATCGATATATGGACCACTGGATGAACGCTTGCTAACTATAGCGGTAAATCAATTTTATAAGCAACCTTGCCAGCTCTTTATGTGATTCTGAAAGGACCTATAATCATCGAGGTGAGCTTTCCATTGATTCCAAAGCATTTGTGACCCTTTAGTGGTGAAACTTTTAGATAGACATAATTTCCCACTTTGTACTCTAACTCACCTCAATACTTGTCAGTATATTTCTTTTATTTTTCTTGAACTCCTCGAAGATAGTGACGTATCAGTCGTATCTGCTTTGTGTGATCTACCACAATCTCTAGCCCAATTGTCGTTATATCCTTAGGCTCTGCCGAACATGTTGGTGATCTACATAGCCTATTATAGAATGCCTCAAATGGTACCATCGTAATGCTAGCCTAGGAACTATTACTTTAGGAAAATTCACAAAAAGGTTGATACTTCTCCCACAAACCATCGTACTCCAACACATAAGATCTAAGCAAATCCTCAAACACTTGTATCAGTCTCTTTGAGTGTCCGATAGTCTACAGGTGGAACATTGTATTATTTTGTAACCTTGTGCCAAATTGTGCTTGCATGGTCCTCCATAACATGGACGTGAACTGTGATCCTTTGTTTGACTCAATAGATAATGGTACCCTGTAAAGTCTGACAATCTCTCTCATCAAAGGGCGTTTAACTGCTTGAACTTATGTTTGATAGAAACTGGCAAGAAGTCAGCATATTAAGTCAATCTGTTCATAGTTACCTAGATACTATTATGCTTGCACGGATATCAAGGTAAACCACTAACTAGATCAATGGCAATATGCTTTCACTTCCACTTAAGAATGGGAAGTGCCTGTAACATTCCTCCAGGCCTCCGATGCTTAGCCTGAACTTGCTGGAAAATTTCTCAAATCCTAATGTAACCCCTAACGTCCGCCTTCATCCATGGCTACTAAAATAGACATTTCATATCATAATACATCTTGGTCTTGCCTCTATGAACGATATTGTAAGCCCCCTCATCATTAAGACGATTGACCGGCCTAGATTACCTAATCCCTTGATAATCTAGTCAGCCTAATCCATTCTAGAGACTTTGACCTCAAAATAATCATTATTTCAATCGTTAATAAAGCTCCAAAACTAATTTGATATCCTCAATGAAACTCAATTCATGATTTGTTCAATTGGAGCAAATTAAAAAATTAAATCCATATTTAATAAATTTTCGGCAGCACCTCCACTAAAAGTGGCATGCCGAAAAACTTCCTTCTTATAGACAATAAAATTGGGGAGAGGCGCTGCCGAAATAGACCAAAATTGAAACATGAACCTTTTTAACTTATTTTAAACTTATTTATGAGACTCTTATAACTATTCAATGAAACTTCATGTCTCACACTCACCCCGAGTGCGATGACCTATTATCATAAGTAGGTGATTAACATTAATTTAAATTCTAATTAACTTGAGTTGGGCTCATTGTTAAGTTCAATTTGTCTCGAGTAGCGTGTGGTTAGAATTACGTGATGTTTGGTTTTTGTTTGATGTGTATTAGTATTTAATGAAATTATTTGTATTAACATGGCCAATAATTGAATAATTAGAAAATTATGGGACGCCTAATATCGTGTGTTGGTCAAGGGTGATCCATACAACTCGTGGGATAGTGTGCACACCCGAGTGCACTTGTTAGCGCACACTACGAAGTCATAAACGTGTAAAAATGGACTTATTTATACATAAATACACATATATATATATATAAGTTTTATATATATATTGAAAATAAATTAATAATTGGTGGGCGCCTAGTGACGTAGGAGGTCGAGGGTGACATACGTGGGACGTACAATAGTGTGCACGCCAGAAATTGGTCGTTGGTGCTCACAACAAGTTTATAGGCGAGAACATATATAGGTGAATATATATTTATATATACAGGTTATATATAAATGTATTTAAATGAATCATAAGGCGTAAGTCAAATAATATGATATATTGGACTCGCCTCGAGTTACACATAGCATGAGAATCAAGGAAATAAATGGTTTGAACGTTGGTTAGTGGCGGAGATTTTTCACGCCTCAAGCTGCGTGCAACCACATCTCAAGGAAAATCAAGGTGCAAGTGTCAAAGTTAATGTCACTTTAAACATAGACACTTTAATTTCATTAGATCGGCTTTGAGATTTGTAAGTACGAATCTGGAGGAAATGTAACATATATCCAAACAAACATCACCACCTCCTGTGTTTCCAATAAAATCCAAATTTGAAAAAGAGAGAAAGGAGGAAACGGAGAGACTGAAAGAAATAAAGGTGATGAGGTAGGTTTTGTTTTTTTATTGGTGTTATTGTGGCTGTCGTGTTGCGTTGTTGTCGTTGTTATTGTTGGTTGTTGATGTTGTTAATGGCATCGTTGATATGGTTTTACGACCAAGGTTTATCTCATGTTTTTGTATATAGTATGTTTTATCGAAAAATATTTAATTCCGCTGGGTTTTCAATTAATTATTTAATATACTATATATTGTATTTGTGATTATAAGGTATAAAGGATGTATGTACTGTTACTCGAATTGAGTCCAACTGATCCATCGTGGCTTAATTAGGGTTTCAGTCCGGCTATCGCCCTAATTGGGATAGGGGATGCTACACCAAGAACCCCAAAATAACATATATCATAATTTACAACAAGAATCTACTTTAACTTTTGAAAACAATTACCAAAATCTTCGAGTCTTGTCCGTTCATCCCTTGTCTTCAAATAGCATCTGGCATCATCAAAAAAAAATCAAATGTGTTAGGTAAGTAAATTAGTACATTAATTTGTACTCCCGCAATTGTTAGTCTGATACATAGAGACATGTAATTGCATTTCCAAATAAACAATAAGATGTATGCGTCTACATGACATGAAATCCACTATGTTGTTGTCTCCTAACTATAATCAAATATCAATTTCCAAAAATAGTAAAGAGATTGTATTAAAAGATCATGAAATGCAGAGATAACTTTTCGGCATTAAACTCCGCTAGTCTCACTAGACGGTGCGGTGGCAAGATTGAAATCAAGTTTCAAGCAAACTAGGTTTCGAAACAAGCTTATCCCCCTCACTCTCTCTATATATGCATGACCAAGAGTGATCAAATAAAATGCAAACTATGATGCAATTACAGGTACAAATATAAATTTCATAAATAGTAAAGATCACTATAGGGTTTACTTACTATCAAACCAACTTAAAGTTGATTGCAAATTGTGGTTTGGAATCGAGAAATACCCTTAACTAGGCTTTTAAACAATTTTCTAAATTTCGTATATTCTCGAGTTTTGTAGAACGCTTTATGAAGAAAAACATTGGTATAATTCCTCCAGAAAATCCCAAAATCCTCATTTTTCTTAAAAACCCACTATTATGATTTATTTGTCCAAAAATATAATTCTTCTGATTTTTTTTCATTTTTCTAGAATTTTTAGCTTTTTTTCTTTTTTCTCTAATTAGGGTTTGACCCCTAAATCGGATCAATTTGGTTCAACTGCACCAAACTCGATTCGGTCCGATCTAGGGATCAAACCCTTTCCCCTCATCATCTTCCTCACCTCTCTATTTGTTGTTTCAATAATATCCTCATTTTTTTTTTATTTTGTTGGGGTAGGGCTCCAACCTCAATCCCAGGTTGAGACTATGCAAGGGAGACCCTTCCCTTACCATCGTCTTCCTTGATGAGCCGAGTCACGACCAATTCTCATCCACCATTAACAACAACAAAACCAACATCAACAACAACAATAAAAAACAACACAACGCCAACAACTCAATTGCAACACCACCACACAACTAACCTTTTCATCTCCTCCCCTTCTTCCTCACCCTCAGTCTCAATCTCCTCCCCCTTAATTGATTTTTTTCTCTCCCAGTTTTGATTTCTCACTATGAATGAATATATATAAGGCGGTGATGTTTAGTTTGGAGATATATATTAGATTTTATTAGACTCGCTTCACACAAATCTCTAGGCAGATCTAATGTTTTATTTTCATTAATTCTATCATTCTCAAGATACGTGTTGTGTATCTCGAGATCGATCTTATGACTATTAACAAGATCATCACCACTTAACCGAATTATATGAAATCAATTATATTGATCTCCTTTAGATATGTATCATGTATCTCGAGGTAGATCTTATGGTTTTTATAACAAATCATACAATCGCTTGATTTTCTTTAAAATGTGATGACACGCATCACAAGGCATGGATAACCTCTCCAACAGCCAATGTTTAACCATTTCCTTTCTCGATACTCACGTTACGTATATCTTAAGGCGAATCCAATGTTTTAAACAATTCAAATCAAACTGGGAGATTCATTTATATATATATATACATATATATATATATATATATATATATATATATATATATATATATCCATATATATAAACTATATTATACATATAAATATATATACACCTATGTATTTTTGCAGCTATAAATTTGCCACGCGCGCCAACGACCATCCTCGGGCATGCACACTATTGTACATCCTCCGCGTGTCCCCCTCGACCACACGTGTCACTAGGTGCCCACCAATTTATTAATTATTTTATTTAGTTTCACGATTATCTCTTATTTTTAAGTTCAAATTAAATTCTGAAAAATACCACAATTTCACAAATATTAGAGAAAATTTCCCAACGCGTTTTGGAACATAAGGACACCGTGTATACATTTCAACCTAACCCTATTCGCATCGAATAGATTATAAAACAACTATTAGTCATACGACGCACAAAAATAATATTTAACTTATGATCTCTGATCCATAATGGGTGGGTCCCACCTTGGGTACTTAAATCTCAAATTAAGCCCAAAAATACTTAATTAGCATCCCAATCAAGTTTATGAAATTTTCGGATGTCAGAAGTATAATGTGAGCTGTGAGCCTCCTAAAATATCTCTGTACGTAACTCAGCCACAGATGGAATCCACAATCATCCCATATATCTTAAGCATGAGTCCATGGACTGATTCTACTCTGGATGATTTAAACTTTCTGCCAACTCATGAAACCTCTGCAACTGCTCATCGGCCTTTTGACCCTCTAAAACCTTCTAAATAGAGATAACCTGAGTCTTCATCTATCAACAAATGTGTGCCTTTGTAGTAGTCGGAATATCAACTGAACCCGTCATATATGCCGCCTCGAGGATTTCAAACTTTGTGTTTTTTGAAAAATAACAACCTCTACATAAGATCTCTTACGGCTCAATGTGTTTACTACTACATTCGCCTTCCTCAGATGGTACTCTAGGGAGAAGTTGTAATCCTTAAGGAACTCTAGCCATCTACATTTTCTCATATTCAAGTCCTTCCGCGTAAATAATACTTTAAACTGTTATGATCAGTGAATAAAGTAAATCTTTTGCCAAATGGTAGTGCCGCCAAATCTTCAGAGCAAAAACCACTCCTACTAGTTTTAAGTCATGCACAAGGTAGTTCTTCTCATGAATCTTTAGTTATCGAGATGCATAAGAAATCATGTCTTCCCCTGCATCAGAACACACCCTAATCTTACCTGCAATGCATTGGTATTCACAACCATACTCTATCATGCCTCATGCAGTACTAACACTAGAACTGTCGTTAATCTCTACTATAGTGTCATCAAAGCCCGATCACATTTGTCTTCCCACTCAAATCCGACATCCTTTTGAGTCAACCTCATCAACGATGCCGCGATTGTAGAGAAATTGTGCACAAATCTCCGATGTCACGACCTGAGTTTTTAAATCCTAGTTTAATTTCTTTAATTAAGATCACTAACCCATGACATGAGACCCACATCGAAATAGGTGCACTGATTGAGGCGATTTGGTCAAGGTATATGTTAGATTTATTGTGATGTATGGCTAAAGTATTGCATGTGTAAAGACTATTAAGTCACTCCTACTTGTGTTTAGGTGTCGAGATGTGAGTGGGGACGCATCTCGAGATGCATGCCAGTGTGGGACCGCAGTAGAGAGTGATGTGGTAAGTTGACTCAAGCTTAGTGTAGCCTAAATAAATTAATCTGATGATGCTATGGTTGGTTTTATATTTAATGTAACCAAAGTTAGCAAGTTAAAACAATAGCCATTGGATGATTCTCGAGATACATGTTAACACATCATGAGACCAATCGAGTTTCTATTTGGTATTACTTAGAAAGATTTAGTGAAGAGTTAGTGGAATTATGGCAAGTTGAAGGTCATTAGATTAGTCTCGAGATAAGTTTGTACATAAAGATTAATGGCTATTAAACAACCTTATCTAAATATTTAAGATTTGAATGATCAACACATGCAAACCAAACCATTTCATTTTTAGAACTTAGAGAAGAACTAAGCTTGCTGGAGAAAAAGAAAAACCAGAAAGGGAGAAAGTTTGTCAAGGAGATTTTGATGGTTTTTCAAGTGGTG
The DNA here is from genome assembly GCA_039657365.1 of Stephania yunnanensis. NCBI lineage: Eukaryota > Viridiplantae > Streptophyta > Magnoliopsida > Ranunculales > Menispermaceae > Stephania > Stephania yunnanensis. The sequence goes on from CM077581.1 coordinate 36,447,209, forward strand.
ATCAGGCTAGGTGTGGTGTACTACTAGGTAATTTTACTTATAATAGTAATTTAGTTCGATTTGGTGAATTTATGATAAAGTTGATGTATAGTTGTTGTAAATGGTTATGGTAGTTATTTTGGATCTTTGGTAGGTTTAATAAAGATCCCAAGGTGTTGGGTTTGATCTATGTGTGGAAAGAACTCAGAATTTTAAGTGTGAAATTCAGGATTTTCCTGCACATAGTGTGCTAGATGTGCTAGATAGCTCGCTAACTGTGTGTACCATGCTAGTAAGAAGAGGTAGCATGGTAATAAGATACGTGCACTGACCAAGGCAAGTTGGCTAAGGTATATGTTAGATTTTTTGTGATGTATGCCTAGTGTATTGTTATGTGTAGACTATTAAGTTCCTCTTACTTATGTTTAGGTGTCGAGATGTGAGTGGGGACGCACCTTGAAATGCATGTCGGTGTGGGACCGGGGTAGAGTGCGATGTGGTGAGTTGACTTAAGCATAGTGTAGCATAAATAAATTAATTTGATGATGCCATAGTTGGTTTTATATTTAAAGTAAAATAAGTTAGTAAGTTAAAACAATAGCCAGAGGATGATTCTTGTGATACGTGTTGACACATCATGAGACTAATTAAGCTTCTATTTGGTGTTACTCAGAAAGAGTTAGTGGAATTGTGGCAAGTTGAAGGCCATTAGAATAGTCTCAAAATACGTGTGTACATAAAGATCAATGGATATTAAACATTCTTATCTTAATATATCAATCTTATCTTAATATATAAGATATAATATTGGAATGATCAACACATGCAAACCAAACCATTTCATTTTAAAAACATAGAGAAGAAGTAAGCTTGCTAGAGAAGAAGAAAAACCAGAGAAGAAGCAAGTTGGTGATAGAGATCTTGATGTTTTTAGAAGTGGTGATCAAGCTGGGTGTGGTGTAGTACTAGGTAATTTTACTTATAATAGTAATTTAGTTCAATTTGGTGAATTTATGATAAAATTGATGTATAGTTGTTGTGAATGGTTTAATAGTTGCATTAGATCTCTAATAGGTGTAATAAAGATTTCAAGGTCTTGGGTTTGATCTATGTGTGGAAAGAACTCAGAATTCTAAGTGCAGAATTTTGGGTTTTCCTACATATAACTCGCTAACTGTGGGTATGGCACTAGTAAAAAGAGGTAGCGCATTAATGAGATCACTAGTGCGCTAATCAAGTCACATAGTGAGCTAGGTGCTATGACAACCCAATAATTTGAATTTCAAGGTCTAAACACATTCAAAAACATGTTAAGTGATATTAGGAACCTGGTTCAAATACAAGTTTTGAGGTGCCGGGAAGGCTAGATTAGCTAGGAAATCGCGTGGATTATAAGTAAACTGATTGAAATATTTATTTACACTTCATTCCTATGTTGTTATTCTATTCCAGTTATTTAGACTGATTTGTGTATTGTACCCTACATGCCATGACTTGTTGTCTCTTCTCATTTTATTGGTTTACTATCATGACATTAGTTATTGATTAATGGTTTCATTGACTATATATCATGTGGTATGTCATTCTTAATTGTTGAGATGTTTAATCAAATGAAATAGCATGCTCTTAGGTAGATGTTAAATAATATAGTAATAAATTTTCCTTTGTGCATTAGATTTGCATTTACATTTATTAGATTCCCAAACCATGTCATTTCTTGGATTATGAAAATAGTTCTTGTATCTGGGACTATGATATGATAGAGATGTGCACTACATATGGACAAGACTTTCGGGGTCATTGGGATCTCACCACTAGCTTGTGAACACAGGTTATGGAACCCGGGTTTGTTGACAAGTACACATTACAGGTGACTGACACTTGTGATTGATTGTAAAAGCATAGAGCTCAGCTCTGACCTTCAACATAAATGTATAGCTCAGCTCCATTATAAGATAGTTGAGAAAAAGGCATTTGTGATAGGACTCAAGGTCGACCAGCTCTAGATCTTTACTACTTAGCTATGTGGCAGTCTAGCATGATCTTGTTTTGAGCATAGTTACTATTATTATGCCTTTAGATTCTTGTTGCATATTTGGAAATGTGGATAAATGTCTATCAGTGTTACTTTCTACTTTCTTGTATTCACCATTTTCTTATGGTGGGTGAAGACCCATCGAGCAGCAAATAGGGCAAAGAGAAGATCGACGACTACCTTTGAGCCAGCGAAGTGCTACTACGTTTGATTTTGTAGGTTTTTTATTTTGTTGTTAAATATTATATGTCTTATACACTTTTGGGGATGTATACTATTGGTTGTAAGATAGGTACCTAACCAAACATGTGTTGATATATAGTTAGTTTGTATAATTGTTAAATTGTGTAAAGTTTACATTACTCTGAAATACTATATCCTAACTTAAGAATAATGTAAGGTTACTAAAAAAAACTAATTTGATAAGTTTATTAATAAGGCTGACTAATACGTTATTAAGTCCTATGTGGTGGGGGTTAGGGCTTAATGATGGGATTAGCCTTGGCGGTGCCCTAATTTGAGAAGGGGTTGTCACAGGCGAGACCTTCGAAGGATCCACTAATACTCCACCAACTCCAACTACACATCTGAATAATCTAACCTCTGACAACTAGAACTAATCTACTAAAATTAGCATAAAGTCAGTGTTCTATCAGTGTCTATAAAATTATCATGAGATGACTCTCGTGATCCTCACGAGTCTTGGAGTAGATCTGAATATTATCTATGAATACAATTACGAAACGACCTAAGTGTTATCTTAACACGTGGTGCATTAAGTCCATAAACATAGTCGACATGTTCGTCAGCGGCATGACGACAAACTTGTAATGACCATAATGTGTACTAAAAGTAGTCTTTTATTTGTCCACATCCATGACCCTGAGCTGGTGGTACCTTGATCTCAAGTTAATCTTCGAAAACCACACTGCACTTCTCAATTGATCGAACAAGTCATCTATTCTGGGAAGTGGATACTTGTTCTTGATCTTAACACGATTCAACTGCCTATAATTGCAAAGTCTCTAACTCCCATCTTTTTTCTTCATAAATAGTACTAGAGCAACCCATACAGACATGTTAGGATGAATAAAACCTAAATTCATTAACTCCTCAAGTTGGTTCCTCAGCTCCTCTAACTCATTCAATGCCATACTGTATGGAGGTATCAAAATCGGCTTCGATCAAGGACTAGGTCAATAATAAGGTTGATCTCTCGTAGTGGTGGTAATCTCGGTAAATACTCAAGAACATATTTAGGAACTCGCATACCACAGGCACCTCCTCAATAGTCACAACCGACTTCTTTAACATTGTCAAAATACTAGCGAATGTCTCTATCTCCTAGCTTGTGGCAATGCTACCTTTGGTGCTCTGAAGCTCTATCAAATCGCCGCAAAAATTAAACTCAAAGTGCTCAGGAATCCAAAACGTGAATGTCTTACTAAAGCAATCAAACTAAATGTGATATGCTAAAAGCCAGTCCATCCCCAATAACGCGCCAAACTCTAAAAACTAAAGTACTCTGATTTCTATGTGCATCTCGTGTCCGTCTATCTTTATGATACAATCCTCAAAGATCATATTTATAAAAGTCCAAATTAATTAAAATAGGATTAGCGTTAATCTTAGGGATTAACGATCAAAATTTGAGTGTTACATATACCACTTGGTTAACTCGGACACGAGAACCGAGGAAATATGTTAGGTACGGATGGTGGGTGTGGACAACATGCTTAAGAACCACAAGATAATCCTCAAGATTTGTACGCATACTTGTTCTTAATCAAACCTATATATATAGATGTTAGTGGAATTGGTGATCAAACCACTTCCTCTACACATTCAATTTTGGGAAAAATAGTGAAGAAGAGAGGATTCAGGCTGGACAATCAGCACAATAAAGACCAAATCAATAGCTTAAACCTAGGTAATCATCTTCCTCATCTTCTACATTTTCCAATAAACCAATTTTATTTATGTTTTAGTGAAACTCGAATTTGGTGTTTAGGTCTCTGATTTTTAATGGAAACTTGAGAAATTACATGTTATTAGATCACATACGTAGAGAATTTATCACAGGTTTAGCTAGATTTGATGATTTTGATGAAATCGAGAAATTTTGGTGAATGTATGAATTTATTGGAACTTGGGTTAAATTGATGTTCTGGGATGTTTTAATGGTTGTTTTGAAGATAATTGCATATTGGAAGTGTGTATGAACCAATAAGGTAGCTAATTGAGAGGTTGGGACAGAATTCTTGACTTGAGAATTCTGTCACAAAGGACCGATAACTCGCTACCGGAATGGTTAGTGCGCTAATCGTTATGGGTTTGCACCTGTTTTTCATCCTGAAGAACGAAGAACAGTAGCGCGCTACCATCAGATAGAGCGCTATACATGTTCCTTAACGAGCTAACTACAGATCACAATTGGGAATTAAGGGCTAGTTTGGATAATTTAAATTTAATACATGTCTATACATTCGGAAATAACCTAAATCCATTAAAATTTCACTTCGGGGACTTGGGGGACCGTAGCTCGATGTCAGGAGCTTGTCCAGGTCAGATATGAGAGTCCAGGGAAGTCTAAGCGCTGATTGAGGTGTGTAAACCCCTTGCGAATGCTTCACAAAATCTAGTTTGTTTTTCTTATACGTGTGATGCGTGCCGAACTATTTATTTTACTGGTTTGTTTGACTTATCAATTGGTTTATCAGGGGTTTGACACTGAGATGTATGGACGGACTTGGGTACACTATAACATAGCGCGTGTGATCATTGCCCTCAGTGAATTGCAACCAGAGCTGCACTCAGATGCATGTGTCGATGACTTAGTGAATTTGGCTAGCGCCGCAAGGACTAAGGAAATAGGACTGTGGAGGTTGTCGGAGAAGCCCACATGAGAGACCTTAAGCTCCAAAGTATGGTATAGTCTGCTATACGCAATGCGTTTTTTGGTTTTCATCAAAAGACATTTATGTGTATGTTGATTTAACTGTTGTATGTTTACATTCTTATTTACCTCATTAACTGCTACTTTGTTGATTATTGTATGTTACTCTGTGTTACTATCTTTGTATGATGTTTGTATCTTTTATATTGCCCTACATTCATAGAAGTATGTATTTCTGTTGTATGTATGTTTACATTCTTGTAGTTTTATTTGATTTCTTGTTGAATATTATGTGGACTTCTCTTGGGGATTTACTCACTGGACCCGTCACTGTATTTGTTAGGTGACAGAGTGCAGACCTTTCTACGTGTAGCGGCGAAGGAAATATTAGGCGACTATCTCTCTTTGCTCACGGTTTTGGACATACTCGTAGGTGTTTATATTATTTTGATATTTTTGTTATGGGAGACTTGGGATGAATTTATACGTGAATATACCTTGTGTTATGGTACTGTCGCTAATATACAGGATGTTTTTTCGGGCTTTCCACAGTAGGATTTTCTCTTATTAAAGTTTTTTAATATGCTAAATTACTTATACTAATCGCATCAATTGAAGCTTATGCTGATTTATGTTAGAAACAACCCGCTAGTATTGTTAAGCATTAGAATAAACTACAAATTAAATAATAATTGAAATAGTTAAATACCCAAAAAGAATAAGTTAAGAAAATAAGGATAATCTACTAATTAATTTGATAATACACATGTGGATACAATTTGTGAAACACGAAGAGGACGGGAAAGTGCCGGACACGTGTAGCTTGGCCCACCAGATGAGGAATGCACAGAGAGACGACACCCTGAGGCGGCAAAGCCGCCATAATATAAAAGTAAATCTTTTCCTCCAGCAGCCGTGCCCTGAGGATCAAGTAGGTGTAAAGCCTAATGGGCCTTAACCCTAATTTATATACCATCCATTCAGAAATAAATGACACGGTCAAACTAGAATCAATTAAAGTATGCATCATACAACAACAGATATAAGTCGTACCCTCTATAAGATGTCGCGTCGCATGTGGGTTCGTGTAAGTCACTACGTGTACTCTCTCGAGGTCATTGTTGCTAGCTCTACCGTACGCCAATGGGTTATGGACAATTGGAATTAATATGCCCTTCATGTTTGCACTTAAAACATAGTCTCGGTCCTTGTTGCCCTGACTGTCCACTCTATTACTAGTGTGACCTCTGGCCCTACTGTCTTGACCTCTGACCCCGATGGCCACCATCTCACCCCCTAGTCCTACCATCAATACCCCTAGACTGCTACCCTAACTGAGAAGCTTACGGTGCATGTGGAGATATGCATTTGTAACTCTGTGTCGGAGCAGATAAGGCTGCATAAACCGGATGCGGTGCAACAAACCCTACACTCTGCTCTCTCCCGAACCTCTAATGATTCCTTTTCCTTTTCCTATCTATTATGACCTCTTATGTCCACTCTAAACTCCGACCAATAGATGTCTCGACTGGTTGCAGGGTGTCATCCTCAGGGTGCATAATAAGATAAGCTTTTATAGTCAAGTTGTACTCGTAAGCCCTATCCATGTTACTTGGCTTGGTTGTAACAACTATGTCCCCGATGGCGGGAAATAACTCCTCACAAAAGTAGTGGACCTGGTCCCTATCAGGACCGGCAATTCCATCAGTAAATGGCAACAACTGCTAGAACTTCCTCATTTACTAAATTACGAACTCTCCCAACCTCTGTCAAATATGCGTGAATTCTGACCTCTTGGCGATCATCACTGAGGGTGAGAATAACTTCTGGTAAAACGATCTCTTGAAGTCCTTCTATGTCTGCAGCTCTTTTTGGGTGCCTACCAGGTTAGTCCATCAAGTGACTACATCCCCTTAGAAGGAAAAGCTGCCAACCCAGGTCTTATGCTATCATTTAACCTCGGAAGTCTTTGGATTTTCTCATAACTTCTAATTAGTTTCTCTGCCACCAACACATCAGAATCCCCATTGAGCTTCTTCGGTCTGTACCTCTCATACTCTCTAGTCGGTTTGGCCTCAGTATACGAATTAAAGCCAGTATCTCTCAGTCAGTGCCACAACTTCTAGCGTTGCTATCTCGGGTAGTTCAGTGACTGTGGTGGTAATTGGTGCTTCATGTACTGTAGATCATGACAGAGTCGCATAACATGTAGGTGCACTCCATTGTAAGGGTCGATGGTGATGGCAACTGTCCCTTAAGAATAGTCAAGATTTCATCCTAATGTGTATCCTGTGAAACAAACCTCTGGGTTAAGGTCTGAAAGTCTGTTAGATAAATAAGGCATGGACCTATAGCTCCATTTTGATCACCGGTGTCCCGCTGATCGGCCATCCCTATCTACAAAGTCAAATATAGATCAGTTTCTATAACTACAGGTAATATTATACAATATATATATATATATGACAATTAGCATGTGTAATTCAAACTTAGTTTCCCCAATTCTTCTCACTTCCCAACTAATACTCTAAGTTAGGATCATAGGATTTCCACTATAATTTCAACTGCGTCCTAACTTTATATTTAGATTTTAGTTGAGTTGTGGGTTACATAAATTTAAGGTATAAACCTAAGCTCTAATACTAACTGTGAAAGCCCCAAACCCCACAAACTAGCCCTGCCTAGCATAAACCTACTTGGACCCTCGATCAACTCTGGAAGAGTCAATGCAAGCCTAGTCAGCCTCTCATCTAAGTTATTCAATTATTAGTTGCTTATTAGGTTTGTTATTTAGTTTAACAAATCTTAATTTTTATGCATCAGAATTTAAAAATATTTAAAGCAACTTAAATAAGTAAATAGTAGTCGGGACATGCTTATATGTGGAAATCCATCAAAAGTAGATCCCATGAATATATCTGGTGACAAACAATGCGAAAAAAGTGTCATATACAAGTATAAAACGTCGCACAACCCAAAATGAAACCCAACATAACCAAAAACATAACTATATATCATATTTATAGTCTAAAATACTAAAAATAAATCTATTGTAGTAATAGAAAGGAGCTGACTCTGAGAGGAAGTCACTGATCATAGACTCCTTGCCCCTGCTACTAGAGGGACCTATAATTGTCGCCAAAAGCATAGACAATTTCAGTGAGTAAATCTAGAAAAAGTTCAACGGTAATTTAGATTAAACAATAAACTAGTTTATAAATCACTCTGGAAGGAAATAAAGTGTTGAGAAGAACAGTTAAACGCATGATAAATAGACTATAATGATCAACGGTAGGGACCAAGTGACTCGGAAATAAAGGATAGGGAGTAAGTGGTCTTAACACTCTACATGTGGGCTCAAAGCCACTTATAACGCGCAAGTGTCTAACACTGGTGCAGCGTGGTCAAGTCGCTTTGACCATACCTAATTCGTTCGGCTTACTTGAGCCAAACTTCGAGAAAGTCCCAAAGGGAGTCACAGGCTTAACCGAATGCTCAACCACAATGGAACTCGAATACCTGAGAGGAGCTACGACACATGGTGGATGCTCGCTCAAAAGACTCATACCCATTAGGAAGCCATGAGAGTTCATCGACTACTCAACCTACGAGTGGACAACTACTAGACCTGACCATTTAGACCATAGGTCCCTTGGTAGAGAAATAGAGTCTAATAATAGCAATCATCTTGTCAAATAAAGCAAGAAAATGAAAAAAATCAATATTGAATTTCATAAAGGTTTACTTACCTCAATAACGCAAAACACAAAGTAAATCGCGGCTTTCACACGCCTGATAATACGTACCCAATGCTCAATAATAGTCTCCTAAGCTCAAGTATCAATTTCCAATGAATTAGGTGTATTAGAGCATATTTGATATAATTTAGAATTTTAAATCTCAAGATAATTCAAAATAGGGAAATTATAGTGGTGCCATGTTTTTTGAGGAAAATCTCTGTGTAAAAGTCCCCAAAAAATCTCAAAACAAACTTACCTACAATTTTTTCCTAATTTCTTGAATTTTCGTGAATTTGTTTATTTTTTATTAATGTATAAAAATATATTTTTTTTAATTAAAATGAGGTTTTTGGGAATCGGCCCGGTTTAGCCCTGTTAGACGGGCTCAAGCTCGGTTCCGCTCGATGGGTAGGGCTTGAGCTGGTCTGGACCAACAGGTAGGATTCGCACGCAGGAACTCCCTGCCTTTCTCTTTTGTTTTACAAACGAAAGAAGGAAACAATGGTGTTTCCTCTCTCTCATTTTTGTATCTTTTTTTCTTTTCTTCCTTTTTTTCTTCTTTCAAAATGATCAACAACAATATTTTTCTTTTCCTTACAATCAATCCAACTAAAATCAATTCCATTAAAATCAAACTACCACCAATGATTTAATCAAATGTACCATGTATTAAATCCACAAACATCAAAATTACATGAGATTTAAAGTTACTTACCTAGCTAGATCAAAATCTCCAAGTAGCAACTGATTTTTCTCCTACACTCCAACACCACCTCCATGAATAATGAGCTCTCTTTTTATATCCCTTTTTTAGAGTTAATTGACGCGCGCCGAACACGTCAATAAAGTAAAGTTTCTTAAACCAACTCTTTTGTAGAATAGTGGCAAAGGGTTGATCCCATAGAGATTAGTAGTCTTTATTATGTTAAAAACAACAAAAAAAGAAAAATCGGGGGTTTTAAAATTAACTAATTTAACTAACTAATCTAACTAAACTAAATAAGTAAAATAACTAAACTAATTTTCAAAACAATAAATTAATACCTAAGTCTACAGTTCCATAAATCAGAATCAAGATTCAATGGCATTTAATGGTCATCAATCATCCAAAAAAGTCATTAATTTAATTTTTCCTAAATTAGCTATGAAAATTCGACATCCGCCAAAAATTCATCGTTCCCCTAATCTCGATAGTCAGGATGTCCACCATTAACTACTTCCCTAAGTAATGTATAACCCTAAACATCCGCCAATCGGGCTTAACACACTAACTGCAGTAATATGGGTCTGTGGAAACACTAATCCTAAATAACCGTATCGCATCCGCTCCGGATTTAACCTAGATTCAATTGTAGGACACTCATGAACCGAAAGGATTTGACGGAAAATGGGTGAGTGTTTGTCACTTTATTGGTCCAAAAGCACAATTATATGGATACTAAAAGTCCAAATAAGTATAGATTGTCCACCTAAAAGCATGCACTGGCCATATACATACCATAGATCTAAATCATAATCATTAAAATCAACAACAATTAAATAGGAGAATTTAAATTAAGTTAAATAATAAAATAAAAGATCTCACATAATATGTCATGAATCCATAATCCCAACTTGCTTCCCCTTCGGCCTAGGTAACGAGTTGATTAGCCGAACATCGTCGTCAAAGATAGTCAATAATAAAATAATAATAATCCTCGGTGTTCCCTTCAAAAAAATAAAACCTAAGTTCCTAATATATAAAACTACTCAAAATTGATCTCGAAATGTGAGAGAAACTAACTTTAGGTGTAGGGGAGGTGACTCGAGAGCCGAGGAGCGTCGTAGGACTATTTTTGGAATGAAAATAGGTATCTGCCACGTGTCACACGCTATTGGTCCGTTCCTTCCGTCACACTGACGTGCGCTTTCTGATTGGCTGAGATAGCTCGTGATGACGTTGTGCATGGGTGAGAGAGCTGACGTGTCGCTGTCTGATTGGAGGAGATCCCTATTGATGATACGATGGCGTGACGTGCGAGCGCCACGTGGCGTCCAAGAGGCGGTGAAGAATCGCGCGAGTTTGGTGCAAAAACCTGGGAGTCTGTTCGGATGCGCATCTGGAGGAAGATCGATGGGGGTTGAAGCAAGGAGAAGAGACGGGGCGTGACATGTAGTGTGATTGTGCTATGTGGCGACTTTTGATTGATGGAGAATGCTTATATGACATGCTTTGAGAGGGTGATCGCATGACACTTGGCAGCAGTTATCATGCGAACCGCTGACGTGGCGAGATGTGACTGGTCCAGAGAAGATGTGCGCTGACGTGGTAGCTCATAAATTGTTGAAATATGTTGTCTCTAATTCTACCCACCGCACAACGCGTAAATCGAAGCAAACTGTCCGACATCTGATCACTACATGTAAATACTTCATTTTAAGTATTTTTCCACCACGAATTCAACTGCGTACTCTGTTTCACCTAAAAACAACCAAAATATATAATTTAATATATATTTTAGATACTTTACATAATTAAATATACTAAAATAAACTACTAAATATATATAAATACTGACTTATCAAATACCCCAAAACTTAAGACTTTGCACGTCCCGAGCAATGGTGCAAATGACAACACAAACTAAACTAGACTCCTAACATAAATATGCACTGACTCAACTAATCTTATACCCGACTCAAAATTCATGGAGTTCCTTTGGTTTACATAGCCACCACATTAACAAGCAACTCAAGGAATTTTGAGTTATGATATGTCAAGACTCGCAACCCAAACACAATTAAGATCTCACTTTCAAGACAAAGACTCAGTGAAGAGAAAGGTCGTCAACTACTCATGAGTTTTATTGGTATATACATTCAAGCATGCACGTTTAAAATCTCACTTAATCAAGTGAAAGTACTCGAACTAAATCTTTTATTTGAGGAGTTTCACAACTTCCGCCTTTATTTATTATTTATATTTTCTTTTCACATTTTTTCTTCTCCAAATCTTTTTTTTTCAATTAATACGATCCCTACTCCATTTCCTGTGGACCGCTGTTCTCATTTTTTCCCACCACAAGTTTCTCTGCTACATTTCATATGGAAACTTGTAGGACACTCTACACTAAGAAAACTCATGTTAGTACTTCTCGCTTTCACTATAATTAAGTAAATCCCCTAAATGTGGATTAAAATTATATAACTTACACAAATTTGACCGTCTACTCATTTTCGTTATCTAGCACAAAGTCCAACCATCAACTAAGTCCCTAATCATGAAATCATAAAAATCTGATCTACGAACTCGATTGAGTGTTTCTCCTAATTTTCCCTAAGTTTCAAGTCAAAAAATAACTATAAATTATTCATCCACAACCAAAGGCATGAAAAAAGTTTCGGGTGAATCTATATCACTATAAAAATATATATATACTAAATACATATATGCATGAAAGTGAAATGCGAATAGAATATGAATGGACAAGAAATGAAAGAAACGAAAGAAATGATATAAAACACCACCATTACCATCTACAACCTCATATAACTGCATAAAAATAAACGATCTCACCCGCGGTTTTTCGCAAAGAATCCATCCAAATCAATCGACAATCCCTAAAACACCCCCAAACTTATTCTGAACCTTGTCCTTCAAGGTTCAAAACAAGTCAAGGCATCTATATAACAAAAAGAAAAATGAGAGTGGTGAAGAAAAACATGGATAAGAAATGATATAAATGCATGCATAACAAAAATTTCTAAAAACCAGTGAACGCACAATATCTCTCATGTGTAGGTGACTAAGGAAACTATAAAAGAACAATCATAACAAAAGCAAGAACTAGTAAACATAGGAATTAACTGAAAAGATTCCAATCAAGTCTCGCAAGCCCAAAGTCTATCAACTAAAGATGAAATCAACAAGATGATGGAATGAAGTTTAGGGTTTTGGGTCTACTAAAAATATCTGCCACTAATGCGACGACTTAAATTGGGTATTGCCCAACCAAGTCTCAAAACACCTAAAATTCTATAAACATGGTAATTCCTAAACAAAATGCTCAAATTATGCTAAAAATGTAATCCAAAGTCAAACCTACAAAACTCGGTACTCCAATCCTCCAATGAACGTCAAACGTAACATATCACCTGTAAAAATAAAGAGACCAAATTAGAGTGTTATTAAATATAAATAAAAAACTAAAACTAAACTAAATGCAAGAAATAAACAAAAAAAAATAAAAATGAAGTTGGGGTGCCTCCCAATGAGCCGCCTTTATTTTAATTTTTTGGCTAGACTTGACGTGATTGATCACGTAATGCCCTCTCCTTTAGAGATGTCAACAACAAATGGTGCATCTACATATTTGGGCAATGAAGCATGCAAGCCATCTTTCAGATTTAGGAGCTTATTCAGGACTTCCAACACGAAAGAATCTATCGCATCTGGATCGTCCAACACAAAGGTGTCGGCAATGTAGAAGATCTGTGAATGCTCCTTTACTTCCACCCCCTTATAAGGTGTACCAAATGTGCATGCGAGGGTGGGTGGTTGCACCAACACTAGAGGTTGGTCTTCCTCGCTCTCTATCTGCAGCTTCTCCGGATTGTCAGAAATAACATAAATTTTCATCTCATTTTCCCCCTCATTTAATGCAATGACAATTTCTGGTTCAATTTGAAAGACTTCACATTCTTCTGATGTTTCTCTCAAATAGTCCTCCACATTTGTAACCTCATTCACCTCAAAAATTTTCAACGTGTCAACACTCACATCCTCCTCTTGGTTAAAAATTGGTTGTGTACTACACAACTCTTCCTCATCAGTCATACTCTGAAGCCTGACATTATATTAAATTAATTTAGTGTCCAATTCCTTCAAGCCTGGAATCTTAAAATCAATTTGTCGAATCTCTTCGAGAATTCGATTAAGCCTTTGCAGTTTATTTATCATTTACTTCATCATATCTTCCAATGAGGTGTTTTGATGAAACTGTTGATTTCCTTCATGTTGAGGAATCTGTGGGTTTGGTATGTGCCCAAAGAAGTCGGGCTATGGTGATGGATAACTAAAATAGTGATAATTCTAATACTGTGGATAATAGGGACAATTATGCGGAATGAGAATAATCTCCATAATTTTTGCAAACCTCAACCTGTTGCACAAAAGAATGCATGTTAAAAAATTGATATCCATTACGTGACATACCTACCCTATTCACATTAGAGTTATGTGAGTCTTCGAATCGACCATAATTATGAGGGTAGGAGGAGTCCATCGCGAGGTTACCTGCATACATGTTAAAAGCAAGGGACTAGATAGGCAAAATAAAAATAAAAATAAAAAACTAAAGAAAGAAAAATATCAATCCCCGGCAATGGCGCCAAAAATTGACGTGCGCCGAACACGTCAATAAAGTAAAATTTCCTAAACCAACTATTTTGTAGAATATTGGCAAAGGGTCGATCCCACATAGATTAGTAGTTTTTCTTATGTTAAAAACAACAAAAAAAGAAAAATCGGGGGTTTTAAAATAAATTAATTTAACTAACTAATCTAACTAAACTAAATAAATAAATAACTAAATTAATTTTCAAAACAATTAATTAATACCTAAGTAACACTTAAGTCTACAGTTCCACAAATCAAAATCAAGATTCAATGACATTTAATGGTCATTAATCATCCTTAAAAGTCTTTAATTCAATTTCTTTTAGATTAGCTACGGAAAATCAACATCCGCCAGAAATTCCTCGTTCCCTTAATCTCGATAGTCAGGCAACCGCCGCTAAATACTTCCCTAATTAATGTATAACCCTAGACATCCACCAATCGGGTTTAACACACTAACTGCAATAATATGGGTCCGTGGGAACACTAATCCTAAATAACCGTATCGGATCCGCTCCCGATTTAACCTAGATTCAATTGTTGCACACTCAAGAACCGAAAGTGTTTATCGGCAAACGGGTGAGTGTTTGTCACTTTATTGGTCCAAAAGCATAATTACACGGATACTAATAGTCCAAATAACTATAGATTGTCCACCTAAAAGCATGCACTGGCCATACACATACCCTATATCAAAATCATAATCATTAAAATCAACAACAATGAAATAGGAGGATTTAAATTAAATTAAATAATAAAATAAAGATCTCACATAATATGTCATGAATTAATAATCACGACTTGCTTTTCCTTCGACCTAGGCAAGGAGTTGATTAGCCGAACATCGTCATCGAAGAAAGTTGATAACAAAACAATAATAATCGTCAGTGTTCCCCTCAAAAAAAAATAAAACCTAAGTTCCTAATATATAAAACTACTCAAAATTGGTCTCGGAATGTGAGAGAAACTAATTTTTGGGGTTGGAGAGGTGACTCGTGCGCCGAGAAGCATTGTAGGGCTGTTTTTGGCTTGAAAATAGGTGTCCGCCACGTGTTGCACGCTATTGGTCCGTTCCTACCGCCGCACTAACGTGGTGCTTTCTGATTAGCCGAGACAACTCGTGATGACGCTGTGCATGGGTGAGAGAGCTAACGTGTCGCCGTCAGATTAGAGGAGACCCCTGTCGATGACATGCTGGCATGACGTTCAAGCGCCACATGGCGTCCAAGAGGTGGTGAGTAATCGCGCGAGTTCGATGCGAAAATCTGGGAGTCTATGAAGCCGTGCATCCCGAGGCAGATCGATGGGAGCTGAAGCGAGGAGAAGAGACGGGGTGTGACGTGTAGTGTGATTGTGCTACGTGGCGGCTTCTGATTGGTGGAGAATGCTTGCATGATGCTTGGAGAGGGTGATCGCGTGACACTTGGCAGCTGTTGTAATGGGAACCCCTGACATGGCGAGACGTGACTGGTCGAGAGAATATGTGCGTTGATGTGACAGCTCCTAATTGGTTGAAATACATTTTCTCTAACTATACCCACCTCGCAACGTAAATCGAGGCAAATTGTTCTGCATCCGATCACTACATGTAAATACTCCATTTTGAGTATTTGTTTGCCACGAATTCAACCGCGCACTCTGTTTCAAGTAAAAACAACCAAGAAATATAATTATATATATATTTTAGATATTTTGCATAATTAAATATACTAAAATAAACTACTAAATATATATAAATACTGACTTATCATTAATCAGCACCACAGCTGTTCTTATCTTCCCATACACCTCCAAAATGCGACACCTCATAATTCAAATTTAGTCTTTTTGAAATTTTCATTTATGAAATGACTAAAATGCCCCTCATGACTTAATATAGGTATTTCATTTAATTAATTTTCATTTGACCTATCTTAAATCGATATCATCGACTGACCCGAATACCTGTGTACGTAAACCTCTCGAGGTAGTTCTCATTTGCAAAATAAAAAATTGAATAATATGAATTCGCACATACAAGTATATATAACTTATATGCAAGCATTACACAATAATAAAATATTATATTGACTCATTTATTCATCCTGATATAGTTTTTACTGTCAACAAGTTATCCCACTTCATGCACTATCCTACCATAGATCATTGGATGACAATGAAATGTCTATTAAGTTACTTACACGGGACGATCCATTATAGGCTTTATTTCAATAAAAGTTTTCAATCGCTACAGGCATTTTCAAATGTTGATTGGGCAAGTAATATTGACGACAGAATGTCAACAAGTCCTTATGTAGCTTTATTGGGTTCTCATGATATTTCATGGAGTTTAAAGAAACAAAAATCTTTTACTCGCTTTTCCGCTGAAGTTGAGAATCGTGTTGTTGCCTCTACTAGATTAGAAATTGCTCGGCTTTTAATCGCTTATCTAAGATATTGGTGTTACTTCACAGGTTACACATACCATTCATTGTGACAATGTTGACTACTTATCTTTGTGCCAATCCAATGTTCCAATCTCGCATGAAACACATTGCTATTGACTTTTATTTTGTATATGAAAATGTTCAAAATCGTGTTCTCCGTGTCTCACATGTCTCCTCCAAAGATAAAATATTGAATGCTTTGACTAAACCATTAACTCGTCAACCTCTTCATCTCTTGTAGTCCAAGAATGGTGTGTACTCCATGACCTCCATCTTGAGGGGGCATAATAAAGAAAGTTGCAACAGTCATTTGATGAAAAAGGAAGACCTACAATTAAAGGATTGCAATCATTTGTAGATATTGAATACTTTAAATTGTTTCCTTTTATTCTTATTTTCATTTATATGTAAATTACCAAAATACACAAACCTCACAGTTTTGTGTGTGTGTGAGTATGCGTGTGCACATATTATATGAAGATTAATTTAAATCTATTATCTTTCTTTGAAATCTTTACTAGTCTCTTGTTCATTTACTATTGCGAGACTAGGGATGCAAATAGGTAAGGAAGGGGATGGTGACCTCATTCCTATACCCATACCCACTAAAAAATGTATCACCTATACCCATACCCATACCAATCTGGGGATGAATTCTCATACCCATCCCCATACCCATTAAATCCCCGTGGTTACGAATAATCCCTATGGGTAAAATGTTTTACCTATTTCATTCACTATTAGGGATCCCCATGGATATTTTCATGGGGATTTTTGCGAGGGATGGAAAATCTTCGTAGAGAAATTCTTTTTCTCATTCCATTCCCCATGTGGGATATACGTGGGGATTCTTAAAAAAAGAATTCTAAAAAATAAGGTGTTAAATATACATACATAACAATAATGTAGTGATACAAAAAAACAATAATGTCAATAAATACAAATTCATAACACGTATAGATAAATATAAACTATATATAAATTCAATAGCACCAAGAGCCCCCCAAAAAATTAGGATGATTCTATGAAATAAGGTTTTACAATTTTCTCATTTGATCCTGTTTTTTCAGTACTTTTGATTCTAAAATTCCAAAGTGTAAATATAGTTGCAATCAATTCAAAACAAAAATATAATTATTATTAACCAAATAAATTAAAATTATAAATCTCATTAAGAAGTTTTTTGTTATACGTATAAGTGTTTCTGAGTGGAAACTATGTAATATTATGTAATATTTATATAAATATCATATGGTATATATAAATAATAAATATCATATGATGTATAAATTGATATATAAGGATCCCCATTAGTAAATGGGTATCAGGGATTACCCATGAGGATCCCCTTGGATATATTTTATTGCCCATACCCATACCCATACTCGTGTGGCTATGAGATTTTGTACCCATCCCCACCCCCATCTCTATTTAAAATCCTCATACTCGTACCCGTAAGGGTAAATCCCCATCACCTATGGATATTCTCTACCCATTTGCATCCTTATGCGAAACCCAAAAAGTGTAGGTAACAAGAAGAGTTCCGCAACATTCAAGCTTACCAAAAAGAAAGATAGAGCAACCTATAATGTACATCAACAATACATGTAGTTAAAACTTTGGAAGTGGCCTTTCATTACAACAACATCAAACACAGACAAGACACAAACACTAGGGCAGTCCATCATAGACTATTACCTCCAAGATTATTATTAGCACTCTAACAGATTGAACCACACTTCAGTCATAAAATAAAAAGCTTACATTCAAGCGTTGTCATGTCTAATCAAAGGCATAAGCATTGTTTCATAATTGCCTGAAGTATCGCCCCTGATAGCAAGATCCAAGGCAACAATGTTCCTTCGTTGGTGTTTTTCATTTATGTGTTACATTCGACTTCAGCTTGAGTTGTAACTACACAGGTTAAGGCGTTCTCATTTGTTCCCAACTTGTTTATTGCCAAGCGCGGGACTTTCTCAAAGTACTTATTTGGTGTTGCAAAACACTTCACTAGAGCTCTCAACGCGGATAGATAATGATCATCAGAATCAGACTTCAAGCCCTGCAATGATCATCGTTAGATGCCAATAAACATATAAATGTCATACGCAGCAGCATATAATCTTTAAACATGAGATCAAATAGTGGAACATAATCATTTTCTTCTAAACTGGTTTATCAAGGATTGCATAGGTAGGGAGAAAGTCCAAGATTCCAATAGTTTACAAAATGTGATACAATAAAAGAGATGAAATGAATGAAGCAACTGAAATGGATACCTTGGTAATGGCATTACCAATCTCATTGTTGTTTTGGTTGAGATTTGCATTGAGTTATGCTTTGCTCCTTGTATAGATGATCATAATAAGTTCATCATCATTGTAGGCATTCTCCGATACAACCTTATAGAGAATTTTAGCTTCTGATTTTGCTAGTGTCATATTCACCATTGGTCCATTATATCTGTATGAGCTCACAAGAGGTACCAAAAGCTGCGAGGAAAAGAAACAACAAATGACCAATCAGAATAGATTTTCAGACCTTGTGTATGTCGTGACAAAAAATGGACACGAAAAATAGCTTACGCAAGTGCAAGCCTTCCTGTACATAGAATATATGGATAAAATTATCATGGCAATGCGAGAATGGTTCAAGTAATATGCCAGTTATATCGGGTGAAGAAGTTGTAAAATTTTAAATGCAACACCTAAATAACAACCCGAAGTTATAATCTCATGCAGTCAAAAAACCCTAAAACTCTTTGCAAATGCCTTGATGTTGTCTTTTTTGAATACTTATCATTTTTCAAATTGATCCATTTCAAGATTACTTTGATATCGACCCAACATTCTAACAGCAAAACCGATATCTGGTCGAGTACAAGTCTGGGCATACATTAAGCTCCCAACTAATGACGCATAAGGAATACATTGCATTTGCTAATGTTCCAAATCATTATGAGGACATTGCATTAAATTGAACTTGTCCCCTTTTTGAATTGGAACTATTCCACGGAGCACTTATCCATTTGAAATCTCTCGAATACTTTATTGATATATCCTTTTCGGGACAAACCTAACAGTCCTTGTGATCTATCACCGAATATTTATATTCCTATCACCGAATATTTATATTCCTATCACGTAGGATGCCTTACCCATATCTTTCATTTCAAAGTTTATAGAGAGAAGTCTTTTTACATCATGTAACAAAGCAACATCATTCATAGCAAGAAGAATATCATCAACATATAGGACCAATATAATAAACTTTCCCCCAATGATCTTCATGTAATACACCGATCAACAGTGTTTTCTAAAAATCATATGATGTAATGGTATTATTGAACATAATATACCAATGTTTGGAATCTTATTTCAATCCATATATTGACCTTTTCAATTTACATACCAAGTTTTATTTTCCTGTGGTCAAGAAACCTTCAGGTTGATCCATGTAAACTTCCTCTTTTAAGTCTCCATTCAGAAAGGTGGTTTTCACATCCATTTAGTAAAGCTCAAGATCATAATGAGCTACTAAAGCCATTATAATTCTTAAAGAGTCCTTCTTTGAAACTGGAGAGAAGGTCTCCTTATAGTCAATGCCGTCCTTTTGATTGTAACTTTTGGCGACAAGTCTGGCTTTATGTCTTTCAATATTTCCATGAGTCTCATTTTATTTTTTTTGCAACCAACTTTCTTTGCACCTTCAGCCAACTCAACTAATTCCAAGACTTTGTTGTCATCCATTGATTTCAACTCGTCTATTATAGCATTAAACCATTTTTTGGAATCATCACATTTCATGGTTTGTTTGAACGAGACTAGATCTTTGTCAATGCTAAATCGGATTCATGTTCAAGTGAATAAACCACATTTGGTCATTTGAAACTGTTGGTCTTCTTGTCCTTACAGACCTTCGTAATGTTATTTCTTGTAGCTCTACTAGATCATTTGCAACTTGTACATCATTAGTTGGTTCATTAACAATAAGTTCATTTTCCTCATTTGGAGCTGTGATTTATTGTCCAGGTTTGTTGCGTAATCGTGATACAACAAGAGGAACAAAAATTTGATGAGAAATGCCAGATGTCGGAGTTTTCGATTGAATTTCATGAATATCCACATTTCATGGTTCTTCACTCCCATTGATTTGGTCATTCTCAATTAATCGAGCATTACTAGATTCAACTATTCTCGTACTATGGTTAGGAAAACAAAATATGTATCATTTAGACTTTTAAGGATAACCAATGAAGTAACCACTAATAGTCTTTGCATCAAGTTTCTTTTCATGTGGATTATACATCCGTACTTCTGCTTGACATCCCCAAACATGAATATGTCTCAAACTAGGTTTCCCACCAGTCTAAAGTTCATAAGGATTCTTAGGATGATAAGTTGGCTATTATATGTTTTTATTAGTTTAATTTAGTTTATTTAATTATGTAAAGTCTCTAAAATATATATTTAATTATATTTATTGATCATTTTCAGGTGAAACGAAGTGCACAATTGAGTTCGTGGTGGAAAAATACTCAAAATGGAGTACTTACTTGCAGTGATCAGATGTTGGACAATTTGCCTCGAGTTACGCATTACGCGGTGGGTAGAGTAGTGACGCCCTCAATTGGCTGAGCAGCTGTAAAACACGTCATTGCATCATGTTTCCTCCATCACAGAAGCTCTCCGATCTTCTCAAGATTCGTGCTATCACGTTCATCACATGGAATACGAATCTTGAATTCGTGAATCAACCAAACCTCCTTCGTAGACACGTGTCACAAGTTTACCCATCCACCATGTCACATGCATATGTTTCAATGAATCAGAGAGTGACACGTTATTGGCTTCGACAAAACAAACCAAAGCAGCTTAGACACGTGGCAGGAACCGATTTTCTGCCTAAAAATAGCCATAGGATGCTCCTCGTTCCACGAGTTCCCTCCCCAACCCCTAAAATTATTTCTCTCATCGATCAATTTTTTTAGTTTTATATATTAGGAACCTAGGGTATTATTATAGAACACCGAACCTCGACTATTAATGTTTTGTTATCGACTTTCTTCGACGATAATGTTTGGCTAATCAAGTCAGGATTATGGATTCATGGTATATTATGTGAGATCTTTTATTCTATTATTTAATTCACCTATTTCATTGTTGTTGATTTAATGATTATGATTTAGATCTAGGGAATGTATGTGATCAATGCATGCTTTTATGGGGACAACCTACAGTTATTTGGACCAATAGTATACGTGTAATTGTGTTTTTAGAGCGATAAAGTAATAAACACTCACTTGTTTGCCGTAAAACCCTTCGAGTTCTTTAGGGTGCAACAATTGAATCTAGATTAAATCAGAAGCGGATGCCATCTAGTTAATTAGAATTAGTGTTCCCGCAGACCTATATTACCACAGTTAGTGGGTTAAACCTGATTGTCAGATGCCTAGGGTTATCCATTAATTTGGGGAATAGTTAATGGCGGACGTCCTGGCTATTGAAATTAGGGAACAAGGAATTTTTAGCAGATGTCAATTTTCTATAGCTAATCTAGGAGAATTTAAATTAATAACTTTTTAGAAAAGATAGAAGACCATGATTGTCAATGAATCTTGATCTTGATTTGTTGAACCGTAGACCTAGGTGATACATAGGTGTTTTCTTGAAAACTATTTGAAAGTTATTTTTATTATTTCATTTATTTAGTTTAGTTAGTTTAGTTAAGTTATTAAATTATTTATTTTAAACCCCCCATTTTCCTTTTTTGTCATCTTTACCTAAAAACGATTACCAATCTATGTGGGATCGACCCTTTACCACTATTCTACAAAATAATTGGTTTAGGAACATTATTTTATTGACTCGTTCGGTGCGCGTCAATTTTTGGTGCCATTGCCGGCGATTGGTATTTTTCTTTCTTTTGTTATTTTTTATTTTTTGTTTTTATTTTTATTTTGCTTATTTAGTCCCTTGCTCTTAACATGTATGCAGGCAACCTCGCAATGGACTCCTCCAACCCCCATAATTATGATTGATTCGAAGATTCACATTATTATAATGTGAATGGGCTAGGTATGTCACATAATGTATATCAATTTTCTAACATGCATTCTTTTGTGCAACAATTCGAGGTTTGCGAAATTTGTGGAAACTATTCTCATTTCGCATATTAGCGTCCCTATTATCCACAATATGAGAATCATCATTATTCTAGCTATGCATTACCACAACCTGACTTCTTTGGGCTCATGTCATACCCACAGACTCCTTAACATGAAGGAAATCAACAATTTCATCAAAGAACCTCCTTGGAAAATTTGAGGAAGCAATTGATAGATAATCAGCAAAAGGTTAACTGGCTTCTTGAAGAGATTCGACAAATTGATTTTGAAATTCCATGCTTGAAGGACTTGGAAACTCAATTTATGCAATATAATCCCAAGCTTCAGAATATGACTAATGAGGAAGAGTTGTGTAGTACACAACCGAGTTTTAAGCCAAAGGAGGATGTGAGTGTTGATATGTTGAAGATTTGTGAGGTGAATGAGGCTACATAGATTGAAGACTATTTGAGAGAAACATCGGAAGAAAGTGAAGTCTTTCAAATTGAGCTAGAAATTGTCATTGCACTAAATGAGAGGGAAAATGAGATGAAAATTGATGTCATTTCTGACAAGCTAGAGAAGTCGCAGATAGAGAGCTAGGAAGATCAACTTCTGGTGTTGGTGCAACCATCCACCCTCCTATACACATTTGGTACACCTTATAAAGGGGCGAAAGTAAGGGAGTGTTCGTAGATCTTCTACACAGCTGACACCTTTGTGTTAGACGATCCTGATGCGACAGATTTTTTCATGTTGGAAGTCCCGAATGAGCTCCTAAATCTGAGAGAGGGCGTGCATTCTTCATTGCCCAAATATGTAGATACGCCATTCGTTGTTAACATCTCTAAAGGAGAGCGCATAATGTGATCAATCACGCCAAGTCTAGCTAAAGACTTAAAAGAAAGGCAGCTTGTAGGGAGGCAGCCCAGCTTCATTTTTATTTTATTTATTTCTTGTATTTATTTCAATTTTAGTTTAGTTTTAGCTTTTTATGTTTAATAACACTCTAATTTGATCTCTTTATTTTTACTGGTGATATGTTATGTTTAACGTTCATTGGAGGATTATAGCACCACTGAGTTTTGTAGGTTTGACTTTAGATTACATTTTTTAGCATAATTTGAGTATTTTTTTAGGAATTAACTTGTTTATAGGATTTTAGGTGTTTTGAGACTTGGTTGGGTCACATCCAACTTAAGTCGTTGCATTAGAGGCAGGTTTTTTAGTAGAACCAAAACCCTAGACTTCATTCCATCATCTTTTTTATTTCACCTTTAGTTAACAGACTTCAGGCTCGTAAGATTTAATTGGAGTTTTTTCAATTAGCTCCTATGTTTACTAGTTCTTGCTCTTATTATGATTGTTCTTTCGTAGTTTCCTTAGTCACCTACACATGAGAGATTTTGTGCGTTCACTGATTTTTAGAGACTTTTTGTTATGCATGCATTTGTATCTTCTTCTTATCCATGTTCTACTTCACTACTGTCTTTTTCTTTTTGTTATATATGGATGCCTTAACTTTTTTTGAACCTTGAGGATAAGGTTTAGAATGATTTTGGTGGTATTTTAGGGATTGTGGATTGATTTGGAAGGATTCTTTGAGAAAGACCGCTGGTGAGATCGTTTTCTTTTACGCAGTTATATGCGATTGATGGATGGTAATGGTGGTGTTTTATATCATTTCTTTCATTTATTGTCCTTTCATATTTCTCTCTCATTTCATTAGGATATGATACACTTTCATGCATGCATTTAGTATAGTTTTTTTTTTTTTTTTTTTTTTATTACATATAGAGTCACCCGAGACTTTGTTCATGCATTTGGTTGTGGATGAGTACATTACAGTTGCTTTTTTGACTTGATACTTAAGGAAGATTAGGAGAAACACTCAATTAAGTTCATAGCTCTGCATTTTTATGATTTCATGATTAGGGACTTAATTGATGGCTGAACTTTGTGATGGATAACGAAAATGAGCAGACGGTCAAGTTTGCGCAAGTTATATTATTTTAAACCACATTGGGGGGATTTGCTTGATTATAGTGGAAATGAGAAGGGCTAACATGACTTTTCTTAGTGTAGAGTGTCCCACAAGTTTTCATAGGAAATGGAGCAGGGAAACTTGAAGTGGAAAAAAGTGAGAAAAGCGGTCCATAGGAAATGGAGCAGAGACTATATTAATTGAGAAAGATTTGGAAAAAAATGTGAAAAATAGAATAAAAACTAAATAAAGGCGAAAGTTGTGAAACTCCTCTAATAAAAGATTTAGTTCGAGTGCTTTCGCTAGATTAAGTGAGATTTAAACTTGTGTGTTTGAATTTATAGACCAAGAAAACTTATGAGTAGTTGATGGCCTTTGTTTTGACCGAGTCTTTGTCTTGAAAGTGGGATCTTAATTGTGTTTGGGTTGTGAGTCTTGACGTATCATAACTCCGAATTTTCTTGAATGGCTCGATAATTTGGTGACTATTTAAATCAAATGAACTTCATGAATTTTGAATCGGGTGTAGGATTAGTTGAGTCACTGCATTATTATATTAGGAATCTAGTTTAGTCTATTTTTTCATTTACACAGTTGCTCGGGACGTGCAAAATCTTAAGTCTAGGGTATTTGATAAGTTGGTTATTATATGTTTTTATTAGTTTAATTTAGTATATTTAATTATGTAAAGTCTCTAAAATATATATTTAATTATATTTATTGGTCATTTTCAGGTGAAACGGAGTGCGTGATTGAATTCGTAGCTGGAAAATACTAAAAATTGAGTATTTACTTGCAGTTATCAGACGTCGGACAATTTCCCTCGAGTTACTCATTGCGCGGTGAGTAGAGTAGTGACCACACATGGCAGCCCTCAATTGGTTGAGCAGCTGTAAAGCACGTCGTTGCATCATGTTTTCTCCATCACTGCAGCTCTCCAATATTCTCGAGATTCGTGCTATCACGTTCATATTGCAACACGAATTGCGTATTCATGAATCGACCAAACCTCCTTCGTAGACACATGTAACGAGCTCGCCCATCCACCACGTCACATGCATATGTTTCAGTGAATCAGAGTGCGACACGTTACCAGCTTCAACAAAACAAACCAATGCGGTTTAGACACGTGGCAAGAAGCTACTTTCAGCCCAAAAATAGTCTTAGGATGCTCCTCCGCACACGAGTCACCTCCCCAGTTTCTCTCACCTCCAGAGACCAATTTTTAGTAGTTTTATATATTATGAACCTAGGACATTATTAGAGAACACCGAACCCCGACTATTATGGTTTTTTTTATCAAATTTCTTTGACGATGATGTTCGGCTAATCAACTCCTTGCCTAGGTCGGAGGGGAAACAAGTTAGGATTATAAATTCATGATATATTATGTGAGATCTTTTATTTTATTATTTAATTTGATTTAATTCTCCTATTTTATTGTTGTTGATTTAATGATTATGGTTTTGATCTAGGGTATGTATGTGTTCAGTGCATGCTTTTAGGGGGACAACCTACAGTTATTTGGATCAATAGTATCCGTGTAATTGTGCTTTTAAAGCAATAAAATGACAAACACTCACCCATTTACCCTAAACCCTTTTCGATTCTCGAGTGTGGAACAATTAGGATGCAATCTGGTTATTTAGGATTAGTGTTCCCACGGACCCATATTACTGTGGTTAGTGTGTTAAACCTGATTGGCGGAGGGTTATGCATTAATTAGGGAAGTGGTTAGTGGCGGACATCCTGGCTATCGAGATTAAGGGAACGAGGAATTTCTGGCGGATGTGAATTTTCTATAGCTAATGTAGGAGAGTTTAAATTAATAACTTTTTGGGAAAGATTGAAGACCATGATTGCCATTGAATCTTGATCCTGATTTGTTGAACTGTAGACCTAGGTGTTACTAAGGTGTTTTCTTAAAAACTATTTGAAAGTTGTTTTATTATTTTATATATTTTGTTTAGTTAGTTTAGTTAGTTACATTATTAAATTATTTATTTAAAACCCCCGATTTTCCTTTTTTGTTATTTTTGACCTAAGAAAGATTACCAATCTTTTGAGGATCGACCCTTTGCCACTATTCTACAAAATAGTTAGTTTATGAACATTATTTTATTGACACGTTCGCGCGCGCGTCATAGGAATTGATTTACTAGGGACCCTATTAAGCAAATATACAATAGTCTTTAATGCATGCATACATAATGATGAAGGCATAGTGTTACAACTTAACGTACTCCTAACCATATCCATAAGAGTATGGTTCCCGCCTTTCAGCTACACCATTTTGTTAAGGTGTACCAGGTATTGTGTATTATGCACGAATACCTCGACTTTTAAGGAAATTTGCAAATGGACCTGGACATTGTCCACTTTCATATCATACTTTCCAAAGTATTTGTCAACTCTATTAGATCTCACCACGTTTACCTTTCTATCTAGCTGTCTTTCTACCTCATTAATGAACACTTCTAAAATGTCCACTGACTGAGAATTTTCATGCAACAAGTATAGATAACAATATCGTGAGTAATCATCAATAAAGGTGATAAAATACTTTTGACCACTCTAAGATGGAGCGTCAAAAGGACCACAAATATCAGTGTGTATCAATTTGAGAGGCTCACTACTTCTTGTGGCTGGATGTTTTGATATATGTTTCGTTTGCTTTCCCTTAATGCAATTCACACATATATCCCAATCAACAAAATCCCATTGAGGTAAGATGTTACTTTTCACTAACCGCTTTACTTTTTCTTTGGATAAGTGACATAATCTTTAATGCCAAAGAAAGGCAGAGCACTTATCATGTGCATTACTTTTATTTCCAATAAGATGCTCAACATTAAACAAGGATTCAACAAACATACTATCAAAACTGAAACGATATAGGTTGTCAATTAAAATTACTGAACCATAATAGTATTTTCGTTTAAATAAACTAAAACAATTGTTTCTAATTAAAGCCTACACAATCCAATCTTGATACAGAAACAAGGTTCCTTGAACATTCAGGAACCATTCCAAGAATCATCTGGTATCCAGGATTAATTTGTAAGTCTCAATCCCTTTTATACGTGCCTTCATTCTATTCCCCATAAACAAGAACTTTTCCGTTCCGCTTATGGGCTGGATTGAAAGGAATCCTTGCATAATATGTGAAACATGAGTAGTTGCACTAGTATCAATCCACCATGTATTATTAGGCACTTTAATCAGGTTTGATTCAAAACATACAGAATTGTAATATGTAACTTTCTTCTCAAACCATGCCTTTCGTTTCATACAGTCTTTCTTGAAGTGCCCACTCTTCCTATAGAAGTGACACCTCAGCTCCTTATGGATTCGACCCTCATGGACTTTCATTTAGGTTTTGTCCTTCTTTCTGTCCTTCCTTCTTGGTATCGCTTTGTTGCTACTAGCTCCATCATGCATAGTGAGATGAACTGAGTGACCCTTCAGTTTCCTTAATCTCCCTTCCTCCTATATGACCATGGCCTTGATTTCTTGCAAGTTCCATTTTTTCTTTTATGGTGTTGTGATTCACCTGGAACTAACCAAACTCAGGGGGAAGGGAATTAATGATTAAATGAACTATAAATGATTCACTCACGTCCATTCCCATTGCTTTGAGCTTCGCTGCCAAGTTAGACATACTATTCACATGATCATGGATGGGCAAAACCACTCAATTTTTTTAGTGGTCAAGTCACTCATCAAGCTTCCCACAATGGACTTGTTAGCAATGTCTGATTGTGAGTACTCTTTTAGCTCGATCACGAGCTCATTTGCATCGCTTGTCTTGGGCATAGATGGTTCGACATTTTTGACAATCGTCATTCGCATCAAGTTCAAACTTAACCTATTAGACCGCTATCAAGCCTCGTATAGAGACCTTTCCCCTTCGGAGCTAGTCTCGGTAATGACCACAGGCTTTTCATCTATAATGATTGCTAGGTCAAAGTCTATTACACCCATTTGGAACTTGATATGTTCAAACCAATCATTGTAGTTGAGCCTATTAAACTTAACCATCATACTACCCAAGGCAAACATATTAGAAGACGCTGCAAATATAACAAAATCATTCACATTAAAGCTTTGAGTTAAACCTCATAGATTCAGACATAAAATACATTTATTATGTATTTAAGTTCACCTTTAGGTAGTACTTTAATACATAATTCATGCTATATCAAATTCTTAATAAGCATACTTTCATAGACAATCAAATCATACTTAGGTAAATAAGTAAGATATCTTTGGATAAAACGTACCTATTTTTAATTAAGTATGATGATAAATCTCTTAAGTTTCATTGATCATAAGCAATGGTCCACCTTTGAGTGACCTCCTAGCATTATAATTAATTGTCTTAATTAAATATTCAAGATCTATTCAAGCTAGGCCACTTTGGTGACTAACCAACTTTTCATGAAATAAACATTAATTTAAGCATACTTAAATTTTAATTTTAAAAATTTTAAATTCTAATATATATTTCCTGCAATTTGATTAAGACCGTAACTTTATGTGTCCATTTTCATATCAAGATATACATGTCAATCATATGCATAAATGCATGACAATGAATTACATTAATAGAGAGGATAACCAAACGAGTCTCATTCCTCTAGACTCTGGGAGTATGACCTGGTTCAACATGATCTCATGATAACCACATGATGCAAAGTATCAGTGACTCTAACCCTTCAAGCATAGTATAGTGTTATACAACCACAGTATATTATACACTATAAGGAGACTCAAATCACCCTTATCCTCCCTACTTGTTTATGCATGTACAACAAATAATGCAATATCAAGGATCGATGCAATTTATATGAAATTATAATCACACAACTTAAAGATTAGTATGGGATTCACGTAACCTTACAAACTGCCAACTTCGAGCTCAATATTTTGGGTTCCCAGAGCGTCGGATCACCTTGAAAATACTTCTAATAGCTTCCTTGTATACCCTATTATATTATAGGTCAAGCTTAATGTGAAACCATATCGCGAAACATAATGAGAATTGCGGTCAAAGTAAACTTGAGAACAGTTTCCAAACATATTAATTAATATAACTGTTTCAACTAGCTTTCAACTAGCCAACTTGGGGTAACTTTTTAATCTTGAAAACCTCAATATTTGTCATGATGACCTTGAAGGAACTTGTAGTATTCATGCCCTACTTTCCAAGACTCCAAGAACACCTAAATCAAATCACCGATGAAAAAGTTATGAATTTTCCCATATGGCATATCAACTAGGCAAACTTTTTTTATTTTGAACTAAAAAAACCTTTTCCAAATGAATATTTTCGCAATTAAATCCTCAAGACTCGAAAACAAACGCCACAAAACCACTCATTACCAACATCAAAATATTTTAACAACTGATGGAGTCAAATTAGATTAAAACCAATAATTAATCCATCCATAAACCCAATGTAAATTAATATCAACTATAAAAACATCTCCAAAACAATTATCAACTTAATCACATTAGTTTAACTCATCAAAACCATAACCCACATCGATAGAATTTATCCCAAATCGATGCACATCAATTCAATATTACCAATTAACATCGATCGCCACCAATTTCTATCAAAACCCCACGAAAGAAATTAAAAAATCGCGAGAATTCAAATTGAATAGTGAAAAATGCCATGAATTGAGAATTTATCAAATTATAAGCCGAATAGCTCGTTTCCACCATCTAAATTTAGCTCCAACCGATCGTCTCGTGATGCTCTACAATGTTGTGGAAAAAAACTGGGCAAAAATTGACCATAAGGAGATCGCGAAGCGAAAATTCAAGTTGAAAAGGTTATGGACGAACATAAAACAAATAGAATGTTTATTTTGAAATGAAATGTCGTTTCATTTCTTTTTTTCCATCTATATACATATGTATACACTTTCACTGCTTATTAGCAGCTCAATTTCTTTTTATTTATTAATTTTCAAAATATTTATTACAACGTGCTTTAACTTCTGCCACTCATTTTCAATCTAATTTTTTAACAAATTGAACCAAATTCTCAACAAAACGGTCCATCTTTGTGAAACAATTATAACATTGGTTTTAGTCACACCAAAACCCCAAAAGTCTTAACTTTGTCTACGACATACTAAAATCTTTCGAACCAATCCTCTTGCCATACTTAACCAAACTTGCACCAATTTAAACCAATCTAAACCTCGACTACCGTCAACCGATATAAAACTTGAAACAAGATCTCGCATAAACTTCATCTCACTTCACACTACCTCAGATCTCGACCTAAACGCAAACCGAGGCAAAATCCTCACATCTGCTCTTTAAGTCCATTTAAACTTCAAATTCGAGTTTTTAAACTTTATTTCACTTTTTTTGCAAAATTCGAGATGATACTTCAAGTTGACATTTTAATTTTCTCGGCATTCATTTTGACAAGTATCTCGAGACAAAACCTCATAAAATCTTGAATTTATTCATTTAACTTGAGTTTTGCAAAATAAGATAATATATACACAACACTAGAAAAACATCACACAAAAGTAAAATTACTCATAAATCTCATTTCACTCATCCTTAGCGCCCAACTCGTAGCCTAAACCACTATTAAGCATTTATTAATCCTTGATTAGTCTTAATTATCTATTTAAGAATTTTAAGATTTGACACACGCAGATTTGAAGATCAATTGTCCTGATACCACAAATTTACAAGTAGTAGACGGTAATTTGATACCTACTATAGGGAGAATCTTGAAAGTGCACCCGAAAGTACGTAGATTCACATTCATCGCGGATTTTGAGGTCATGAATCATAATATGGACGGTGATGTGTCCATCATACTTGGACGGCTATTTCTTGAATACTACTAAAGCAAATTTGGACATAAGAGAATGAAAGATCATGATGAGTATCGATGAGGGCGACGATGCTGAGGATGTTGTCTTTATCGATAGTGAAGAAGTACATCCAAACGGGAATGATATTATAATCTCTACTTCGCAGATGGAGCTTCTTGATTCAGACTTAGACTAAACAAATGAAAATGCGTTAAACTAATGACGTCAAATTAAATGCTACTGGGAGGCAGCCCAAGGTTTGAGATTTTGAGTTTTTAGATTTCAATTTTTTTAAAATTTTAGTTAGTAGTTAGTTATTTAGTTTAATAATTACAATTCACGAGTTTTAGTTCTAACTTTCAAAAAATTTATGTCGAATGCGCAGGAAAGACCATTCATCGGGTGATGACTCATCAAAATGAAAATATCTCGCGAACTCATTTAAAGAGTGAAAAAGGAGCGAAGGAGTTCAAAGCGGTGAAGGTAAGGTGCGTGGGCGAATTAAAGGTAAAGTTTATTAATTTTTATATATTCATAGATTTTATGCAATCATGACACCTTGTGTGAGTGTTACATACAGTCGGAGGTGTCTCGGAGGAGATTAAGCAAAAAGTCATACGCAAAGATGCTGGGCAGATGAGCCGTCGTCATGGGAAATCTGTGGGTGTAGGCCACAGCACTGGGGTGGCAGTAGGACAAATCACTAAAAATGCCCCTACTGCATGATTGGTGCAGTGGCGACGCTGATATGACACCGTGCATGTCAAAGTTAGGGTTTTAAACCCATTTTCACACCATTCTCCACACTTACACTTACACCCTACCAAAAACACCAAGCATACACCCCACTAGAGCCAAAGTTTGATAATTTTCAAGTGAAATTAATGAGTTCCTAATGATTTAGAGTGAAGATACAAATACATTGTATATTTGCACAAATGTAATAGTTAGGGCTTGATTTTTTGAAATTTGATTTCAAAGAGAGCTATGGTTCTAGTTGGTTAGAAAAATGAGAGGGCTTTAATTGATAAAGACTTGGGGGAGTGATCTACACCAGAAACTAATCAAGCATTGAGCTACATTTACAATTTCATCTAGTTATGCTTTAAATTTTGAAGATTTTGATGATATTGTATGAAATTATAGAATTGAGATTGTAGGATAGCTTTACCAAGATTATGTGAATGTGAGCATTAATATTACCCATGGAGACTTGTTTGATATTTTTTGCATTATTTGGCGTATTCATGATCCAGGTTATATGAATTTTGGATTTTAGGTGATTTAAAGACCATGTTGCATTGCATTGTTGTTTAGTTGCTTGAATTTGAAAAAAAATGGCAAGAACAAGGAAACAAGTTAGCCAAATTAGATTAAATAATTTTAAGGCATGTACCTTTAGAAATTGCAACAAAGAATAGCCTAGACCTTTTAAATCCAGATATTTTATTTGTAAAGAGGCTAGGGAACGATATGAGAAAGTTTTACGTAGGGATTTCATTTATGAAAGAGGAATTAATTTGACGGCCAAATATGATAAAAGAGTGAACAATCTCATTAGGCACCAAAATTAGGAGCAACTCATTCAAGACTATAAGGAGAATAAAGTAAAAGAATTGAGTGGAGTTGTTTTGAATTTTGTGCTAATATAAAATTCACAGCAAAAGAGGAGACAGTGAATGTGGGAGGGATTTTTGTTCCCTTTAATGTGTGTGATTAAAACCTTGTATGGATTGAAAAGCTTGAATTTAATAGAATTGAAACCGGGTTTCCCGGCTAGCATATATAAGAAACCCTATAACCTATACTTTTTTAGAGCTATAAATAGATCATTGGTTGTCCCAAGAAAACAAGGATGGGTAATGGGTGCTAAGAATGTGCCGAAGCACATTAAGAAAGGGAGCGTTAGGAAAGTGTAACGAATGTGGCAACATTTTCTTTTTGCTTCATTATTCCTCACTTCTCAATAGGGCAAGATAAATAAGTCGAAAGCAGCTTGTCTTTATGAGATTACACAATGCCAGGAAACCAATAATGGAGAGATTATCTACACCAGTCTTAGGGAGTCCATCATGTCAGAAAGGGACAGGAAGTTGTTGTTTCCTATATCGATTTCTCGGATGTGCTCAAGGGCCGAAATGAGAATGAGAGATGATGAAGAATTTGGTATAGATGCCCAACCAACCATAGATGAAGCTTTCATGCTCATGTTGAAGTCACCACCTGGTTACTAAGACTCCAAGGAGGAGAGGTAACCAAGACTCCGGGGAGGAGGAGGAGGAGGAGGAGGAGGAGGAGGAGGAGGAGGAGGAGGAGGAGGAGGAGGAGAGAGAGAGAGAGAGAGAGAGAGAGAGAGAGAGAGAGAGAGAGAGGGTCGAAGGAGTTGGACGTAAGGCCAAGTTATTGGCCAAGAGGTAGGAAGATCAGGCAGCAGCAGAAGCAGCAGCAGCAGAATTAGCCTGATACCTAAAAGATGAAGAGAATGAAGAAAAGGAGGAGCAACAGTAGCAAGTACTTGCTGAGGGCTATGAGTTTGTAGAATCAGACATAGAAGAGCAAGACTTAGACGCTCCCGAAGTCTTTCCACCACCTCCTCCATCACATGCACCTATACCACCACCAAAAAACTTGACTCCGTAGTTATGGATTATAGATAAGGAGACAACATCATGAGGACATGGCGCAATATCATGCAGCCATGTTGAGATATTGACAGTGGCCACAAGTAACAAGTATAAGACAATCGTCAAATTAATAGTGGCACCAACTTGTGTTGGTGTCAGGTATATCGTATCCACAAGGATGGTTAAAAGCTAATTTTTAATCCAACAAAGGAATAGAGTTAGGCACTTTGATTTTGGTTTTGTAAATGAAAATTACTAACTAAATTAATCTAACTAATTGCAAGTAATTAAAAGTGGTCTTAAGCAATTAAGAGAATGTCCTAGGGAATTTAATTCACCCAAATTGTATCCTTCAAGTCCAATGTAATTAGAAAGTCTCCCAATTCGTGTGATGATAGGCAAAATTCCTAAAATTCACTCCATCCCGAGGTCTCAGTGATGGAGATTCTAGCTTCTCACTTGAACTCCGTCGATCGACGTGAGCAACGCAAGTGAGAAGTCGCATTAAGCACCAGTTTCATTACCTCCCTAATCAATGATCATCGGTCGATGCACTATGTATTCTAAAGTTGTGTTTCCCCAAATACGGGTTAAATAGCCCCAATGGTCATGGTGACTCTTTAACCTTAAGTTCTACACCTATTTGATCAAGGTAAGTATAGCATAACACACAAGAACACACAAATCAACACATTGAATTGAAAGAACAAACACATTCACATTGAAATCAAAAAGAAATCCAACTTGGGATTCAAAAACCCTTAAAACAAAAGGGATTACCCCATAAGTGGGTTCCATACAACACAAAACATGATGGAAATGCAAGAAATCGTGAATTCAACCCTAGAGTTGAAAAGAAATCCAAGATTCAAAACCCAATCTTCAAGCCTCCACAAGTTTCTCTCCGAGTTCTCCAAAACAAAAAGATCCATTTTTCTATCTCTCACACCCATATATATATCGTCTAATGATATTTTAGTCCAATAAAATGGGTACAAAACCCTTAAAAACATAAAAAATGACCCCAACTAATAGCGGCGCAACAGGGCCATGCTCAGTGCCGCATACTGATGATATGGCTCGACTGGCACCATGGCGCCAGGGGTGGCACCCATATGAAATGACGTCCTGGGCCTGGCACTGTGACGCTAGGGTGGCGCCATGGCGCCAAGTCCAACAAAGAGGGAAAATTGTGGCTAGAGAGTGAGGCGCCACAACGTTAGGTAGGGCAATGTGGTGGACGCCACAGTGCTAGGTGGGGCGTTGTGGTGCCAAAAATAGTAGTACACATTTTTTTATTTTTCTTCTCTTGCTTTCCAGCCTTACTCCACCTGATTTGGCTTCACCCGGTCTACCGTTTAATCGCGTTGTCCCTTGAACTTAATACACCCAAAAATGCACTAAATAAGTCTCCAATCATCATTTTTTTCAAATATTATTAATTAAATCCTACTTGACACACTTAAAATCAAGTTATGCATCAGATTTGAGCAAGAAATGGAGAGGAGACAGCATCACAGACGAAACGGCAGCGCAATTTCATGTTGTTTGTTGATCATCACAAACCCATAACAAAATATGAGAGGAGAAGAAGGTTGAGACCTACTGATAGGTCATTAGGCTTTCTAGTAGCACCAGCATATGTGTTTGATCAAGATTTGGTGCAAAGTAAGACTGCAAAGCGTCCATTGACACCATCACACGCTAAAGTGGATGATGCAAATGATGATGATGACGCAAAGTCTTGAAGTCAATTTAATAGGAATCCTTTAAACCTAGGGAGTTGAGAGTGACATTGATACCTTTTAATTTTTAACGTTTGGGATATTTTTTCAACTATTTAGTTGTTTTAATTCTATGTCTAGTTTAGTTTATTATAACTTGTGTTATTACAATGTTTGTATGTTTTAGTGTCTTTTTATTTCAGGCTTACTTTTAAACCTTCAGGACAAGGTTTGATTTAAGTTTGGGAGCATCGACACTACACTACACTATAGGAAGTGGAAACATAGGTTGAAGAATAAGGATAAACATTGCAGGTATGATCATTTGAATTTTAATTTGAAGCTGTTTAGGAGGAAAGCATGGTAGTGTACAATTTTTTTTGTTTACTTACTATATAAATGTTTAAGTATTATAGATTAGGTTATGTATAGTATTATGTAATGAATAAGTAGTTCATTTGCATGCTCATGCCTTTAGTTGTGGATAAGTAGATTACAATTATCTTATTGATATAAAACTCAAGAGAGTACTTTTAAATTTTAAAAAAGAACTAATGAAATGTAGCAAACAATAATATGATTTCATGATTAGAAACCTAGAGTTAGGGAAGACCTTGAACTTGAAATAAAAGCAAGAAACTATAACACTTCTTGTGCAAAAAGTAAGATCTCATAGGATTTTATATTAAGTGCGAATCTTACTTGAAAAAACGAAGCAAATAAAGACTTGGTGCAAATAGGGGAAGAAATAGGCATTGTATGGTCAAAGTTAGATTTAACTTGATTTAGTAAAAGTGAGAAGTTCTAACAAGAGTTTTAGAAATAAAGAAGAAAAAAATGAGAGAATCCCATAAGTTCAACAGAAAATGGAGCAGAGAACTTGATGGTTGGAATATTTTGAAAAGAATGAAATCTATAGGAAAAAGAGCATGGACTAAAAAATAAAATAAAAAAGATGAGAAGAAGAAGAAAAAAAATGAGAGAAAATGAAAAATTAAGAAAAGAAGGCGGAAGTAAACTAAAACTCTTCAAATAAAATATTTATCTTAAGTGCGAGTAGCTAGTTAAGTTAAGTTTTCATTCCAACTATGTAAAAGTCCTATAGACTCTTGAAATGCTAAAGTCTACCAAAGATGAGTTTGATCCATGCTTATTTGTGAATTTCTGAGCTTAAAGAGAAATCATTAAATTTATACTTGCTACTTGAGTGTTGAAACGAAACGAACTTGTGAGTAGTGATGGTTTTTAGTTGAGATCTACTTTAGTGTTTTGAAAGTAAAGTTATATGAGTTGTTAAAGCTACATTTGCTAAAAATATAAGTTTTTTTAGTTGAGATCTACTTTAGTGTTTTGAAAGTGAAATTATATGAGTTGTTAAAGCTACATGTGTTAAAATTATAAGTTTTTGCAAAGAAAAACTCTTGAGTGGATTATTAACTTAAAACTTAAAAAATTAAAGAAAACTCCATGAACAATGTGAGTCGAATGAGAATTAGTTATTAGGAGACTTAGAAAAATACGCCTTTACGCTGGACGCACAAAACCTTAAGTTTGGGGGTATTTGATAAGTGATTATTTAAACATATATAAGGTTAGTTTAGTAATATATTTAATACAAATATCCTCAAATGAGTTTTAATTCATGGCATTATTGCACTTTCAGGGAATTAAAGTGTATTGGAAGAAATCGAGGAAAAATAAGAAGAAACAAAGCAAAAACCCACAAAATTAGATTTGGCGCCATGGGAGCATGTATTTACGCTGTGGGACTACAAGGCACAGCGTGGGCGTGGGAAAGAAATGCACAGCGTGGGAGAGAAGAAGAAATGAGAAAAATCAATTATGGAGGTCTGACGCAATGGTAGCGTCGTGGCTTAACATACATGGTGCCGAGGCAGTAAGTGACTGCGCCAACTTCATAGTAATTAGAAAGTGAAGCTTTAATTCGAGTTAAATTGTAATTTAGGGTTTTTAATTGTTATTAGGTAGTATAAATAGGTATTAAGACATGGTGAACAAAAAGGAGAGGACCACATAGAAGGAGATTAGCCTCAATTAGAGTAATTTACCATTGAGTTTGAGTATTAAGGAGTTTTTGTTAGAGAAATGTTGAAGACTTTATGTTTGCAATCAATATTGGGTTTCATTGATTAATTCAAGGTAATATCTATATTCATCTATGTTTTGCAATGAATTTTATATTGAATTGTGATGTGTGTGTTTCAATGATGCGTAAGTAGTCTATTTATCTTAGAGATCAATGGATCCTATGGTATGAATTATATGCTTTGAAATATGAGTAAAAAGTAATAATAAAAAGTGCAATAATTAGAATTTGTATTGATTCTGAGCGTAATGCTTTAGACATCTTGATCATGTGTTTAATGAACTTAGGCTGTAGAAGTTATCATGGTCATTGAAGCTTATAATCCGGATATGAACGGTGCAATCATAAAATATACAATATCGAGAGATAATTGTTGATTAGGGAGACGCGGATAATAAACTTAGTTGGTTACGAATCCAATGATTTGAGACTTAAAGTAATGTGGAGCTTACATTATTCACACCGATAGGTGGAATTCTAGTTTGCATATTAGAATCTTTTCTGTCACGCTAGTGGGTTGAAGCGGATTTGAAGGAAATCTGTCTATTCTAATAAGGCATTGCACAAAACATATTGAGATATAAACATGAGTACAAAGCATAGTATTAAACTACCTAAGTGAAGTTGTGAACTACAATACCCTTAATATAAGAAGTCTACTAAAGTTTGAAGTGATTTGTTAGATAGTTTAGTTTAATATAAAATTCAATTAAAAAGTGAATCTCTTAGCAATGATTCAAGTTAAGTTGGTAATACACAACTAGTACAAAAGCCTTTCCCTGATGACGATATCCATGATCAACGTAAGTTCATTGCACTATTACTATAAGCGAGTCGTTATACTTACGGTGCGTGTCACCAATTAGCCCACTAATTTGGTAAATAATATAATATACAATCAATAGCACAGCAAACACCAATAACATTTGTTCATCGCATTTAAGTACATGGCTAGTCTGTGACTCGCCGTCGGGACTTTAGACCACTAACGGTTCTAACTTAGTACAAATCTAAAGTTTAGAAATTTGGGTCATTACACGTATAGTATTTTGACACACTCAAATCCCCTTGACTGATTGTACTAAATTCTCTTTTCAATTGATATAATAGAGGCCCATTACATTCCTTCGACGTCTCATCAAGCTCATACCACAAAAGCATATGTAGATGTAGAATAAAGAAAAACATCAACAACATCTTTTAGTAATTCAATTCAAAATCCATGAGGTTACCATATAATATGCTCTTTATCACCTCTCGAATGTTGGATCTGCAACATCTAGCTTTGGAAGATGCTCATTGATGAACCCCATCTTCATTTTTGCACCTAACGCATTCCTCGTAGCTCTACTCCATGTTAAGTAATTCAACCCAGACAATAGATTTGCGACTAAGACCATACCAGGGTGAATAGAGTGTTGCAAGCGTAGAACCTCATCAATTGTCCTATTATTCACTCACTTCAATGTTTTGATCATTCGTTATGAAAAATCCAAAACAAACCCTAATCTTGAAAAATCAAGAACTCAAAACCTAGATTGAAATCTATCAATCTAGCTCTCGCAAGAAATTAAATCCCTAATCTTGAAGAATGAATAAAGAGTTTTTTACCGACCTAGGAGCTTGAATTCAAGTTTCTGAATTTCAATAGCTCTCGATCTAATACCATGAACAATTTATCAAGAAAGCACATTTTGTGCATTCAGTTCATTCACTCTATAAGAACAATATAAAAGTACATGAGGATAATTAATTTACAGTGACTCTCTGTTCTCACTCGTACATAAAACCCAACTAATAACTTTTAACACATGTGTACACCCTCACTAGCCGTCCTCAGTACACTCCACACACATTTACATTTACAACACACAAAATTACAGTTTTACACTCCATAGTAATATACTCTACAAATGGACGCCATTAACTTTGAAGCAAATGTATGCATGGAAAGTATATCACCCTAGCATAATAGTATTCTCCTTTTTTTAATAAAATCTCCTCCCTAAAAATGTGTTTAATGCTTTTTCTCTTCCCTTGAGGTTGAAGACTCTTGATTGTCTAAAGTTGTGAACAAATGCGTGACAGGTAGAACTAATGATCTCATATATTAGCCATCAAGAATTTCTGGGACTCCATGCAAGATCCCAAACATGCGTCAATTCACTAGAATCATAAATCATCGATGGCCTGTTTGGTTCACATGTAAAATAATCTCAAGATCATGAGATTATTTTACACTAAAATTATAACATGAGTTTCGATATTAGTCCCAATAGAGGGACTTGTTCAGTTGGAGGTATAGTGGGTGGGATTAAACCTGATTTCAATTGGTGAAGTTACTAAAGTGCCCATTTATATCTACAACCTCATTCTCACATCCTTGACAAGCTTACCAAGCCAAATATACATATCAAAGCAACTTCAACGACACATAAACAAAGTTATTCAGAAGTAGAAGCCTAATAAATAAATTCATTAAGCAAACCAAATGTAAATTGAACCATCACATTTCCCATCAAATTAAGCGAACAAAATTCATGAATAGTGAAGAAAATTCAAAGTGAACTCATCGGCTATAATAATTGTGATCTGTTATGTTTTGTCTACTTGTATTAGTATGAATGAAAATTGAAAATTTAATGGCGGGTCTCGTAAGATTGTGCGATATAATTAATAAATGTGATTGAAATTTGAACAAATATTTAGTAGTACTAAATATGTCAACGATGGATAGTGTTAATTCATGATCATGAAAACGATCCGTTGATTTGATTCACGTGTAGACGATAACTATAGTAATACATTGATATACTAATGCCACACACCATAAGTTTTTTGGTGTTGGAGAGTCGAGAATAGTAAATGAATGTGCATTTTGAGTGTTTATGATAAAGATATTTTGATCATTTGAAAGTCATCAAGATTGGATAAAATAATACCATTAATTCATGATTTTAAATTATCCCAATCCTGGGGGTTAAAATAATCTTATGAAAAACTTTATACTCGAATCGAACACTAGTATTATTTAGTATCGCTACTTATCCCACCCTATCCTATGGACCTTAAAGGCCACAAGTCTAATAACTTAATGGGACACTAAAGGTGCTTCATCAAGGCTTACAAAATGGAAGGAATCAGTTGATGAAACGAGAAAAACAAATAAAGCACAACAAAAATCGAAAAAGAAGAACAAACAAAAAAGACAAATCAAGTTTGTCATTCACTGCCCATGGCCATCAAGAATTCCCCCTCGCAAACGACCTCACCCCCTACATACGCTTTCCCTTCCATCTTAGCTATTCCAAAGCGTTTTTGAAGCTTGGTGAGAGTCATCCTCATAACCAAAGTATCTCCAGCAATAACTGGTTTACGGAACCTTACTTTGTCGATTCCTGCAAAGAAGAAATTCTCACGCGACCCACCAACTTCTGGTTGCAACATCACCAAGCCTCCTACTTGAGCCATTGCCTGAAATCCAACAAGAAGTTTTATTCCTTGAACAGCCATCCTAATTGCAGAAATTAGTGAAATATCAAACGAGAATCTTTAAGAAAAAAGAAAGAGGAATTGAGCAAGAAAACTAATCTATGATTTAATGTTGAAAGAGTCATGTTAGGCCTTCTGGATTTAAAAATTACATCCCAAGATTACTAATGAACTTACAAGAAACGTAATGAACGGAACCCTTGTGTACGAATAGGTCGACCTGGCTAATTTTTTGGTATTCATTGTACTTGGCACCATAAACAAAGATTATCTGAAGGAAAAACTGAATTTGTCCAATACATAATTGCAACAATGATGATGACGGCAAAGTTGGTGGCAGTGGTTTGTGGAGGAAGAGGGAGTTGCACTTGCAACTTTGCTTTCGAGTGCTAGATCTAAGTAGGAACAACCTGATGTGTGAATCATATAGAACCCGTAGAATACAAGTGAAGAGAACACAGAAAAAGTGAGGGAAGATGAGAAGAAATAGAAATAGAAATAGAAGAGTGATATTTAACTCAGCGACTCCCGAGAGACGACATGTCTATTCCACTCAAATCTCAATACCAATAAAGAAGTGAACAAGCTAGGTTCTCATTGAATAACAAGCATAGGAGTAGCAAAGGAGTAGCAATCCAAATTAGAGAATTGAAGTGGAACCCAAAAATGACAATCTTAGAAGTTGCATCCAGATGAGGACTGATCCATATATTCACTCTAGCATTAACAGTGGTGAAAATGAAGCATTCTTGTTGACGAAGAGCCATTGTTTGTGAACTTTGGGTCACAAGATTCATGCTAAAAACAACTCTTATCAACATGAACACTCGTCTCATCATCAGATCTTTCTTGATGGAAGTTAAAATTAGTCGCTAGGAGCATTAACCAAAGATCAACACCAAATTTTGTTGCCAAAAAACCAATCCGGTGTTCAATTGGAGCAAATGTAATCGAAAATGAGCAAACTACACCCAAAGAAAGAAAAAAAAAAAAAAAAAACCTGACAAGATTGCCTATGGTGGTAACCAATCTTCTTCGCTTTGTCCTTCCTGGTTAAAGAACAAAACCACAAGGTTTCATTTCTTCACATTTCTAATAAAACCACGAATTAGCATGTAGAAACATGTCAATACTAATTGGAGCTTCAAGTGACCACACAAGCACCACTAAATGCACATCTACACCAATCCCCAATTGCCAAAGAATTGCAAAATTAGAGTACGACACTAACAACACAAGAAACAAGGCATACATATCCAAATAAACTTCATAATCAATGAATCTCCCAATTAGGAGATGCCGGGTTATGAAAGTCATATGACGCATTTCTTTAAGCAAAATATGCACATCTTTACATATAGTACTTCCCACTTTCACCACAACATTCCATGACACCCAAGCCTTTGATTTTCTTGGCAGAGAACCTCGAGCACATGAAAGGCATTGCATCGATGCAGAAATCGTGGGTGGGAGGCAGAAGTTGGTGTTAGTAATGGTTGTGGATCTTGTGGTGATAGATGACTAAAGACATGTGAGGTGATGTGATGAAGGTCCGGTTGTGGGAAATAGAAGAGGTGGAGGAGGTTGGTTGTTAGATGTTAGGAGGGGGGAGGCAAGGGCTGCGAGGATCAATGCTAGAGTAGAGGAAGGTGGGGGAGCCGA
Source organism: Stephania yunnanensis (assembly GCA_039657365.1). Classification (NCBI taxonomy): domain Eukaryota; kingdom Viridiplantae; phylum Streptophyta; class Magnoliopsida; order Ranunculales; family Menispermaceae; genus Stephania; species Stephania yunnanensis. Next base: position 36,490,215 of record CM077581.1, read on the forward strand.
TGGACAATTTGCTGCAACCCACTCCTCAACATCGGCACGTAAGTCGGTAATAGCACCATCCATTTCATTTTGCTTTGCCTATAGCTTGCGCTCCAACTTGTCCATCAAAGAAGCTATCTCTGCAAGAGCAGCTTAAAGCTTTATCGACTGCGCGAGAGTCAATGATGAAGAATGAAAGCACCAATGATATGAGAGACCAACTAACAATAATCTAGTGTTTCTTTTGCTACAATTGGATTAAAAAACCTACGAATTAAGATCTAGTGTTTAGAAGGGACCAACTAACAAAAAACCATAATATTTTCAATCATTGGCCCAAGAGCTAGCCCAATACTCACATCGGAGAATGAAGAAGAAAGGGAATAAGAGAGGCAAAGAGAAACTTGGGCCATATCCAAAGAACACTAGAATCAAGCAATGAATGTGAGAATAGAGGCCTTGGAAAAGATTGAAATACGAGAGCTAGCAAATCTACCTATATAGCTAAGTAGTCTTTGTATGTAAATGGGTTTATACCTTGAAGTACAAGAAGAAAGGGTCATTAGAGCGATATAAGGCGAGATCAATAGAAAAATTGTATACTCAAATATACGGTGTTACTATCAAGAAACATTTGTTGCAGTTGCCAAGATGAATTCAATAAGCGTTTAGGCAATGCTAAGCAGATACACTTTAAAATATGTGCTATACACATTGAAATATGTGTCTAGACATCTTGAAATGTAGTGCGGGACTCTCAAACAAGTGTGTGACTTAGTGTGTACGAATATAATTTCCTAAAAAATTTTATTGCCAACGATTTATGATTGAGATTTCAACTATTTGATGACATCAATGTGTTACTACATGACATCAAATAGGAAGTGTTGGGCCCGCTAGTGAACGTCTATATGGGCTCATGGATCTCCACCAGTACTAATACTAACCCAACTTAACCACCTTCAACTCACAAAAGTATGGTTTTACTCCAAAATGCTTTGGACCTATTTGGGGAGAAACTTACACTTATATCCTTATTTAGAATGTCATAATTACCTGATGGGACTATATTTTAGTCAACGCATCCTCAACATTCAACACCTTAGACCAAAACAAATATGTCTTGTCCTAGCCAAACAGTCAACTTTGATACCGCTTGATAGGCTAGACTACAACTGCGAAGCACAAGCTCATGGATCTCTGCTAGTGTTGATAATGTCCCCAACTTAACCACCTTCAATTCACCAAGGTGGGAGTTTATTCCAAAAGGCCTTGGTCCTATTTGAGGGGAGATCAAAAATTATATTCTTCTTTACAAAGGCACTCTCAACCAATATAAGACTATATTTCGGTGCATACAGCCCCAAAAGGAAGAAATTTATATGGAGGTGCCTCCTGGGTATTAGACCGGACTTGCTACTAATAAGGTGTGTACATTGAAGAAGGCACTGCATAGACTGAAACAATCTCTTATGGCACGGTTTGGTAGATTTTCCCAAGTGATGATCAAATGTGATAACATCATGCTCTGTTCATCAGACACTCTACTACAGAGGAACCAAATTTCTTTCGCAATATGAAAGATGACATAGTTGTAATTGAGGACGAGAAACAAAAATTAAAATAGTGTTTGGCTAAAGAAATTTCAATGAAATGACTAGGAAGGTTGGAGTATTTTCAGGGAATCGAGCTACCACATTCGAAAGAGGGAATCATCATATCTCGGTAGAAATAAATTACAAATTTTCTTGAGGTACAGAAACTAACAGGTAGACTAGCTAGTACAGTCTGAATTAAATTGTAACCTTTGAGAGACTAAAGTAAAATGGTTGATCAATGAATGAATCAAGTATTCATTGAAAAACTAATCTACCTCTCACGTACTAGGCTTAACATTGTGGATGCAGTAAGTGTGATTAGTAAATTTATGTAGATTCAATAGTGGAAACGTGGTGACATGGCGCAGTAAAAGATAAAATGTGATCGTTAGATCCAATAACGTAGGGTATAAAGAGTTTTAGCAACCGCTTGAAGAAGTTTTGAGCTTTTATAATTAAAGATCACTTTGGAAGATCTAAAAATCTTGTGGAATGACTATATAAGGCTTTATAGTAATAATAAGTATGCAATCAACATAACACATAATTTGGTGCAATACGATCGACCAAATACATTGAGATTTATTGACACATTATCAAAGAGAGAGACTCAAGAGTGGGATTAAGGGTGTCAATTTTTCAGGGTCGAACGAGTCGGGATCCGGGCCGCCCTTGATATAAATGAGTATTTGCATTGTCCAAACCCGACCTAGCTGTAAATTGGAAAGAGTATGTCTTGCCTAGACCCAATTTACTTTTGTTTCGGGTTGTCCAAATGTCTGGATTTGTCAAGTTTTTAAAAATTATTTTATGTTTAAAAGCTTTTCTTAATTATTAAAATCATTGTAAATTCCTCGTAATATAATTTTCCTAACATAATTTTAAAATGTAATGTCCAAGTTGTATTTATTATTTTAAATTAAAAGACATAATAATGTATTTTGTTAAAAGACAATACACATAATGTTGTCTCAAGCAATTTAGCTAAGTCTCAAAACTAAAATAGTACATTTCAATACAAGATATATAGTCTCCTTATTTCTATTGTTGTTTTGCAAATTATACAATGTATGGAAGTATATTTTCAAAATAAAATAGATATCTTTTGAAATCTGAGCCGGGTCCGGGCTTAAAGGGTCTTGTCCAAACTCGACCTAGATTTTAATCTAAACATCATAGCCTTTCCCATACCCGACTCGGATTTCAAAAATATTGCCCAAACCCTTTTTTTCAGGCTAGACAAAACCAGGTCGGCGAGCTGGACAAAAAATTGACACTCCTAAGTGGGATCATTCGGTCACCTATATTACTTATGTCACAGCTTTAGGTCCAAATGACAATTCAATATTGAAAACAATGACACCATATTACTTGCTTCAGCATCACAACAATAATTTATAGGAAAATTAGTTTTCCTTGTTGTATGGCCCTTTTTGGAAGAGAAGAATAAACTAATGAACTATTTCTATTTTTTTTATAGACATTAAAAAAATGCCCATTGAATCAATCAATTTCACGTGTCCATGTTTTCATGTTCATCTAAAAATTAATGTTTTAACACGATTACTCCTATATTAGACTTCAATTGTGCCCCTCCACATACTAATTAACACACTTGAAAATTGCAGAATCGACATCAGAGTTTCTTCTTGAAAATAAAGCAAGAAAAGGGTGATGCCTTGGTTTATTTCAAAGCATTGTTTCACAAAAATGAGTATGTTACCTTCTAAGTAACAGTGTAAGACAATATTTGTCAGATGCTAAATTAAATGGAACCTAGAAGCCCCAATCCGAAATTAGTTGGGGTCAGCTACACATCCTATTGTGCTCGCTTTAGCGTGACAACCATTAGAAAAACAAGATTTCCAAAGAAACATTTGAGGCTACTCTTCATTTTCATTCCATAATTTAATAGCTATACTCAAAGGAAGAATTTTGGACAAAGAAATTGTTGTAGCCGTAATCAAGACAAGTTCTAAGGGTTCAAAGTAAGTTCAAAACAAAGTAAGTTTCGACAAAAAAAAAAATTGTGTTTTGAAACATGGACAACAAACTCTACGAATTGGTATGCTCTTGAAGAACATAAGTTGTTTAAGAAGTGGAAGAAAGATTAGAATCATGTGTTTCTTTAATTAGGTTTTCTCTATTTTATATTTTGGATGAGTGTTTCTCAAACGTAAAGATGTGTTGCTACACCCAAGCACAAGAGTCGCGTCCCCACTAAAGAATATTAATTGACTCAGTACGGTTTAGGATTAGTTTAAATGTTTGATCCATTTCATGAAAAGTGACAAAAGTTTTACGCTGGCTGTCAACCTATCGCAACCCTCCTCCATTTCCCAAGAATGAAAAAGGAGCTTGGGGCCTCCCTCCCTCACTTTTCGAGTATGAAAAGTGAGTTTGGGACCTCCCTTACCCATTTTTCGGTATGAAAAAATGGGCGTCAGAGTCCTCCTTTAAATGTCGTTAGATAATTGAATTAGTGTATTATAATACCAATTTGGCCTACGCCAGCACCTGTTATTTGTATCCACTATGACAATCAAGCTTTCATTGCTAGAGCAACTACAACAACAACAACAACAACATAGCCTCAGTCTTAAATTAATTAGGGTCGGCTACATGGATCAAACTTTTTCATTGTGTTCGATTAAGTGCAATTGATGGTGAGCTTTCCAAACCATCATTGCTAGAGCAACTGATAAAGAAAATTTAGCAGATCCTTTTACTAAAGGATTATCTAGAGAGTTGGTTCTTAGTACTTGTACTTCCAAGGATATGAGTTTTCAGAACATGTTATACTGATCACCTCGATGGCAACCCAACTTAGTGGAATGGAGATCCCATAGTCTAAGTTCAATGGGACAACCATCAACCACTTGTGTGATTCATTTTGTGAGCAAAAATGAGAGCTATAATTCTTTAACAAAACCTTTGATAACTATTAGTGCTACTGCAACCTGAAAATGGAGAACGTTGAAATATATTTTCTTAATGTAGCCTATAGTTGTATTAACAAGTGAAGTATAGCAAGATAATTATCATAGGCATATCTAAGTGAATATCGAAGTGGGGTCGCTTCAATGAGAGTTTTCAAATTAGCTCACTAAAGCTCATAAATTCAGGTAATCATTCAGGACCAGAACAACATTGAAGAACTTTATAATTGTCAGATTAGTTCCATTGACTTGGTTATGACTTAAAATAATTAGTCCAAGGACATAGTAGAATGCCCATGTATAACTGTTATATTATATAACAGTTACAAGAGCATAACTTATCTAATTTTGCTCTCAAGTTCTAAAAGACACCATTACAAAAGCATAACTCAACAAATTTTGCTCTCATATCCATTCTTTTATTCTATTTAAAATTTCAAATTCAATGTGAGGGATTTATATGATATAAGTTGAATGTTGAACATTATATTATATGCTCAACAACACTTTATTTAACTTATCTAACTTTGCTCTCAAAAGCATAACTTATCTAATTTATTATTTAACTAATCAACAACAATTTATTTAAAAAGTAATGCTTTCAAACACATAGCAACCTATCTCCAAATCACGAAGCCATGTGATTTTCTTTAGTAGGCCCTAAATATACTTACAAGCAAGGTTCAAAACTTTGACTTCTCCTACGACTTCGCTCACTTAAAATTCGGAATTAATTCGAGGAAGTTAACTTCAACGATGGAACAACAACAACAACGACAACAACAACAACAATATAGCCTCAGTTCCAAATTAACTGGGGTCGGCTACATGAATCAAACTTTTCCATTGTGCTTGATTAAGTGCAATTGATGGTGAGCTTTGCAAACCATTCAAATCCCTCCTAATAACTTCGACAATGGAAGTTTGACAAAAATTCGTCGGGGTATAGAAGTTTACGAAATTTCACTTTAAATGCTAGAAAACTTATGTTACTTTGTAGAGATGCTAGAAATATACTTAATCATACAACAATGCATAAAACTTATGTTACCAGAGGATATTCCGAATTTTAAGTATATTTCTAGCATAGGCGAAGTTTTAGTCGAAGTTTTACTCGAAGTTTGCTCAATCGAATTATGCATAAAACTTCCACGAAACATAACAATTTTACTTCATGTTTTATTAACTTCCATCGATTTTTTCGAAGTTCAGTCGAATTAGCCGAAGTTGAGTCGAATTTTTGCAATTTTTCTATTGCATCTGAACTTCGCTTCTCCCACCTCAAAATCAACAAACTTCGCCCCAACTTTCGCGAAATTTATCGATTTTTTTAACCTTGCTTACAAGTGATAGTGAAGTGGAGATACCTATTTCAAAATTATATATCTCAAATTATATATAATTGAATGATACTGCTATTACACTTAACATGGCATCCTACGAGGTATTTTCCCTAGTTTTCAATCTCTTATATTACTTCCTAACACAAAAATCAATCCTATCATTAAACTCCAAATCAAGAAGAAATGTAGGACTAATTTCCAAAGAACATTAAAGGCTGGTTCATGACCTAGTTATTGAACTAACCACAACCAAATTGAATGTAACAAGAGCAACACATTTTATAGAATCTATGAACGCTTTCAAATAGTGTAAAATGACTAAAGCATTAAGCAAACCAAAATAATCGGGGCCTCTCCCAATGCCAAAGTTCTTCACCCATGATGCCAGAGAATATAGTTGCAGGCAACTACCTTCTTAACTACAGTTTTAGGAATTAGTTATCATCCAAGGTACATCAATAGCCTAGTTCAAACTTTCGAGATTGAAATTTATTCACTAAAAATAGATTTAGGGGTCGAGCAATACCTCAACCATCAGAACACCAGGCATAATCGGCCTTTCCGGAAAATGCCCAGGAAAGAAATTGTCATTAATAGTTACATTCTTGATAGCCGCAGCAGATACTCCAGGAATGTATTCAATCACTCTATCAACCAGAAGAAACGGAAACCTACACACCACCAACAAAACTACACAGCTTTGAGTAAGAGCAACACATTACCAGTCCCTTTAACAAAAAGATTCAATTCCTGGATCGGAAGGAAAGCACGGACCTATGAGGCAAAATATCTCGAATTTGATTGATATCCATCACAGTGGGAAATGCGGCAAATTCTGCAACACAAAAACTCGATTGATCAAATCAAGAACCAAACCAACCCCAACAACTACACAAAACAGATCAGTTGGAGAGAAAACGCACTCTTCTCAATCGGAATCTCACTCTCAGGTCCATCAGCTCCATTTACAGAAGAATGAGCAATGTGAGAGCCACCACTGCGGCGATTGTTCAACACAAGCACTGAAAGTCGAGATCTAGAGTCGGAGAGGAGTGACGTTGTCGGAGAAGACGAAAACCCTAGTCGACGAAGTGGAAGTGGGAGGTGATTGGGAGTCCGAGAAGAGACAGAGGACTGCGAAGGGACAAGAGATAAGAGTGGGTTCACAAGAGCTGCGGTTTCCATTGAGAGAGAGAGAGAGAGAGAGAGAGAGAGAGAGATTACAGAGAGAGAGAAAGACAATTCAAAGAGGGGTGACGAAATGAACGAGGGCAGGTGGGTGATAAGTTTGATGGGATTTTTATCTGCCGTTTAAAGATCATGGCCCGGCCGAAATATGGCGGAGTTTCCAATACCATTTGCATTGATGCATGTGTATTAGGTGTTTTTTAAAAAGTGGGGGACATTTACATTTTATTTCACGAAATAGAGTAGTTTACTTTTTATTTTCAAATCTATGTGATAACACCTTATGAGAAGACGTTATATCACATGACTAGGCTTCATGGGTGTGAGGTGGCGGTGAAGTGGCATTGAGGTGGCGAGGCAATTTGTATAGATAGCTCTTTTGAAAATGAGTTATATATACAAAACTATACTTTCTACTGATAGTTCCTTTTGAAAAAGAGCTATCAATACAAATTTTTTCCCCATCACCGCCACGTGCATATGGAGATGGACGACCCGCACTACTCGCGTATCTCGAGGTAGACAACCAATGTAAACAATGTGCACGCATATCGACGTGGACAACCTATGCAAACGTGACCCATGTATGCCGAGGTGGAGATTTAATGCAAATGGCGGACACGCTTGTCGAGGTGGGCGACCCATGCAACCACGTGCAACTCATGCAAAAGTCACGCACGTGTCTCAAGGTGATAAAGACAATGTAAACGTCGCGCACGTATTACGAGGCGGACAACCCGTACAACCCGTGCAACCCATAAGCGCTATTCGGTCGGCTCATGTTCACTCGTCGTTATACGTGGACTGTGTTACACGGATAGCGCATTTTCAAAAGGCGCTATCTGTGTAACACAATCCACGTAAGACCGTCCATGACACTGAAAAAAATCTACCTAACTAATAGCGCCTTTTGGAAAGGCGGCGTAGCATAGTTTTTGAATAAAAAAGAAAACCACACTTATTTTCCTCATTTAAGGAGGAAGGTAATGTACTTTTTGCCATTTTTTCTCATAAATTAGTGACAAAATATCAAGAATCTGAAGTTGACACTTCGAAGCTACGGAAAGTACATTTGCACACAAGTAGTTACAGTACTCCCAAATAGTTACTGCTAAAATGTTTAATAAAACAACGAACCATATATTATAGTTCTATATAGGCCTTGGGGCAATCAATTCAAAATTATAGATTGCATAGGCCAAGACTCCATAGGATCCTGTACAATAAAAATTACTTTTAACCCAAAAAAATAGCAGTAAATGAATGTGTATAAACGAATTACAAAAACACCTAACTTGGTAAAGCTCTGCCCTAGCCATACTCACATTGAAGACCCTTTCTTTATATTCTTTCATATGATTCGGCTTGAGATTTTTCTTCAATTAAATGATTATAATATCAATAAGATTGATTAAATTTATTGATTAAGCACCGAAATTTAAGTCAATCACTTCAAGAACTTGGATACCGTACCCTAGACTCTTAAAATTGGTACTTAAAATTGCCGAAAATAAATAAGTCAAGCACCAACCAACTTGGAGGTCAATGAACCAAACTTTGGTTTCATGCATTGGTTAGGACCTATGTAGCTAATAGTTGTTTAAATAATTGAAGTTCTTTAAGATTATAAGTTCGAATCTTCTAATTTCTCGAGATATATATATATATATATATATATATATATATCTTTCACAGCGATGAGTTTCTTTTATGGAATATTCAAGAGTAATCAAAGATACCGCAATATAATAATATGGAAAACAGAAGAAATAAGTTTATTCCATGAGAAGGTTGTATACATCAAGTTCGTTCACCCAAAATATAAGATGAAACAAATCACCATGACATCAAGAAAACTCATCATGCAGGTCTATTACGACGGTTACGTTGACGTTGTTGTTCGGTGATGCAAACCGGACGTACTCTATGTCTAGTTGGATGATGTGTTTGTACATCCGGTTGAGGTTGCTAGTCTTGCATTGAATGGCGTCGAGTAGATTGATGTTCTTCCTCTGGTGCTTCACTCGTCTCACATCTGCTACTGATGCTCCAAAAAATAGGAGGTTGAACCATCCCAAAATACTGGCTTCCTGTATGCGGTTGGGGGAAAGGAACATGAGGCTGCGGCATGGTCAATAAGTTCATGAATAAGTCATCTCCACTATATGACATATTGTAATTATAACATAGCGGAGTATATGGACTCGGCATGTATCGAGGCAGTGACGGATAGATTTGATGTCTATGCGTTCCATGGTCCACATATGAAGACGATGGCCCAGGTGCGTAAGGATCAACATGGTAAGGAGGAAGATTCATGCTCGGCGGCCTGGGTACAAACATTTAAGGTTATGGTTGCATAGCGGACGATGCAGGAATGTACCTATGAGAAGAATGAGTTAGTGGGGATGATCGTTGGCTACTCTCGCTAACAGTCTTTGTTCTACTCGCTCTCGGATGAGATGAACGTGCTGGAGGAGAACGTCTACTACTCTCTACAGCAACCTTAGTATGAGTAGATGGGCGTAGTGGACGAGGACGTCTGGTGCGTTCCCGCACAGTCTCTGGTCGTGTTCGTCTTCTTCTCACCTCTCTGTTTGCTTCGCCCTCGTCTTCTTCATCTCCTTGTTCATTATCCTCATTTATGTCTTGTTCGACGTCAATTCTGTCATGCGAAAGAGTAGACCTTTGCCTTTCATCTTCGTCTAAAATTTTAATCCCTTCATCAAGCGCAGCAAGAACTTGCTTATACCCATCCTCGATAAACACTCTGCAATTGACTATAACATTCGTGTAAGTAATATTGGTTCGGCGATAACTGTGTGTATTTGAGTGCAAAAAATAAATTTTATTTCGTACATACAAACACCATTAGAATTCATCCATCTGTACCGCATGCCTCTGTCATGCGATTGAGTCCATAATTCTTTGGGGATGGCATTGACATATTGCAAACATTGAGGCGTTCGTGATCATAAGTATGCAAAATGCTCCATGCACGCATTAAGTTTTCGTTCTTGATGTTGAACAGCTGCTCGACCCAGGAGTGCTTTTAAGGGGTCATTTTTGAACTGGTGCCGAAATTACTAAGCAAGTGTCGCAAGCAATAACGGTGGTACCCTTTTGGGGGACAAAAACTGTTACTTGGGGTGTTGACCGTCTCCAAAATGTTAGGGTGACGATCAGAAAGAACGCAAACTTCTTCTCTATCTATCACGTGCTTGCGCAACATCCTGAAAAACCACCCCCACAAATCAGTTGATTCGGTTTCTGCAACGACAAATGCAACCGGTAATATGTGTCCATTTCCATCAACAGATATTGCAATCATTAGCTTCCCACTGTATTTGCCATATAAGAATGTCGCGTCAATCTGAAGCATAGGCCTGCAAAACTTTAAAGCATGTATTGATGCTTCAAATGCAAAAAACACACGACGAAATTGAGGAGATGCAGTTCTTATCTCATCAACATGACATTGTCTATGTGATCACTCGATTCTTGTCCCCGGACTCTTACTCCTCACTACCGCCAACCATCTTGGTAATAAAGCGTACGACGCATCCCAATCTCTAAATGCACATACAATTGCCTTTCTTTTGGCATCCCACATTCATTTGTAGTTAACTTCATGTTCGTATTTTCCCTTAATTATTTGTACTAATGATTTGATCGTGATACCTTGATCGCTCTTGACGACACTTTGGGTTTCTCGTGCAATCATGTTGACGTCAAGTTGGGCATGACCGCGTTCAATGTCAGGATTAATGCACGTGTGCGGTACGTCTAACTGTGTAATCTCCCATAATTGTGTCTTCTTTCGCAAACAAGCATGAAGATGCCACGTACACCCGTGTTGCGCACTTCTGCACTTAATCGCCCACGTAGTTGTAGTCGATTCCATCATATGGAATTGACAATGTCTATTAATATGCCACACTTTAACGACATGTTGTAAGTCTTTTTTATTGTCAAAGTACATCCCTATCTCCAAATTGAAGTTAGACATGTCCCCCCGAGTGTGTTGATGGGAATGTTGGGTCGCAGTTGAATTAGCCACCTCCCAATCGATTTCGTTATTTACCGGCATTGGTTGGTGAACTTCATCATCGCTTGCTTCCTCTAACGAAATCTCTTCATCGATAGCAAATTGCTCATCATCTTCCACATTCTCCGCACCCGGAGGTTCATATCTTTGACCATTCGTGCAAACATTAACGTTATCCCAAACGACAGTTGCTGGAGCCTCTTCGTTGGGACATATGTCCTCATCAGTTTCATGATTCGCGTCGTCGTTATCCTTATCGTCATTAGAGGCATTAATGTCTTCATGCAATGGACTAACAAATCCATCTTAAACGACTTCACCTTGTGGGGATTGCATATGCAGCCTTTAAATCATTAATGTTGCATTTGGCGTGCCGACATGTTCATCACGAACTTGGGAATGAACTGTACGATTTTGAACTGAGTCGATTAACTCAAATGTCACATAGATATCTACCGTTGCAGTTATTGGTAAATTGGCCACCGTCTCCCACATTAAGTCGAAGTGTGTCGTATTGTGCAGCAATATAGGGACGTAATAATGCGAACCTTCGGGAAGGATTATCACGTGGCGATATGTCATCTCAACTAGAGTCTCCGGCGATGAGATATTGAACGCGTTACACACGTCATGCTTCAATTGACGGCAACTCGTCCCAAACTTAACCATCAACACTATTGATGGGGGTGCGCTGTACGCAATGCCATTTAACCCATAAACAATTTCACCGTACGCATAGAATAGAAAAAGGATGTTCCTATGTTCCATCACCTACATAAGTTATTGAACATTGATCAAACCTACTGAACTAGTTCATAAGGAGCACAATTTTCGTTTACAAATTTAAGCCGGGAATTTTATTCTTCCAGTCAGCACTTTAAACACAAATGAAACTTTCTGATGTAGAAGATCGCATTAATAGCACAACTACTTAGCATACTCATTCATTTGAGTTTGACTTACTGAATGTTTTTAGCAGACATACCATTAAATAATCATATCAACCATTTTGAAAAACCACAACATCTATGTCACTAGATATCATGCAAATTATAACAAATCCAAATATGTAATGATGAAAATATTAAATTTGTAAACTTACTGTTTTCACTACATATCCTACTAAACTAGTTTGTAAGGAGCACGATTTTCATTTACTAATTTAAGCCAGGAATTTTACTTTTCCAGTCAACACTTTAAAAACAAATGGAACTTCTGATGTAGAAGATCGCATTAATAGCGCAACTACAAAGCATACTCATTCATTTAAGTTTGAGTTATTGAATGTTTTAAGCAGACATACCATTAAATATACATATCAACCATTTTTCAAAAACAGAATACCTATGTCACTACATATCATGCAAATTATAACAAATCCAAATATATAATGATGAAAATATTAAGGCACAAAAACATACTATTTTCCTCCTCTTTTTGTCTTCAATTTAATAACCATACAATAAACAAATTATCTCGTTACTTTATTTAAATGGACTAAAATATTTCTACATCAATAAAATGTGTCTTACTTTTGTGTATTTTGATTGGACACATGAGAACAATGACACGGATTACCATCATAGTTTAACAAAATCGTAAGGTCAACTAAACTAAACTAACTAAATTAACAACCTAAACTATACTAACCTAAACGAATTTTGCAAACATCTCTTGCAACATTGTGATAAGTAAACAAACTACCTTAACTAAACTAACTAACCTAAACTAACCTAAATACCTCAACCACCTAAACTAAACTAACCAAACTACCTAAACCTGAATTAACTAACCTAAAATAACATAAATACATAAACTAAACTAACTTAACTGTCTTAATTAACTAAACAAACTACCTTAACTAAACTAACTAACCTAAAGACAAAAAATAAACTAACTTAATTGACTTAACTAACTAAACATACTAACTAAACTAAACTAACCTTAACTAACCTAAATACCTAAACTAAACAAACTAACTAAACTAAACTAAACTAACTAAACAAACAACCAAAAAATGATTAACTAAACTACAAAACGAAAGCCAACTAACCTCCTCCTCCTTCTCTTCCACTGGGACGTCTTGTGCCCTGCTGCCGTAGCTCTGTGCTCCCCTGCCTCAGCTCCGACACCTCTACCTCAGCTCCGCGCACCCTTGCCTCAGCTGCCACTGCTTTAGACACACCCTGCCGCAGCTCCGTCAACTCCCTGCTCAGCTGCCGCAGCTCCTTTCTCCGCCGCTCCGTCGCTCCGCCAACTCTTCTCCTCCTTCTCCACTACTGGTCGACAACCCCACGTCTCTCTGGCCAAATCACGACCCGTCGCCTCCTCTCTCTCGCCAAAACCAGCCACACTTTCTCCTTCAACCGCCCCTCTGCCCCTCCCCTCCTTAAATACTCGACCCACCCCCTATAATACACCCGTGACCTACCCTACTACCCTAAACACTAGTCTATACCCTTCTTCTTCCTGCAACAGGGACACAAAGAATATATTCTCTGCGTCCCTGTTGCGCAAAGAAGAAGGGGGGTTACACATATAACACCTTCTCAAAAGGCGCTATCTGTGTACCCCGATAGCCAATGTCCACGTGGGCATGTACACTGATAGCGCCTTTTCAAAAGGCGCTATTAGTGTACTTCGTCCCATATGTCCACGTCAGCAAAAAAAATGCTATCCATTGTGATAACGCCTTTTGATTAGGCGATATTGCCTATATTTGGAAAAAAATTCACCTCATTTCCCTCATTTAAAATAAACACATATGTACTTTTGTAATTTTTTCTGTGTATTAAATGCACTGCATCAATCATCATTAGATTAAAATCTCATAGTAATTTAATGGTAAGATATATAATACCCATGACATTAGTATATATTTAAACTCCATTGTAGAAACACCTATATATATATATATATATATATATATATATAGAAAAATGCTAGAATGACACCTCAAACATACACCCCAACTAATACCCCTATGATGTGGGGATTTTTTGCTTGATTAACACATTTCGGAAGAATATTTATCAAGCTAACACACCCACAAAAAATATTTCTCTATCTAACTTATTTGTTGTCATGTCACTGCCACGTCACCACCATGGTGCAATGTGCACAAAACCAAAAAAAAGCAACGAAGTCGTGACTATGTGTCACTACTTTAATTTTGTTTTTTTAGTTTTTTTTATTTTTTTTCCTTTTAGATCTTTAAAAAAAACTTAACAAAAAAATTAAAAAAATTAAAGTCGTGACTTGCGGTTACGACTTCTATTTTTTTAAAAAAATTTATTCGGTGTTGTTTCTTTTTTTTTCTTTCTTTTTGTTTTTGGAAATAAACACAAACAATTACAAATGACTTCTAAGTTATTCATACATGTGTTTGGCTCAAAGTTTGGAAACAATCTGTCCTAGAGAAATTAAGTATTATAGTGTGATTGGTCACGTGTCGTGTATGCCAAATATAACCCGCAATTGAGTTATCAACCACAAGGGTGTAGTAATGGTAAATACGAGGTCGAATCCACATGACTTGAGTTTTACTCTAAGTTAACTAAAAATGTGGTGTTTTCAGAAAGTTCAAGGAAACAATTAACTAAACTAGCAAAAATAAAATGTTTGCAAAAAAAATATAATATCAATGAGAGAAAACACCTAAGTCTACGGTTCCGAAAGCAAGAATCAAGACTCAATGGCATTTAATGGTCCTCAATCATTCCAAAAATTTATTAATTCAATTTCTCCTAGATTAGCGATGGAAAATCGACGTCGGCTATAAATTTCTAATTTCCCTAATCTCGATAGCTAGGACGTCCGCCACTAACTACTTCTCTAATTATGTATAACCCTGGACATCTACAAATCAGGTTTAACACCCTAGCTGCAATAATTTGGATCCGTTGGAATACTAATCCTAAATAACCGGATCGCATCCGCTTCAAATTTAACCTAAATTTAATTGTTGCACACTCAAGAACGGAAAGAGTTTTACGGCAAACGGGTTATTGTTTGTCACTTTATTGGTCCAAAAGCACAATTACACGGATACTAATAGTCCAAATAACTATAGGTTGTCCCCCTAAAATCATGCACTGGCCACTTGCATACCCTATATTTAAACCATATTCATTAAAATCAACAACAATGAAATAGGAAAAATTAAATAAAAATCATAGATCTCATATAGTATATGCCATGAATCATGAATCTCACTTGTTTCCCTTCGACCTAGGCGAAGATTGGTCTAGTCGGACATCATCTTTACAATCTCCAAATATGAAAAGTTGTGTGTGGCGGCTCCAATGTCGACTCCTCGTATGAATACCCTAGTTTCTAATATGAAAAACCAGTAAAAACTGCTCTCTGGAGGTGAGAGAAACTAATTTTGGGGGTTGGTCTCATAATACGTGCACGGAGGAGCATCTAGGGACTATTTTTTAGGTGAAAATGGGTTTCGTACAAGTGGCAGCGCGCGATTAGTCTGCCTGTTATTATGTGCTGATGTGGCGCATTCTGATTGGTTGGTGGCAACTGGAGTGATGTGCTGGGCATGGAAGACGTGACAAGTGGCAGCGGGAGATTGGCCGAGTTTGTTGTTCAAGTTGATGTGGAAGTAGGCGATTGGCCAAGACAGCTAATTGTGGAGGAGTTGGACAGATCCCAAGGTGTGTCCAAAGTAGCTGAGGCGAGGAGTGAAGATATGTTGTGGACATGCTAGCCCAATGAGGGAGTGCCACGTGGCGGCTGGTGTGGCAGGGAGGAAAATCGCACAACTTGTGCGTACTTATGGAGAAAATGTAATGTAGATCTCAAGGTAATCCAACAGTAGCTCAACTCAAGTGACTGAACTATGTCACTCCCTGCGTCATTTGGTTTGTTGTCTCTTATTCTATCCACCGCGCAATGCGTAACTCGAGGCAAACTGTTCGGTGCCCGACCATTGCATGTAAATACTCCATTTTGAGTATTTTTTCGCCATAAATTCAACCGTACACTTCGTTTCACCCGAAAATGACCAATAAATATAATTAAATATATATTTTGGAAACTTTCTACTTTAAATATACTAAAACAGACTAGTAAAAGCATGTAAAAACCAACTTATCAAATATCCTTAAACTTAAGACTTTGCACGTTCCGAGCAAAGGTGTAAATGACAACATAAAATAGACCTAGACCCGATTCAAGATTCATGGAGTCCTTTTTATTTACATAGCCACCAAATTAACAAGCAACTCAAAAAATTTCGGAGTTATGATATGTAAAGACTCGCAACTCAAACACAATTAAGATCATACTTTAAAGACATAGATCTGGTCAAGACAACGATCATCAACTACTCACGAGTTTTCTGGGTCTATCCATTCAAGCACGCAAGTTTAAAATATCACTTAATCAAGTGAAAGCACTCGAGCTAAATCTTTTATTTGAGGAGTTTCCACAACTTCCTCCTTTATTCATCTTATTTTCTCTATTTTTCCTCAAACTTTTTCTTTCAAGTAGTACGATCTCTACAACATTTCATGTGGACCACTTTTCTCACGTTTTCCACCACAAGATTCCCTGCTCCATTTCCAATGGAAACCTGTTGGACTCTTTTTTTTTTTTAGAAAAAAACTCATATTAGCCCTTCTCACTTTCACTATAATCAAGCAAATCCCCAAATGTGGGTCAAAATATCAATACTTGCATAAGTCTGACTGTCTACTCCCTTTTGTTATCTAGCACAAAGTCCAACCATCAACTAAGTCTCTAATCATGAAATCATAAAAATGCTGTGCTACGGACTCGATTGAATGTTTCTAATAGTTTTCTTTAATTTTCAAGTCAAAAAGGCAATTGTAATTTACTCATCCATAACTAAAGGCATGAACAAAGTTTTAGGTGACTCTAAATAACTAAAAATAATTAAAACTACACTAAATACATGCATGAAAGTGTATCAAATCCTAATGAAACGAGAGAAAAGTATGAATGGACAATAAATGAAAAAATGGAAGAAATGATATAAAACACCACCATTACCATCTGATAACCGCATAATTTCAAAAAAACTTAACGATCGTACCTGCAGTCTTTCGCAAAGAATCCATCCAAATCAATTCATAATCCCTTAAATACCCCAAACTTATTCCGAACCTTGTCCTCAAGGTTTAAAACAAGTCGAGAAGCCGACACATAGAAAACAAACAAGATGGTGAAAGAACACGATAGATATAAGATGAAGGAAATGATACAAGTTCTTGCATAATGATAAAAAGTACGAAAATGAATAAAAAATGATACTTATCAAACTTTGGGCTACCTCCCTGTAGCACTTTTGGTTAAAGACGTTGGCTCGGCTTGGTTTGAGTATGTCAATAAGTGTAGACTAGAGTTGCAAGTGAGACTAACTCTACATTATGGCTCGGGAAGTCTTCATAGAAGGTATCAAATCTGTGGCCGTTCACTTTAAAAGCATTACTAGTCTCCAAACTCTGAATCTCCACTGCACCGTGATCATACACTGCAATCACAACATATGGTCATGTTGATAAGTTGGTTTTTATATGCCTTTGGTAGTTTATTTTAGTATATTTAATTATGCAAAGTCTCTAAAATATATATTTAATTATATTTTTGGTATTAAATAAAAATCATAGATCTCACATAGTATTTGCCACGAATCATGAATCCCACTTGTTTCCCCTATGACGCAAGCAAAGGTTGGTCTAGCCGGACATCATCTCTATAATCTCCAAGTATGAAAAACTGTGTGTGGCGACTCCAATGTCTTCTCCTCGTGTGAATACCCTAGTTCTTAATATGAAAAACCACTAAAAATTGGTATCTGGAGGTGAGAGAAACTAATTTTGGGGGTTGGTCTCGTAACACGTACGCCGAGGAGCATCCAGGGACTATTTTTGGGTTGAAAATCACTTCTGTCCATGTGTCCACAGAGCATTGGTTGAGAGTGATGTCGTGCAGCTGACGTGACACCTTCCTATTGGGTAGACTGGTTATGAAGACATTATTGGCGTGGAGAGCGAGAGTCATGTGGCGCACAAAGAGGCAGAATGAAACTCGAGCAGAATCAGCAAAATTATGGGAGCTTGTGCTGACAGGCATCTTAAGGACGAACTGATGGAGGCTGAATCGATGAAATTTGGTTTTGCTATGATGTGATGACTGAGATGCCACGTGGCGATGTTTGATTGGTGCAGTAAATGGAGACACTGAAGTGGCAACTGGCTATTGGTGGAGAGCACTGTTGTTTCGCACGGTTTTGTGCGAATATGTAGTCGTCTGTCGAAGTGACAGTGTCCCAGGCTGGCCAATGGCACGCTGCCACGTGACAGGCATTACTTGGTCCGCCATCTCTTATTCTACCAACTGCACAACAGGTAACTCGAGACAAACTGTTCGGCGTCCGATCACTACGAGTAAATACTCCATTTTGAGTATTTTTCAGCCACAAATTCAACCGCGCACTCTGTTTTACCAAATACAACCAAAACTATAATTAAATATATATTTTGATGACTTTGCATAATTAAATATACTAAAATAAACTACTAAAAGCATATAAAAAACAACTTATCACTTGTCCATCTCGATCTCAGCTTACCAGCAAAAATCTTAAGACGTGATTGAAATAAAAGCATTTTCTGACCAACAGAAAAGATTTCCTAGAGAGATTGCTATCATGGAACGCTTTTGTAAATTCTTTATAAATCTGCGCATTTTCATACGCGTCGTTCCTGATTTCCTCCAATTCTTAGATAGTGAGCTTTCTCTCTTTTACAGCTTCATCGAGCTTCATATTAAGCTGTTTCACAGCCCAGTATGATTTATGCTCGAGCTCGACAAGCAGGTGGTGAGCTTTTCCAAACACAAGGCGATATGGGGACATCCCAATTAGCGTTTTAAACGCCATTCGAGTAAGCTTAAACTGTATCATCATGACGTGAACTCCAATCTTTACGAGTAAGATTCGTCGTCTTTTCTAAGATGGATTTGTTCTCCCTATTAGAGACCTTTGCCTAGCCACTCGTTTGGGGATGATACGTTGTAGACATTCGATAAGTGACATTGTACCTCCTTAGAAGAATTTCAACCATTCGGCTGCAGATTTGTGTGCCTCTATCACTAATCAGGGCACGCGGGGTACCAAATGTTATAAAAATCATCGATTTAAGGAATTCACATACCACTTTAGAGTCGTTAGTGCGTGTATCCTTAGCTTCCACCCACTTAGAAAAGTAGTCCACTGTCAAGAGTATGTAAACATTACCAAATGACACTGGAAACGGTCCATGAAGTATATACCTCATATGTCAAATATCTCACAAATATGAATCGGGGTAGGTGGCATTTGGTCCTGATGACCAAGGTTATCAGTTTTCTGACAGTTAGGACAAGACTTGGTAAACATGTATGAATCATGGAAAATGGTAGGCCAGTAAAACTTATTATCAAGAACTTTCCTAGCTATCCATTGGGGACTGAAGTGGCCACCGCATGCGTAAGTATGACAAAAAACCAATATGGAGTGACTTTCAGTCTAAGCGACACAATGCCTGATAACTTGGTCGGAGTAGAATTTCCGTAAGTACAGGTCATCCCATACATAGTACTTAGCATTGCTCATAAATTTATTCTTCTTAGCCTTCAACGGTAAGGATATAGCTCACCCGAGGTGATATAGTTCACCAAATCGGCGTACCAGGGGAGATTTTCCATAAGAGCATAAATATACTCGTAAGGGAAATCATCCTTTAGAGGGGTAGGACGCTCACCATTCTCAATCATGTTGAGATGGTCTGCTACTAGATTTTCCACCCCATTTTTATCTTTAATTGTAATGTCAAACTCTTGTAGTAGGAGTATCCATCTAATGAGCCTAGGTTTGGCATCCTTTTTACTCATCAAGTATTTCAAGGCAGCGTGATCAGAGTAAATAATAACCTTGGTTCCTAAAAGATAAGGCTGAAACTTCTTAAGTGCAAAGATAACGACAATGAGCTCTTTCTCAATAGTGGTGTAGTTCATCTGAGCCGCGTCTAGAATATGAAAAGCATAGTAAATGATATGTGAAGCTTTCCTGAGTCTTTGTCTTAAGACTGCACCTACTACATGATTACTAGCATCACCTATAATTTCAAATGGAAGCTCCCAATTAGGGACCTTAATCAATGGTGTGCTAGTTAGTGAGTCTTTCAGTGCATCAAATGCACTTTTACATGCCTTATCAAACTCAAAAGTTACGTCTATTTAGAGTAGATGGCATAGGGGTTGTGCAATCTTTGAGAAGTCCTTGATGAAACAATGGTAAAAATCGACGTGTACAAGGAAATATCTAATCTCCCACACGTTCGTAAGGTAGGGAAGTTTCTTGATAACATTAATTTTAGTTTGGTCGACCTCTATGCTCCTGGCTGAGACAACGTGTCCCAAGATAAGAACTTGGTCCACCATAAATGACATTTTTTATAATTTAGAACCAGGTTCTTCTCGATACACCTGCTGAGTACCTTTGTCAGATTGATGAGACAACTATCAAATGAATAACCGTAAATAGTAAAGTCATCCATGAAGACCTTAATGAAATGCTCAACAAAATTTGAGAAGATACTCACCATGGACCTTTGAAAGATGGCGGGTGGATTGCGTAACCCAAAGGGCATGCGTCGATAGGCAAATGTGCCAAACGGACAAGTGAAGGTCGTCTTTTCCTGCTCTTTAGGCACTACCGATATTTGATAAAAATTGGAATAACCATCAAGACAGCAGTAATGAGAATGACCAGCTAGTCTCTTCAACAACTGATCAATTAATGGAAGAGGGAAGTGATCCTTCATGGTGGAAGCGTTTAACTTCATGAAGTCAATGCATACCCGCCAGTCATTTTGAATGCGGGTCAGAACCAACTCACCATGGGAATTGGTGACTACCATGACTCCCGTTTTCTTAGGAACCACCTGGATAGGGCCTACCCATATACTATTAGAGATTGGGTAAAATCATGCCAACATCAAGGAGCTTCAGTATCTCCTTCTTTAAGACATCCATCATAAGTGAATTGAGCCTCCTTTGGGTTTCTCTCGTAGGTTTTGGCCCCTCTTCCATATATATATATGATGCATGCAAGTGGAAAGGCTCAAACCATTGATATTTGCTATAGTCTACCCAATAGCCTGTTTAAACTCTCGAGGTACTTGCGAGAGTCTTTTTTCCTCCAGATGTGTAAGTTTGGCCGAGATGATCACAGAGAGTGTATCATTCTCACCCAAAAATATGTACTTTTGGTGCTCAGGTAATGGCTTCAGTTCAAGTTTGAGAGCTTTAACTAAGGAGGGAGAAAGTTCGGAGTCAGAAGTAGGTAACTCCAAATAACACACACTTGGGGCAGGGGTTGGAATGAATCCAACTCTAAAACAACGTCATCGACATAAGTATCGAGGGTCAGAACACTCTCGTGGATATGAGTAGTGTTGAGATGATTCTCTAACACTACTTTAACTTCATCTCCGCCACTCAAGAGCAAGGTTTACTTAACGAATGGATCCACATATTCCATGGTACACGCCACAAACGACACATCACTGTGGTATCACATTGCATCATAGATGTTAAACATAATGACTTCACCATCAAAATCCATGGTAATAGATCCATCATCAACATCTATCTTCGTCTTCGTCGTTATCAAAATAGAAGTCCAAGGAGTACTGACGAAGCATTAGGGAATGACTCCTCCTTCATATCTACCACATAGAAGTCAGTAGGAAACACAAACTCATTCACTTGGACTAGAACATCCTCGAGAACACATACGGGTCTGACAACTGAATGACATACCAACTGAATTACAATACCGGTCTCCTCTAATATAACCCGCAAAGACGCCAAAATTTGGTCACGTGTCGTGCGTGCCAAATATAACCCACAATCGAGTTACCAACCACAAGGGTATAGTGTTGTAAAAACGTGATCGAATCCACATGACTTGAGTTTTACTCTAAGTTGACCAAAAATGGCGATTTTTATAAAGTTCAAGGAAACAATTAACTAAACTAGCAAAAATAAAAAGTTCGCAAAAGAAATATAACATCAATGAGAGAAAACACCTAAGTCTACGATTCCATAAGCAAGAATAAAGATTCAATGACATTTAATGGTCCTCAATCATTCCACAAAAGTTATTAATTCAATTTCTTTTAGATTAGCTATGGAAAATCGACGTCCGCCAGAAATTCCTAATTCCCCTGATCCCGATAGCTAGGACTTCTGCCACTAAATACTTCTCTATTTAATGTATAACCCTAGACATCCACCAATCATGTTTAACACACTAGCCGCAGTAATTTGGATCCGTGGGAATACTAATCCTAAATAACCGGATCGCATCCGCTCCCGATTGAACTAGATTCAATTATTACACACTTAATAACCGAAAGGGTTTTACGGTAAATGGGTAAGTGTTTGTCACTTTATTGGTCTAAAAGCATAATTACACGGATACTAATGGTCTAAATAACAATAGTTTCTCCCCCTAAAACATGCACTGGTCAGATACTTACCCTAGATCTAAACCATATTCATTAAAATCAACAACAATGAAATAGGAGATATTAAATCAAATTAAATAAAAATCATGGACCTCACATAGTATATGCCATGAATCATGAATCTCACTTGTTTCCCCTTCGACCTAGGTGAAGATAGGTCTAGCCGGACATCATCTTTACAATATCCAAGTATTAAAAATTGTGTCTGGCGACTCCGATGTCTACTCCCCATATGAATATCCTAGTTCCTAATATGAAAAACCACTAAAAATTGCTCTTTGGAGATGAAAGAAACTAATTTCGGGGGTTGGTCTTGTAACACGTGTGCCGATGAGCATCTAGGGATTGATTTTGAGGGTGAAAATAGGTTTCGTACAAGTGATAGTGCGCGATTGGTCTGCCTGTTGTTATGCGTTGATGTGGCGCATTCTAATTAGTCAGTGGAAGCTAGAGTGACGTGCTGGGCATGGAAGACGTGACGCGTGGCAGCAGGCAATTGGCCAAGTTTGTTGTTCAAGTTGACGTGTGTGGCAGCAGGCGATTAGCCAAGACAGCTAACTGTTGAGGAGCTGGATGAATTGGGAGGCGACACGTAGCGAGCTGGAACAAATTAAAAACTTGTATGAATTGTGCGAGATTCTTGGAGAGTGTGGCAGCACGGGTCTCGAGGCGTATTCAAAGCAGCTGAAGCGAGGAGTAAAGATACGTTGTGGACATGCTGGTCCAATGAGGGAGTGCCACGTTGCGGCTGGTGTGGAAAAGAGGAAAATTGCACAACTCGTGTACTTGTAGGTGAAAATGTAATGCGGATCTCAAGGCAATCTAATAGCAGCTCAACTCAAGTGTCTGAATTGTGTCACTCCCTGCGTCATTTGATCTGCTGTCTCTTATTCTACCCACCGTGCAACGTGTAACTCAAGGCAAACTATCTGGTGTTCGATCATTGCATGTAAATATTATATTTTGTATATTTTTTCACCACAAATTCAATAGCACACTCCGTTTCACTTGACAACAATCAATAAACACAATTAAATATATATTTTGGAAACTTTCTACATTAATTATGCTAAAATAGACTAATAAAAGTATGTAAAAACTAACTTATCAATGATGGACATATGAATGCAGTTTGAAGAAACTAGAGAATGTCTAGATTCTTTCATTTTGGATAGTAGAATATGGTACAGTTGAAAAGTCAACTAGACCCATCAGTAAATACTAAACAGGAACAATTGATAATCAATATTACTTCACTCAAAAAGATAATATGGATGCGGTTCATGCATGTTGTAGTATCGATCATATAGGATAATTGGGATAGGTAGATCAAATAATTTATTTGCTTAGTTATAAGCATTAAAAAGTTTATCTTCAGAGTACGCTGCCCCAAGTAACATTGGCGACGTAACCAGTTTTCAATGTTGATAAATTTTGCAATCTGCTAACGAGTTTAGCAATTTCATTCAAGTCGTAATTAATGCGGCCCCTTCAACTTTCTCATTTTTGTTGCCAGTAAACAGTCATAGAGATCGCGTAGCGTTTCTAGCTTCCAATCTTCCTTTTGATCTTCAACAAAAAAATGTTGGATACTCTCCAGAGTCAGTTCATAGTTGCAAGTTTTGTTTTAAGTCTGATTTATTTTTATGAAGAAAAAGAAAAAGAATCTTGACAAAATTTAATCTATCATATTATACCTCATATATCAAACAAGTATAATCCACTAGCATATATGTGTTTTTTTTTTTTCAACTCAAGTAATTTGCGAAATTTATGAAATTCACGTTAGTAGTGCAAGAAATTTCATTTGCTATAAACGATGAACTTGGAAGTAGATGAAATGCTACAATAATCCCTAAGTTTATGAATAAGAGCTTCACCATGTACCTTTATAAGCTTATAAATACATTGTTCGTTAAGTTATAAGTTCGCAAAGATACTATATGGTTCTTTCACATTAAGTATTATCACATTAAGAATACCACAACCAACTACAAAGCATTAACATAAATAACAAATGTCTTGTTATAGTAAAAAAAAAAGTCTTAGTCTGACCCCAAATAATTACTTCTGGTCCCACAATGTGTTCTCTTTATGAATGACACATTACGATCTGAAGCTAATGACACATTTGAAGGGCCCACATCAGCACGTAACGAATTTTGAGCATCTTCTGGTTGAATATCATTTATATCATGTCTTCCATCATTATCAGTACTTGTAGTCCCTGATAAACTCATCATTATTGGACATGCATTAAAATGACGTGAAAATGTAGGTATCCTATCAAAATGAAAGGCTTCGTAGTCTCGAATCTTATGTTGGAAGGTATTGATGGAGTATATTGAGTCTTGAACTCGTTAAGAGGTACTAATGGAGTATGTAGAGTCTCTAACTCGTTGAGAGGTATGGACGGAGTATACACTGAAGTATTATGCATTGAACCTATATCTTCATGAGAAGATTAATGAGATTCTTTAAAAGAACTGGGCATATTATGGATGCAATAATCTGCATGTATTGCAGTCAAAGTTGATGCAGCTACATCTCTAATACGTAGAATAGACACATCATCACTCAATGTCAATTGATGAATTGATGTCATTCCATGTGCCTACATATAAAATATTTATGACTTGTATGCGAAAACAAAATCAAAACAACTATTTAAAAGACCCAATGATTGAATAATAAAAATTTGTACTTACCAATGCCTCAACAATAGCTCCACGATGAGACATGAATTGTCGTGTAATGCGACGATACCATTGCATATACAGGTCATAAAATTTCAATGGCTCCTCCAATAATTCATCATTCGCAAAATTAGAAGCACGTTCGTTCAATATGCAGACATAATCACTATGTTTTGCATATCAATATTTGTTTGTTTTCCATCGCAAGTCAATCTTATGTAGCTCCATACTTGTGCTATTTAAAGGTGGTATCTTTTTTTTAAAATCGAATTGCCACATAACTCTATAAGGATTATACATTTCAACAAAACAAAAAAGTAAAGGTGCCTTCGTTCATAAAATAACACTACCACTGCTACAATATGCAGGCAAGTCCCTTATCGGTTTCTCAGAATACGGCTCCTAAATTACCTAAACTCATGGAAAACAACATGAAATGAATAAAACTCTCATTTCACCATTTTATAAAAGGGTATTTGCAAAAATTGATTAAGTATATTTCTTACTTCATCAGATATTTGCATGTCAATCATTCCCCTGTATTTTATTTGCAAGTGCATTAATGTTCCCGTGGTCTATAAAACATGTCTCACCTATAAAAACATCAAAAAACAACATAATGCATGCATGAATTTACATGTAGATAAATAAACTTAATTTTTTTTACTTTGTTAAAAAATTGTAATTACCTATGACTAAATAGAAGAGGCGGGAATAAGTCTTCATTTGGTATGATGTCGTTTCGAAGAATATTTCCAATTATTGGTGCAAGAATAGGGAACCTTTCCTGCGCCCATAGTTGTAATAATATTATTGGACCTGTAATCTTTGCTCCATCAATGTCAGAGGAAAAACATAATTGTCTATACAGGTGGGCCAAAGTTGCACTACCCCAACTATATTTTCTTGCCGCCTCAAAATCCTCCAAAATTGTCAATATGTTATATGTACACGATTGTTAGACTTGTCTGCAAATAAAGTTCCTCCAAGAAGTCGTAAGATGTAGGCTCTTGCATAGCATTACACTTTCACGTCACTAGCATTAGTTGGAAGGTTTAGAAACCAAGTTGTCGAATTTGGATCCGACCTCTGGTTTTGTTATTTTCAGGAAATGGGAAGCCTAGTAGTCTCAAACATACGACATCATAATCTTATTCTATATGTCTAGTGATCGGTAATTTGTCGATAGTTAACCTTAAGATTATTTGTACATCTTATAGGGTAATAGTCATCTTGCCAACTAGAAAGTGAAATGTGTGAGTTTCTAGCCTCCACATCTCAACAAGTGCGGTAATGAGATGCCAATCAATTCCTATGAAAACTATTCGCACCGTTCCAACATAAAGCTTACACCAACTTACCTTATCACTCTCTACCTCGGTCCCACACCGGTATGCATATCAAGGCGCATTTTCGTTCATGCCTCGACACATATATGTGACCGTGACTTTGTAGTCTACACATATACACTACACTAAGCACACATCACCACAAATATAACAATTACCTCAGCCACTTAGAATCGGTAATGACACGTATCACACTGAGGGTCCCACGTCAAGGGTCATTTGATCCTCATTAACAAATTAAACTAAAATTAACTATTTTGGTCGTGACAATACTTCATAATTAATGGAAATTTTGTTCTCGAGATTAAACTAAACCTAAAGTTATACTTGACTCGAAGAGGTACGGAAACCTATCTCACATATAGTCTTCCCATTTCTAAGTGAGTTCTGAGTCTCCATGGAACTGCCACTTGACTAACACTTTCGAGATAGACTTGCCTCTTAACTGCTATCTGTACTTGTTGCTCTTCATATGATATATCCTCACTTAAGTCAGTCTTACTCAAGTTAATTGTTGATCTCTCACCTACTTTCGACTTGGTTAGTCAAAACATAGAAATATAAAGCACTGGATGAATCCCTGACAACTATGGAGGTAAATCCAGTTCATAAGCAACCTTTTCGACCCATTTCTTGATATTGAAAGGCCTGATAAATCTCGATGCTAACTTTCCTTTCAAACCAAATCTATGAAGACCCTTACGAGGGGAAGCCTTTAGATACACTAAAGCTCCCTCTTCATACGTGAGATTGCTACAATATGTGTCTACATACTTCTTTTGTCGCTCTTTGGCTCCTTTAAGCCTCTGGCAAATTTGTCGTACCTTTTCTGTGTGATCAACAACAATTTTAGGCCCTATAATGTCCCAGTCCTCTAGCTCAGCCCAAAAAGATGGTGAGTGACATGGTCTACCATATAATGCCTCAAATGGCGCCATTTCAATGCTAGCCTGATAGTTGTTGTATTATGCAAGCTCACACAATAGTAAGTACTCCTCCCATGATCCACCGAACTCGAGTACACAAGACATGAGCATATCCTCGAGAGTCTGAATCAACCTCTCAGTCTGCGAATCAGTTAGAGGGTGAAAAATGCGTTAAACTATAAGTGCATACCATACTGCTCCTGCATAGTCCACTACATCCTGGACGTATACATAGCATCTATATCTGATGTAATAGTCAATGATACCCAATGCAGCCTAATAATCTCTGTCTCGAATAATACACTCAACTTGTCAAATGTGTAATGAGCTGCAACTGGTATGAAATGTGCAGATTTCGTCAAAATGTCCATAATCATCAAGATGGAATCGTGTCGACAGACAGTCTTGATAATCCACTAACGAAGTCCATAGGAATATCTTCCTACTTCCATCGTGGAATGGGAAACGGCTACAACAATCCTCCCGATCTACGATGCTGCCTTCACCTATTGGCAGATTCCAAAGTTCCTGATAAACTACGATATGTCTACTTTCATCCTAGGCCACCAAAAATGTCACTTCATGTCATGATACATTTTGGTCCTTCCTAGATGAACAGTGAATCGTGAATTGTGTGATTCCTAAAGAATCTCATCTCTCAGCTTTGTAACTGCTGGTATCCATAATCTGCCTTTAAATATGAGACATTAATATGTCATCTCAATCCAGTCAGTACAATATGTACTCTAAGATAACTCACTAAATCTCGAGTATAGAATGTCAGCACTTTAACCCTTTGACACTCTCTTAGTAGACATTGTCTAAAGCCTCATCTGTGCACATATCATCACTCGAGTATTGGTAGGAATACTTGACTAAGTCATCATCGTTACTGCCTCGCGTAGTCCATACTCGTGTGTTATATGGCATCTAACAATATCGGCGTCTCCAGTTGGTATTATACTTAGTACATCCGCAACTACATTAGCTATTCCTAGATGGTATTTCAAAGAAAAGTCATAGTCTTTCAGGAATCCCAACCATCAGCGTTGTCTCATGTTCAACGCTTTCTGTGTGAAGAGGTATTTCAAACTCTTATGATCAGTATAAAATGTGAGTCTCTCTATATATAGATAATGTCTCCATATCTTCAAAGCAAACACTACCGCTGCCAATCTAAGTCATGAGTTAGATAGTTCTTCTCATATTCCTTCATCTATTTTGATGCATATGCCACTATGCCTTTATCCTACAACAACACACAACCTAGACCCGTATGAGATGCATCTGTGTATACCAGGAACCCTTATCCAACCTCTGGCAATATCAACTCTAGTGCACTAGTCAACAATCTTTTTAATTGAGTAAATGCCTCTTTACATTCCTCAGACTGATGAAACCTAACGTTATTTTAGGTTAATCATGTCATCGGTGAAGCAATTTTCGAAAAATCCTTCATGAAACTTCAGTAATATCCGCTAACCCCACAAAACTCCTTATCTTTGTAAATGATGTCGGTGTTGGCCAATCCATAATAGCCTAAATATTGGTTGGATCTATAGCAATGCTTGCCGCTCCAACAACATGTCCCAAAAGTTTTACCTCTGATAACTAAAATTCATACTTACCGAATTTGACATAAAGTCTATGCTTCCTCAAAGTCTGCACCGTCTCCCTAAAGTGTTGCTCGTGATCTTCTCAATTCCTCGAGTATATCAATATATCATCAACGAAAACAATCAATAAATGATCAAGAAATGGTTTCATCGGCTGGTGCATTAGATCCATAACATGGCAAGAGCATTAGTTAAACAAAATGACATAACTTTAAATTGATAGTGTCCATATCTCGAACTGAATGTCATCTTGGACCTATAATCATCCTTAATCTTAAGTTGATGATACCCTAAACGTAGGTATATCTTGGAGAAATATGGCGCTCTTCTCAGCTGATCGAATAAATCATCAATTTGTGGTAAGGGATATTTGTTTCTTACTATGCCCCTATTCAACTATCTATAATAAATACACAGTCTCAAAGTACCATCCTTCTTCTTCACAAAGAGGACCGGTGCTCCCATGGTGACATAGAAGGTGTGATGAATCCCTTCTCTCTCAAATCCGGAAACTGAATCCTCAACTTCTCCAACTCTCGTAGAGCCACGCGGTACGGTGGTATAGAAATCGATCTAGTGCCCAGTACCAACTCAATAATGAGATATATCTCTCTTGTTGGTGGTAAATTAGGTAAGTCTTCTGAAAACATGTCCAAAAACTTACACACAACTGATATATCCCCAAGTCTAGGTCCCTGACACTCTACTATGAAATATAATGACACTAGAGTCTCCATCTCTCCACTGGTCGCAAGTCGACCTCGAGTGCCCTCGGCTCTCCGTATACTACCATTATACATAAACATCGGACGCCCTGGGATCTTAAATATCATTATCTTACTAAAATAGTCGATATGAGCGTGATACGCTGGTAGGCAATTCATCCCTAACGATACGTCGAATTTTAAAAACTCGAGCACCCTAAAGTCTACAAGTAATTCGATCCCGCTTATCTATATTGAAAGTGTCTCAACAAGACAATTAGGGTAAAATTTATCCCTGACTGTAGTACTTAAATCAAATGCACACCAACTCTAATCAGTGTCAACCCTTAGAACCTAAATCAAACAAAACATATGACTCTCTACCACAAATGGAAACTATACCGTCGATAAGTCTCCATGTGGCATCTGCATCAGTCTGTGCAACTATATGTACATCATCTCGACTCTGTGTTGGAATCACGGCTGCTGGTGGTGGACAATCTTGAATCGAGTGTCGTACTTGACCATACCTATAGCATGTGATAGGTCTATGCAGACCCTGAACCTGATCCTGGGCCTATGCCTATCTCTACCCCTGTCAAGAACTATCTTGTCATTTACTCCTACCTCTACCTCGGCATCTACCACCCTACTGCTAGTGACATAGCGCTGGTAGTGCTGATAGAGCTGGCAAAGTAGTAGTAGTAGTAGTAGTAGTAGTAGTAGTAGTAGTAGTAGTAGTAGTAGTAGTAGTAGTAGTAGTAGTAGTAGTAGTAGTAGTAGTAGTAGTAGTAGTAGTAGTAAGAGCTGGCAATGCAGATCTAAAGGTGGTGGTAAGGGAGGTCCACCAACAATGGTCTGCAAAGGGTAATAGTAGTAGTAGTAGTAGTAGTAGTAGTAGTAGTAGTAGTAGTAGTAGTAGTAGTAGTAGTAGTAGTAGTAGTAGTAGTAGTAGTAGTAGTAGTAGTAGTAGTAGTAGTAGTAGTAGTAGTAGTAGTAGTAGTAAGAGCAGGCAATGCAGGTCTAATAGGTGGTGGTAAGGGAGGTCCACCAACAATGGTCTGCAAAGGCTTAAGAGATGATACATATGGTACAACTATTGTAGATATACCTACAACTTGGGAACCTCTATCCCATCTCCTTAGTCTTTTACCCCTTTTTATCCTCCTCTCATACTCTTGCAACTTAGTCAGGTGTCAACGCTAGTAGTGATGGTGTCCCATCGGTAACTCTGCCCAAATAATAAGTCTCATGAGAGAGTATACACTCATAAATCTTCCCTAATGTCCTGGCACTTGAACTGGCTACATAAAATCCAATGTCCGGCCTCAGTCCATCTCTGAAGTGGTACACATCATCAGAATCCTCTCTCACTAAATCTTCGGTGAACTACCTAAGATAGTCATATCTGTCTCTTTAACTTATCACTGACTCGTCAGCTCCCTGTCTTAGGTTTTTGGACTCCTTCCTCAACCTTTTCATCACTACGGGTGGGAAGTACTATTGATCAAACTTCCTCTTGAAGGCATCCCAAAGCTCAAACTCTCCTTCGGAAGCTATCGTCGCCCGCCACCAAACATTGGCGTCTCGCCGTAGAGTGTATGATGAAATCTCAGCTCGGAGTCTATCCTTAAACCGAAAGATTCTACATAACTTCTCTTAAGACAAAATCCATTTCTCGGTCTTCTCAAAGTCTTGCTGACCATCAAAGTAGACCGACTTCTGTCTGATGAAATCCTTCACCAACTGAACATCAGCCGATGAGCTAGAAGATGGAAGTGTAAAAGATAGTGTAAAGACTATCTCTATGGTTGGATCTGCTATAACTGGTACAGGCTACACTACCGACACTACTGTTGGTAATGTGGATTTAGTCATAGTAGTAGGGACTGGTGTTTGAACTAGTGGAGCGAAACGTGCAGTCATCATTGCGATGAACTCAGCTAAATGTTGCCCTTAAGTAGCTACTCTGGATCAGATAGCCTCTGAAAGTCATCTACTGATGGTAAAAAGGGTTGGCTGACACTAGCATCTGTATCCCTGCTATCGTGTGAATCCGCCATCGGTGTCTAAAGTTGATAGCGATCGCGAATCAACTACTACATAGATAATGCATATATACATATAAAGAAATTAACATGTACATATAAAACATCCCCAACTCACTTTCACTCAGTTCAAAACTAATGGTTTCTTGGCAAGGATCATCTTGTTTTCCATGACTAAGATTTCTATTTTTCTAATTTTAAATTTTTATTTGTTACTTATTGGAAAAGCTAAGTCTTTGGCTACACATTTAACTTTAGTATCACCTTGTGGAATTACTATTTTCCACAATCTTAATGTTGATAAACTTAGGCTTCGTAACCTAGGTTTTTATAAACATAGGCTTTGATACTAACTATGATGACCCCTTCTCGAATTAGGGCATTGCTCGTCCTAATCCCTTTATTAAGCCCTAATCTCACCATATAGGACCTAACAAGGGATTAGTCAACCTTTTCAATAATCTTATTACTTACCAACTTTTTTATTAGCTTTCAAATATATATAAATATATACCTATCCTATGTAAATTCATAAAGTAGAGTTAATTAAAATTTACTAACTTAAAATATATGCAGCGGACGTCTTAACTAATTAACTAGCAGAAGCTTATAAACATGTAGCCTAACCTTTATGGAAAAACTAGGAAATATCACATGTATATAAAGTGAAACGGCGATATATAACATCATGTGTCTGCTTAAGGTACTACTCACTCAACTCATAGTATATAACCCAAAAGTATACCATATACATATAAAAATAATATATCAAAAATCAAACCTTCAAAATCAAGTGTAGCAGTGCTCCACTGGCTCAGAGGTAGTCACTGATCTTCTTTTTTTCTAGCCTGCTACTCGATGGATCTGCATCCATCGTAACAAAACTAGACGGTGAGTACTTGAAAATAGAATGTAATATTGGAGACATTTGTTCACATTCCCAATTATGCAACAACTATCAAGAAGCATAATAATAATAATAATAGCAACAATGCTGAAAGAATATCATGCAAAAAGATACTTTAGTTAAACAAAATGAAACTGACACTAGGCTAAGTAGTAATTATCTACGTTCGGTCGGTCGTGATCTTCATCACATAAGTTTTTCCACCAAATAAGGACGGAGCTGTGCTCTACATTTCTGTGAAGGTCATACTTACACAGTACAATACGCCTTTATAATCATCTCAAATATTAGTCATTGGGATGCATATTTCCAACAACCCTGAGTCTTAAACTCGTGAAGTCACCCAAGTTATGCTTGCCAACAACCTCTAGTTCCATACCCCGTGTGCTACGTAAGATAGTGGAGAAATCTGGATCACCCTGGAAAGTCTAGTGGCCCCTGTATTCTTGACGAATTTTAATCATAAAATGACCCTAGATACAAGAACCACTTTCTTATTCAAAGAACAACATGGTATTGGAATCCAACAAATAAAATTGCATAGCTAATGCACAAAGCATATAGATTCACAACACTATGTAAAAACTACTCAATAACATGTTATTTCACTGACCACCAGTAATAACAGTCAATAATGACGTAGCACATAAATTGGAGTCAATGAAATCATTTTATCAACAAACTATGCCATGAAACAACCTCATGTAATGAGAATGAATAACAAGTCATGGCACATGAAGTGTAAAGGCAATTCAGTCTAAATGACGGAAAATGAACTTATGAATAGGAATAGAATGCAAAGAAATCTCTCAATCAGTTTACTTACATACCGCGCAATTTCCTATGCTACCCCGGCCTCTCAGTGCCTCAAAACTCGTATTTGAATATCTGAAATACTTCCTTAAGTTCCTGACATCATATCATATGTTTTTAAATGTTTTTGGGCCCTTACTTAGCATATTAGACTCTTATATAGCATTTCAGGACTTCTTGAAACTTGCAAATTTTTACACTGCCATAGCATGTAATGCGCTAATGACCCTGTTTAGCGCACTAATGACCAACATAGCGCGCTACCTATCCTGCATATCGCGCTATGTACTGCAGAACCCAAAATTCTGAGTTTTCTCAATACATGGGCATGTCGATGCATTCAGAACCCTTATACATGCCTCTAGATTTCCAAGACACCATTCACAACATAAAATAAGAACATATAGCATCAAATATATGAATTCGTGGAATTGATCTATATTAATGAAGTCAAGAAGTTACCTAGCTTGATGAACACTAACTGAACTTGGTCTATTCTTCATCAACGCCACTATTTTTGCTGATTTTCACCTTCTCTAGCAATTCTTCCTTGTCTAGCAACCTTTCTTCTTGATGAAAAAAATTGATTTGTAAGAGTGTGAGGTGTTTGAGTTGATCAAACTTATATGCTTATGAATTGGATATGGTTGAATGATAGCCGTTGATCATTTGTGCACGCATATCCCGAGAACTAACTAATGGACCTCTAACTAACACATGTCCCACAAGTTCATGCATAAGTGACACCAAATAATAACTTAATTGGTGTTGCAGCATGTCAACTCTTGTCTCGAGACATATCAAGTAGCTTATGTTTTAACTTACTAACTTTGGTATTTTAATACCAAATGAACCATAGCCTGTCTAATTCACTTATAAAACCAACATAAAGTTTACATCAACTTACCTCATCACTCTTTACCTCGGTCCCATGCAGGTATGCATATCAAGGCACGTCTCCGCTCATGCTTTGACACCTATACGTAAGCGTGACTTAGTAGTCTACACATATACACTATACTAAGCATACATCACCACAAATATAACATTTAATTCCACCACCTAGCCTCAGTAATGACACGTATCTTGCCGCAGGTCCCATATCATGGGTCATTTGATCATGATTAACAAATTAAACTAAAATTAGCTATTTGGGCCATGACAGAAACTGGTGGAACTAGTGCACTAACAAAAGTCATTCCTACAGGCCCTAACTGTATAACTACTCAAGCTACACTCCTCTTTTTCTTATTTGGCCTAGAAAAAGAAAATTCCTTGATTCTTTGACTCCCTAGAAACTATGGTACTGGTGATGGCGTAAGTACTATTCCGGAAGGTCTGGTTAAAATGGGAGTTTCTACCTCCATCGTACTCTCGAATATAAAATCGTAGCTAGTGCGAGGACGAAAGGGTACCACAACTCGAGTCTCATAATTCAGCCCTCCAAGAAACTAATCTATTTTGTTCTCTTCCAACTCCACTATCTCAACAACAAATTCACTTTACTCAATGAACTTCCGCTCATACTCTCATATAGACATGGCTTTTCTGTTTCAACTAAATAAACTCAATCTTCTTCCTGTTCCTAACTAATTTCGAGAAATACTACCAACTGAATACAGTTTTGAACTATGGCCAGGTGGTGATAGTTTTCCCTTCTCTCTCTAGGGAATTCCACCACTTTCATGTAGAATTAATCAGCGAAAATGTAACCAATTTAACCTTAAATTGATCCTCAACATCCACAGCAACAAATCGTTACTCCATCTGTAGTATCCAGGTCTCAACTACCCCTTCCTCCGTTATGCCATTGAATATCATAATGTTGTATTTCATAAATTCCTTGCAGGTTTTGAGAAATGCAGCCTTCACAAAATCCATTGGCACTATAGCGGTTGTCTCTAACACCTGAATATGTGCTAAAACTTGTTGGGCTTGAGCTGCTACTCTCTCGGCTCCTCCCTCAGCTCTCCTAACTTCGGGACTGGTTATAGACTGTGCCTTAAGTCGTTCTACTGGTGGTCCCATTTAAGCCATCAACATGGCCATAAGTTTCGCATGAGGCTCTATAAGTTCTCTTATTTGTTGTTCCATTCATTACTCCTTAGTTTCCCTATTACCCCGATGCTCAGACCTCTATGAACCCTCTCCCTAATCCACTTTTAGATTATGAAGTCAAAGGAGAGACAAGATCATTAAGGTAACATTCTAAGAAGACAATGAAATCATATATATATATATATATATATATAATAATAAGTGCAGCAAATAACATATAATAATGTTTTCATTTTCATTTTCCCCCTAAAACATGATGAAGCCCATTTGTCAAATCCTAAGCTTATTCGTAACTCGAGACAACTCTCAAAGTCAATTAACTTAGGTTCCGGTACAAATGAATATGCTATCACTTTGAGAATAAATTGAAAGTGAAATCGAGGTCAGAGCCATATCCATGATAACAAACTATATCAGAGTTACCACTTAATTCAAAAATGATAAACCTTAGGCTTTGATACCAAGCTACAACATCTCATATCCTGATTAGGTTGATACTCGACCTGAAACCTAATTAAGCCCGATAACCCAGCCAAACTTAATTAAAACTAGCAGCCTCTTTGTCAGTACCTGATAAACTCAATCTGTATATCGGTTTTTAATAAATAACTCAAAATATACGCAGCAAAAAAATAAAACTTTTTATAATTAATAATATACAGAAATACAGAGTTTACCAAAACTTAAAACCTCGTTTATAAACATCCTAACCTTGTTTATATACAACAAAATATATCAAATAGTGTTTTATGTACAGAAAGGTTCATTACATCGTAGAGAAGAATATAAGACTCATAAATCATCTCCTTGCCTTTTGCTAAAATGCTAAGTTGGGAACTTGAAATATTAAATTTAGGGTGAGCGCTCCAATTTGGTCAGTAAGTAAATGATTCACAAAGCCGTCAACAAACCATATAATAATCAAGAACATTATGTAATATCAATATGCATTAATGTTGACTAACAAGAATATAGAAAGCATATAATTCAATAAATAACGAGAAGCAAATCAAACCGTCAATGACTATTAAACTATAACTCTCATTTTATTTATAAAACTAGGGCCCATTACCCACTGACGAGATTAATGCGATTACTAGACCAACACATTGGTCGATATGCTATCTAGCCAATCCATTAATGCCCAATGGTTCTATCTGAAACCTTCTAGTCAGTATGTAATCCACAAAACCTATTTAACAGAGTAGGAAGTTACATATAGGCTGGGAAGGCTACCCATCTCCTTTATAACCTAGTCTCAGTCTCAGGAACTTACTCTCGTGAATCACATTAAACATCATTTTCCATTATTAAAACAATCACAGTGTACATAGTCCCCTCATTCAGTCCATAAACTAAATGAATTATATATACTAGCATAGCCAGGGAACATTGATAAACAAGCGAATCCCTACTCACCTCACTTTAGGTTTCCGTTCCAAATTCCCTAACTTTCAGAGAACTTAAGCTTTCTCAAGGATCCAACACCTATCTCAAACCATTTGTGATCAAGATAGGTATAATACCCTATATTTAGAACCTCTAGTTCAGTCCCTGAATCCTTTATAAATTATTATCAAAACTCAGTTTATTTGATGTTTTCTGGGGTGGGAGCGCGCTCCCTCAGTAGGTGGAGTGCGCTCCAGCAGTTAAGTTCATCCTTACTGATGAAGGGAACATGCTCCTCTGCTAAGTGGAGCGTGCTCCACTCTATACAGTCTCGATAATACATAGGGCAGCAACCACTATTCCATTCAGCAATCACTACAACAATAGCAAACACTCCCACAATTCATCAGGGAGGAACTCTAGTGAGGTAACAAAATATTTCCAATCAACAAACAACACAATTCATAGGGATATCATCACTTACTATCAAATTAAACTTCAAGAAAACATAAAAACTATAGTTAACGATGTGATGATCTTCGGATTCTTAATCGTTAAAGTTCCTCAATCCACATTGAATCAACTCCTTAAGTAATCTCCTATGATGAGAATCAAAACCCTCAACTCTCTCTATCACTTTCTCGATCTATTATGGAGATAAGTATGAGGTTTTTAGTTTAAATATGTGGATTTTCCTCGAGATATACATCACGATATCTCGATATTGATCTATTGGGATCCATCAACACTCATGCTCATCTCGAGACGATCCAACGATCCATATAATTCAAACCAGCTTATAGTTTTTAATATATATTTATATATATCAAATATATATCTTATGTATTTTCTCGCCAATAAATTCACCGAACATGCCTACGTTCATTTCATAACCCCTTTGTCACACTTGGTAGACCGACTATTTAGTGTTTATTTATGCATTTACCATTTTATAGGCTTGTGTATAAATTTCTATTATACTTCAACCTATAAAATTCATTAAGCATTTCAACAAACACAAACCATCATGCAAACACACGCACACGCTAGTCGAGCTATGTCAGACTTAACCATGGGCCTAACTCGATTTAATTAAGACTTGGATTAACGCTAATCACTAGCTTAAGGTAACATGTCCTTACACGTGGCATCCTTAGTGACATGTCCGGTGACGTGGCGGTACCAGATTTGCAACGAAGTTTAGGGACGTCACATACCATACAACATTTACAACTCCTAAAAAATTATGAAAATATCATCGGCAACTACGCCAAAGAATTGACATGTTTCTAGTGTGTACAATAAGTTTTCCACATATCATTATTACTTGTAGTTGTGATAATTGGGATTATCTCCATAAGGATTTATCGAACTTTTCTAGGAAAAAGACTTTTAATGATTTTTATTATTTATTACATTAATTTAATTAAAACGGGAGTTAAGATCAGTAATTCAAACATATCAAACTATAATAATTAACTAAACTAATTAAACTAACTAGATTAACTTACTTAAATAACACAATTCAAATTCACTAATATTCAAATAAATGCAATTAAATAATAAATGAATATTTAAACAAACATCTATAACAATGAAACGTCAATTCGTTTTGCATCCAAACATGTTACTTAAATCATATAGTCGTAATAATACTTTATAAAGTATTGTAGATCATCAAACTCTAATCATAAGTAAGTAAACAGCCTTTATCAAGCCATTAGTTCTCCTTATACTAGTAGAAGAATCACATTCTAATTTTATTGAATTTGAATACATAAAGAACTTAACTTTAAGAAATAAAACCACATTACTCTTTGTGAAAACTTTGAACTACTAAATTTATTACCTTCGTAAAATGGCTTCAATATTAAACTTAGATCTCAAATTCACCTAGGACATCTAAATGGTAATAGACCTTTCATATAATCCTAGTTACTACTTTAAACTAAATATTGAATCTACATATCACACTACACATGATAGACTATGCATACAAAATAAAGTTCCATGATTAAGATATGTAAATAATAATCTATTAAATTAGTGAATTAAAGAATATGATTGGTTTAAAGCATTAAGCAGAAAATCATCTCCATCATGACTACATTGCAAAACGGATCAAGTTCATGTTTGGACTTTGTTTATATTAATAAAATACTCACTCATGATCGTATTAAACATTGCAATAAGGCAAATAAAAGACATAGATAAATACCTTTGAATAAATAGTTGGAGTCTTCAAATCGTCTCCAAAAGCAATGAACAATTAAGCGATAAACTAAAACAAAAAAATAATGGCTCCAAGAGTAATGAAATATTGATATAAGTAATCAAGGGCTACATATTTTGTAGCCCTGGGTCATATATAATATTCTAGGTAGTACACTGCCCAAACTAACTCAAACATCTCGTGGTTATCTAAAATTAACAAAATCGAACCCATCGATTCCTCAACGATTCCACTTATTGCTTAAATCATTGGAAAAATCCTTGAAAAACAACCTCGGTGCTCCATAGATCTAAGTAGTGATTTCTAGTACAAAGCCTAAATCACTGATGATTCGCGGGCTATTAATTCTAGTTCTCTTATGAATGGCTGATAATTTTTTGTACACTCTTTCCATTTGATCAAATCCTTCATATTCTTCCCTTTTTACTTCATTTCTTCACATATTCCAATTATTACCTTAGATAATAAATATAAGATTAAACCGTGTGTAATATAGTCTTTTACATCAAAAATACTAAAATATACTATAAAACATTGTCTAATTATGGGCTTATCATATATCGATTTTGATCTTCATGCAACTTGGGTAGTCATAATGCCTTAACTTGCTAGAGACCACTTATGACTCGAGTTCCAAAATGGTTTTGGTTTACTGCCAAAGTTGCATGAACCTATTGGGTCGCACATAAATAATGGTTTTGCAAGATTTTACATAGCTCGAAATAATGAATTTTATATGATAAAATTTGTTACAAAAAATCCCTAAGAAGTGTCATATTAATACCACTTTAAGTAGGGGTATATCGGTTATTCACTTACCCAACTTTTATGTAAGGTTTGTACAAATAGGTGTGTGAAGTGAATTCACATTACAGAAGAAATTAGAATTGGAATCTAATTTTTGTTTTTAGAAAACAAGTTAGATTTCTCAATCGTTCTAGAGTTTTTTAGGGAGAATAGAGAAAATCTTTATGTTCTCTTTCGGGCTAGCACTCGGATTCTCAACCGCCATTCGTGTATTAATTTTTGATAGAGGTAATTCATCTCTTGAAGTATGTTAAACATCAATCAACACAGAGAAGCTAATTGACGATCGAGGTACGATTTACTTTTGTTAATCAATTCAATGGAATTCAGATTAGATCTTGTTGGGGTTTTGATATAAAATTTAAAATTTATGTTGTTTTTTGAACCCTTAACACCCCACATATCTAAAACTTCTAACTGGACTCTAATTATTATTTCTTTGTGTGGTGCCCCATGCATCATCAATTTTCATTATTTTCCCTGGTTCAAAAAAACTCATACCTGCATTTTAGTCCTTTCATGACTCTTGTGATGCGAAACAATGAATGTTAGACTAAGTGTTCCGTCACTTAGACTCCATCCTAAGATTTTGATGTGAACAAAAGATTTGAAATGGTACTGACAATTTTTTCAAGTATTTTAGTCTATCGAATGTTGTTAGAACTCACAAGTTCAAAA
This sequence comes from Stephania yunnanensis, assembly GCA_039657365.1. NCBI lineage: Eukaryota > Viridiplantae > Streptophyta > Magnoliopsida > Ranunculales > Menispermaceae > Stephania > Stephania yunnanensis. The sequence continues at coordinate 36,531,086 of CM077581.1, forward strand.
GGAAGCTACAAGTTACCAATTCAAGTTCAACTTGAATGGATGAATGGAAGGAATGAGAGTCGAAAAGCTCATAAATTGATTGAGGCAAGGAAAGGCACCAAAAAGCATGTATGGAGTGATGTAAATCATTTCTAAGGTATAAGATTTCAACTACATGAGCCATATACATTAGATTCATGCATTTGATGAATTTCAAGTTTTTCAAGAATATAAAGTCATGTATTTCATGATTTTCAATTTCAAAAGTTTGAGAATGTTTTAAATCATGCAAATGTGTTTTATAGTATAACTTGAGGTGTACAAACTATTGGAATAGATTTTAGATGAAACAATATCAGTTTAGATGAGTTCTCGGATCATTTGAAAAATATTTGAAGAAAAATCCATAACATTGTAATGAAACATTGATTTCGCGTTTTTAATTTTTGAAAAATCATTCGGATCATTTCAGTGTGTTCTTGAGGCCATACTAAACTTGTAGAGACCAGGTGCAAAAGTTTAAGGTGAGTTGTAACTAGGATAAGGGGTTTAAACCACCAAAATAGAAAATATTATTTTCAGACCCTTGTCCATGGAGCGCACTCAATCCTTAAGTGAAGTGCACACCAAGTCTTAGAGCAAGCCCTATGAATTAGTGGAGCGCGCTCCCTGGCTACCTTACAACTTTTTTAAAGGTAACAATCCACAACTTTACTATGAATTGGTAGATTTTTTTTGGACCTTTGGATCACTATAACGACTAAAAATAGCCAAGAGGGAATAGAAAGAACACCAAAACCACATAGAATAAGTTTTTTATCTCACTTGCACATACACACACAAAGAGAGCTAATACATAGAGTTTTTACAAAAGAAAAGTGAAGATAAAACACATACACTCACTTGAGGGTTATTGGTGCTGGATTTATGCAATTCAAGTGATGTCAAATGAAGTGTTCTAAGTCTCTTAATCCGTTGTTCGAATTGGTTTGAATCATCCTTATATCTTGGGTTTTAAGATCTCATTTTTACTTAAACTATTGTGCTTAATCTATATCTCGTTGTTACATATTTGTGTGAGAACCATATGTGACTGATTTGGATATGTTCATATAGTATGTTAAGCCTAATATCAAGTTTATGTAAGACCTAGAATGAATTTGCACCTATTGAGTCGAGACTTGAATGACTATTATGCATGTGAAACAAGAAAAACCATATAGAGCTTAACCTATACTTATCTTTATTGGTTTTATTGAAGTGTGTATGAAATACCTATGAAATACCACTAAAATGAGGTTTTGAAATCAGTCTTGAATTTGTATAAACCCAAAGTATAGAGCGCAGTTGCTTGAGCTTAATTGTGATTTTTCATAGTGCATTGAATTGGTTATAAACAAACTTGTGCTTAAGCTATATTTGTGTTTGTAGGTTCATGCTAATGTTGCTTTGAAAACATATTCACATGGGTTTTGTGATAACCCCTTTCTCAAATTAGGGCACCGCCCTGCCAATCTCATTATTAAGCCCTAATTTCGCCATATAGGACCTAACAAGGAATTAGTCAACCTTTCCAAAATACCAATTTTTATTTTTTAAATGAATATAAACATATACTTATCCTACGTCAATTCATAAATCAGAATTAACTAAAACTTATAAATCTATGTTAAAGTATATTCAACAAAAGTCTTAACTAATTAGCATAAGTTTATAACGTGATGCTTAACAATTGTGGAAAAACCAGAAAATAAAGATCACATGCATATATACATAACATAACAGACGGTGATAATATATATCATCATGTGTCTAGCCAAAGTACTAGTCACTTGACCCATAAAATATAACCTAAAAAGTATATCAAATACATATAAAAGTAATACATCAAAATCAAGACTTACAAAGTCTTGTGTAGCAGCAATCCACTGGCTTAGAGGTACTCATCGATCTTCTCCTTGCTAGGCCAGCTAATCGATGGATCTGCACCCACCGTCATAAAAAGGATGGTGAGTATAGGAAAGTAGAAAGTAACACTAAGAGATATATGTTCGCATTCCCTAATATTCAACAAGTATCTAATAGCATGATAATAGCAACTATGTTGAAAAGAGAACATGCAAAAAGGTACTTTAGTTAAACAAAATGAAACTGACCTATGGCTAAATAGTAATGATCTAGAGCCGGACGGCCATGTTCTTCATCACATCAGCCTTTTTCATTATATGAGGATGGAGCTGAACTCTATATCAATGTGAAGGTCTAAATAGTGCGCTTGCCTTTATAACCTTTCGCTAGTGCCAGTCACCTACGATATATACTTGCCAACAACCCCAAGTCTCATACCCTATGTGCTGCACAAGTTATGCTTGCCAACAACCCCTGGACTTATTTCCCATATGCTGCGTAAGATAGTGGAGAGGTCCCGATCACCCTGGAAAGTCTAGTGACCCTGTATGTCTAACGGACCTATAAGGTGATTTCATATTTCAAGAAATAACAGGCTTTAAGAATCCAATGAAACAATTGCATTTATGATGGATAAAGGAAATATATTTACAATACTATATAACACCTACCTAATAGTATGCTATTTCACTGACCACTTCTACTAACATTCAAAAATGGCATAGGACATGAATTGGAGTTAATGAAATCATTTAATCAACAATCTATATCATAAAAGCAACCTCAAGAATTGGAAATGACAAAAGTTATGTCATATGGAGTACAAAGGAAAATCAGTCCAAATGACTGGAAAATAATAAATAAATAGGAATGAAATATAAATAAATATCTCAATCAGTTTACTTGTAATCCACTCAATTTCCTATGCTAATCGGGTCTCCCAACACCTTGTATCAAGTATCTGAACTCTTGAGACTCTTCATTAGGTTCTTGATATCAAACTAATCTAAATAAATTGGTTTAGGTCAGGTCAAATGGGTTTAGGAACCTTAACCAAAAACAACCCCTTAATACTAAAAAATATTAAAATTTTAGTCCTATATTGCAACAAAATTTTAAGCATGAATTTTCCAAATCTTAACACATTCCCTTGTATAAAGTTTTTGGTCTCTAACTTAGCTCTTTGAAAAGGCTTAGTTCGCATAATTCCGATTTAAAATGAAATAGATATTGCAATTTTACTAAACACTGCTCAAATGGGAACTTAGTCTAACCAGCTGATTTAGAAACCTCATTTCTCCCAATCTATAGTTTCAGAATTCATGGTTTTTTTCACAAGATATCAAACATGGGAGATAATTACATACTAAAATATCAGCTTATTTGGATGAATAATTAGGGAGTTACGCCATATACAAGTTTAGTTTCAAAAATCTCGTAATGCATTTATTTACCTATTTATAAAGCACTTTTGGGCATGAAAACATTTGAACTACAAAATTTAAGTAGGATAAAGTTGTTTCTCTTTGAGCTAGCCTTCAAATGCCATAAGTTTGGGTTCATTTCAATTTAAAATGAGCAAGTTATGATCAAATCACAATGGTTGGTTCATAATACAACATACATAATTTCTATTTTGGACTTGCAAATTCAAAAATTCATATCTTTTTTATTTCAAAACCAAATCAAGAACTTCTTAATAGCTGGATTATCAAATTGAAATGAGTAATCCAAATATATCAACAAATCTCAAAGAACTAATCATTTATCCTCTAAAAATGGCCAAAAACCAGAATTGGTTTCAAACTTAAATAAAGAGATATGTACCTAGTTTGATGAACACCTAGCTTAGCTTGATCTCTCCTTCACCAAACCCACTTTGGTTGCTGGTCATCTTCTTCTTCTAACCAATTCTCTAGTCTAGCAAGTTTGCTTCCAAATGATGAAATGAAATGAGAAGGTTTGGTTTGATGAGTCGATCACTAGCTTTTATAGGAAATGGATATGGTTGAATGTTAGCCATTGGTCCTCATATGCGCACGTATTTTGAGACCTTTCTTGTGGTCCACATGCAAACACATGTCCCACTTACTTATAATGATTGACACCAACTTGTAACACAAATGGTGTTTAGATAATATCAACACGTATCTCGAGCTTCACCACATGGCTATTGTTTTAACTTACTAACTTAAGCATACTTAATATATTAACAACCATAGCCCATTTAAATCACTATAAAAGCTTTATAAGACTTATGCCAACTTACCATATCATTCTCTACCTTGATCCCATGCCGGCACGCAACTCGAGTTGCGTTCCCACACATGTATCGACACCTATTCATAAGTAGGAATGACTTTGTAGTCTACACATACAAAACACTAGACATACATTATTACAAATATAACATATACCCGGACCATATCGCCTCGGTCACCAGACGTATCTCGATGTAGGTCCCACGTCACGGGTCATTTGATCCTGATTAAGATATTAAACTCAAATTAAAAACTTGGGTAGTGACGGGTTTCGTTCTTAATCTTAATATATTTGTGACCCGAGGTTTTGATTACACACCTTGAGCTTACACTATTATTTTTTATTGGTGCATCAATTAGCCATTCTTTGGAACCAAGTTGAGCTTAATCTATACTTTTCTTTGTTGGTTTCAATGTTGAGAGTTAGCCTATAAAAAAATTTACAAAGCATCTCAATTGGCAAAGTTTCACTTGCATTGATTCATCTTAGGATTACATTTGGTTTGTGAGAAGAGAACATCTTATACCATTTTACTTGTTGTAAGTGATAAATCATTCTCAATTATAAAGTTGTAAGGTCTATTGGTGTCAGACCTACCTAATTAGGGCATCTGACCAGCCTAAATTACCTTAATCCCTTGATAATCCAATGGCCTTAATCCCACCATCAATAAATAATTAAAATCAATTTAAAGTATTCATCAATTATAGTACTTTATCAACCATAAAGGATTCTAAAGTAACTCTTAAACCTTAAAGTTCATTTAGATTAATTAAATAATCCTCAAAACTCTATAGAAAAGAATTTCCCGACACCTCCTTTGTTTTTAAGCCAACATTGAAAAATCAGGCCTTTAAGATTCTTTAACAAAACCTGCTCAGCTTGGTGGAAATGTCGAATGATTCACAATCCATCTCATAATAATATATTTGCATCAACGAAATATATGTTCATTTTAACCTATTTTAAAAGATCAAAAACCTTAAACTAACACTACCTTAGCTCCAAAATTATCTCAATTCGTCCCAAAATCGTTCCAACCATTCCAAAGGAGATCCTAATCACATTCGAACTTATAAAACCATTTATATAATATATTATATTAAAATAATACATGCATAGAGAGAGAAACTAAGCAAGTAACAAAAACCCGTAAAGCTTTCCTTTCCCTTGTCACTGTTAGAATATGTCATTACCCAATTATAAAAATTTGATAATTTTAGATAAGTAAATCGTACACTATCCTGACACCTTTAATAATCAAATGCATTATATTCCGAGAACTTAAATGAACAATAATATCACAAGGAATCATAAATATACAAATATGAAATCCATCCCATTTCTGTTGACCGACCACAATCCAATAATGTGTTTCAAAAGTGGTGGGTAAATAGTAATAAAGATTCATGAGTTTGAGAGGAAGTATCTCGAGAAGCCACTCCCTCGACTCTCCATGGAGTATGATCCTGATTAGCTCCACAAATCATCCTAAACAAGTGTCCCCAATGATCAGCGACTCCATTCGCATAGCACCACCGTGTTCATCCAACCACACATATAGCCAATGAATACAATGGGACCTCCAAATGCCTCCTTCCTTTCGTATCTGTGAATGCATGACCAATAAATTGTGCAACAATAAACCAGTGCATGCAATTATATTCGAGAAATACTCATACAATGTAAAATTTACTTTGGGATTTTACATACTTGATATCGCAACTCTCTTGCGCTCTGGGTCGGTAAACTAGTCCACACGTAGTTTCAACTGCGGTCCTATAATTCATTTATAAGTCTAGTAAGATTTCGCAACCATTCCACAATTTTTTTCCAATTTATTATAATTTATTAAGCATGTCTCAACTCGAAAACCCTGAAATCCCTCCAAATCAACTCCTCAGATGTTTGAATTCCAATTGTAACTGCAAATTGTAGTTCAACATCAAAAATTAACCTTGACTAGGCTTTTAAATATTTTTTTAAATTTTGGACATTTTTAAGTATCGTAGCACACATTATAAGGTGAGAAGCTAACTTAACGACCCAAAAATTATAATTTTTCATTTTAATCTTTTTGGTGTAGACAGCTAATAGGTATCAATTTTTGATCAAAAGTATTGCGAAAAGTCATCCAAAACATTGACCAAAGTACCCTTGATACTAACTTAAAAATATTAAAATTCTCTATTTCAACTAGCCTATTTTGGCTAGCTTTTTAATCTTGCAAACGATAAGATTGATCATGTTATCTATTATCAATATAAAGTCCTCACATTTAGCTTTCTATAGACTCCAAGAATGTGTCAAACGGACTAGAAATGAGTAAGTTATGAGCTCCTCAATATCTTATTTACCATGTTAAAATAAATAAGTAAAATAAAATAAAACAAAATGAAAAATAGAAAATACTATTCATTATCTTCTTTACCTCCAATTCCAAACCCCCAATTTTCTTTCAATTCCAAACCCTCAATTCAATGACTTAAACCATGAACTAAAGTTCAAACCACATATTAACAACAACAACCCCCAATTTCCACATCAAACCAGCTTTGATTTGGGGTTTTAACTTTAGTTTTTCTTCAGCTCTCTAGAATAATGTCAAAACTTACAATTTTGATTCCAAAGCCTATAAATCCATTTTGTTTGGTCTCAATCCATGGTTTGGTCATCAAAATTATCTTCACGGACTAAATTCAACAAAAAAACTAATTCATTCCATATGCACCTTCCAAAAATCAATGGAAATGTGAGAATTTAGAAGAAACACGTCACCTTCTTCTTACTCCCTTTACTTCAAACTTTCAATCCTAGTCTTTCAAAAAAAAATAAGTAACCAAAACAACCAAGCCAAATAAGTGAGAAATGAATAGATGGGCTTGAGAGAAGAAAGAATTTGTGAAGAGGGGAAGGAAAGTTATGTTGATGAGAAGTCTGCTAAAAAATAGGGATTGGTTTAATGAGGGAAAGTAAGGCGATCAGATTTAATCAGGTTTATAAATTCTTTTATACAAGTAAGCCTCTTTAAGCATTTAAGCTCATTCGTTAAACTAATTAACCTCTGGGTCTTAATAAACCTTACTTTTGTTTATTTTTAAGGAAAATGCTAGTTTGACCCACCATGCACACCCATTCAACACACCCGGTGACCGAGTTGTGACGTGGTGGTGTGGGTCCTACTCACAAACCATTTCATTTCTTTCCCTTTTTTATATTTTTCACTTTGGTCGATACTCACTGCCCTAACAGTACTATTAGGCTATTGAGAAAGAATTTCAGGTTGTTGAGTGCTAAGACATCAGTCATAGCTTGCTAAGTGCCCAGGTTATGAAAACTAAGGGAAGGCGTCCATAGTGGTGTGATGCCTTTAATTCTGAAGGTTTGTCTTTGTTCTTCTATTTTCCTTTTCACCTATTTTTTATTTGAAGCTTCTATTCGTGGTTTATGAATGAGTTTTTTCTTCTTTGTTAATTTGAAGGTTTTATTCTTTCTTCCAGACATCACTCACAGCTTTTTGAGTGCCCTATTTTACTACCATTAATTTTGAAGGTTAGTCTTACTTTTCCTTTTTATGTGGTAAATTTTCAAAGATTTTTTTATTGGTTTGGTAAGGATGGTTTTCCTCTTGCTTTTAAGTTTCCATGTCCACTATTATTGTGAACCACAGGTTCAAACTGCTGAAGTCGACATGAACATATCAATGGGTGGTGGTGCAAACAGGCAATCGAAAATTTGTTGTCCATTCAGTTTGTGTACTTACTTTTTTGTCAATGAAGTTAAAAATTATTGTTTTCATTATTGTTTTGTTATATGCATAATTTTTCACATCGTTTTGGGTTTTAGCATTGCAGTTGTATGTGGCTAGTTAAAGTTTTTTTATAACTTTGATAGCTTTACATTCGCAAGAATATGTCAGGGATTGGTGAGGAAGATGAAGATGACTATCGTTGAAATTGTGGTGACAACAATCACTATGAAGAAAATTGCCCATGGAGGGATGAATGCCCGAAGTGCAAAGGCGAGTTCTTATATAGGAGATGCATTCTAAAAGAAAATGATCGAGATCTAAACACAAGTGAGGTTATCGTTTTTTGCGGCAATGACGATTGTGGATTGATTGAATTGGATGAAATCATTCTTCACTAATGTCCATCACTTCTCGGTGGGTCCGAATATATTTGCAGCAATTGTGATCGTGGCAGTAGTGCATGAAGTGTTGGCTTTTGTCAATTGCCAAGTTCATTCAACCGGAATTTGTGTATCACTAATGTCACGCCGGGAAGCGATGTGGAGTCGAATGCAACTGTCAATATGAAGTAGTAAGCTTCATATTGAGCATAGTGGCAAATCATGTCCATTATGTAATTGTGTTGTTTACTATGTGGGTTTACCAATGTAACCAAAATTAGTTGGTGTTGTGTTGACTAATGTTTTCATCTAATTGAAAACACTTGTGTTTACTATGATGATATTATTGTCTTTATTCCTCTGAGCATTTGTGGCGTGCACCACCCCAATGTAAATCCTACCACCAGTTGAAAATAAACCACATGAGGCATTACGGCGATGTCATTGCATATGTGTATAGATCAATATCATTCCAAAAGCATAACATTCATGGTATGTATCACCCCAATGTAAATCCAAACATTTGTGGCGTGTACGTAAAGCAAAATACCATTCAAAATCAACATATATAAATGCATATCCAAAAAATAGTTAGATCAACATCATTCTTAAAGTGATACCATCACGGTCAATAACGTAGTTAGATCTGTTGGACTAAGTGGTTAGTCACTCACACTCCGATCGAGATTTTGATGGAAACAAACAAGGTGAAAATGTACTAATAAACATCTAGTGTATTTCAGTTTTTGTTAAAGGATGCAAAACAACATATCAAGGGTACTCAAGAAATACAAGTTCAAGACTCGGCATTAATGAAGAAATGAAGATGAAAGTTCAAACCGCAATTTGTAATTTCAATGTAAGGTATACAAATTCTTTCACGCAAGCCAAATGCATTAGTCCATGCATATCAAGTTTCTTAAACCATTTTTCAAAGTTATAAGTTTACTTCAAGTTTCAAAGTGGAATTTAAACACATAACTAGGTCTATGAGTTTAAACAATGTGAAACTTTGTGTGGATGGTCATTTGCATATTAGAGATCATTGTAAATGTTTTCGAAAAAGAAAAACTCGTTTTTGAAAGGTCTTTGAAAAGAAAACTGTAAATTTGCAGAAAAGCCCCTAATACATTATGAAATCGTAAATTTCCGTTTTCGGGATTTGTAAAAATATCCGGACCACCCAATTAGGCTTAATGACTCATAATAAACGTGTATAACATGTTATATAAGGGTAGGTTAGGTCCCGGACGAGTTCAAGGGTCGCTAACACAAAGGGACAAAATAATTATTTTGAGGTCCCTGCAGTTAGCGCGCTAATGATTTCATTAGCGCGCTAAGTGCAGAGTTAGCGCGCTTAGGTCTCAAAGATTAGCGCACTAATTGCCTATCTGACGGCTTTTTTTAAAAGCTGGAAAACACACTTTAATTTGAATTCTTGATCTATTTTGGACCCTTGGATCCCTAGAACGGTCATAAACTGTCAAGATGGAATACCTAACATTATAAAACCACCAAGAACATGGTTTTGTCAAAAAGAAGGGTAAAACACACTCAAACTCAAAATCTACAAAGAGAAGAACTTTGATTTTTGTGAAGAAGCAAAAGGAGATCTTTGTGGTGTTTGTTCTTTAGTTCTCTAATCCAACACTTTGAGGCTTTCAAAGGAGTACAAGAATCTCTTCAAAGCTGATCTCTTTTGTCATTCTATTGTTTGTAAGAAAGTCCTAGATCTAAAATCTTGCTTGTGCTTAATCTACATAGTTTTGTGTACTTGATTTGAAAATCATTTTGTTGTGTGTTTGAACACCTTCTTCTTGGGTTTTGCACTTAAATTTATTTTATCAAACCCTAAGATTGATTTGAACAAAAGTTTTGCACTTAAACTTGATTTTTGTTAAACTATTGTTCTTAGACTTGAAATCGGTTTTACACTAATATATTAAGTTTTTAAAACGATTTTACATTTGGGATTTGCAACAAAATCAGTGACATATTTGCATATTCCATTTATTCTCATACTTGCATGCATAAGAGTTGTTAGGCTCTAGGAGGCTTGCTAGTGTTTGAATTTGATACCACTTTGTGTTGTAAAGTGTATCTCATTATTTTTCAGCAACTTATTGTATTTGTATGATTGTAAGACTTAGTGGAATCTAAGTCAAAGGGGAAGACCTAGTTGAGACTAGGCACAAATCCTAGTTGCGGCTAGGTGGGAAGTCCTAATTGTAATTAGGCACTCTAGGCTTGTATGCTTAGGTTGTAACACTTATTTGCAATATAAGTGGGGTTAAAAATCCTAACCGAGGAGGTTAGGTAGTGGACGTAGATCGTTGGATCGAACCACTATAAATTGTGTGTCACTTTCCATCTCTTCCATTCCATTCACTTGCATAGCATATATATATTCATTGATAGTGTATGCATTATAGTTGTAATTTGCGCATAAAGTATTAAAAGGGCAATAACTACTCGCAGTAACCCAATTCACCCCCTCTTGGGTGACCTTCAATTGGTATCGTAGCGGGTTATTGCTCAAAGTATTACTAACGTATCTTTGAGTGTTCTTTTTGTGCAAGGATGCAAACCTTAGATCCGCTCGCTTCGGGAAGGCAACTCTTCGAGTAGGCCTCCGTATTTTGATGGAACTAACTATGCTCATTGGAAAGTGAGAATGAAATTCTACATTAGAGCACAAAATAGATTCTTATGGGATGCAATTGAAAGTGGCTACACTCCCTTGGGATAAGCCCTTGAAAGAGTACACCGCCGAGGAGATAAAGATTGAGCTCTCAAATGATCAAGCCATGAATCACTTGTTTTGTGCGCTAAGTGAAAATGAATTTAACCGAGTAAGTGCTTGTCAAACGGCTAAGGAAGTATGGGAGAAGCTTGAGGTACACTATGAAGGTACCATGCAAGTGAAGAAGACCAAGTTAAGAATTCTTGAGGAGCACTATGAAACTTTCCGAGTTGGGTCCAATGAAGACATAGCCACCGCCATCACTCGATTCACTAAACTATTGAATGAGATCAAGAATCTTGGAAAGAATTATGATCAAGAAACCTCGGTGTATAAATTCCTTAGAGGCTTGCCTAAGGAATGGGATGCCAAGAAGTATGCTATCCAATCGGCACAAAATCTTGGAGATTACACATTTGATGCATTGTGTGGAGAGCTAATGATCCATGAATTTGAACTTAAAGACCGAGCAAGATTGGAAGCATTAAGTGGAGGTACTAAGAGTTCAAGAAAAGATATCTCCTTGAAGGCAAATAGCTCCCCTAGTGCATCGGTAGAGATAATTGAAAATGAAGAATCATGTGATGACAATGATCTTGAGGAGGAAGTAGCTATGCTCTCAAGAAAGCTCAACAGGGCCATGTACAAGCGAGACAAGTATAAGAATAAGTTTCGAAGTGGAAGCAAGGGAGGAAAATCAAATGAAACCATATGCTTCGGTTGCGGCAAACCGGGTCACATCAAGGCGGATTGCAAATCCAAGAAGGTGTTTGACAAAGGAAAGAAGAGTTTCAAAGCAACTTGGGATGACTCATCATCATCAAGTTCGGAATCCGAATCGGAAAGCGAGAAGGCAATACTTTGTCTCATGGCACAAGGCGAGGTAAATTCTAACTCTTTTAACTTTGATAATGTTGATGATTTGGATGATGTTCCAAATCTTGATGAGCTTAGGAAAGAGTTGGAAAAGGAGGTCAAAAAGACCAAACAACTCAAAAAGAGCTTGACCATTGCAATTAGTGAAATAGAGTCACAAAATGAGACCATTAATGATCTCCAAAGTGACTTAAATGAAGTCATAGAGGAGAGAGATGCTTTAGTCAAGGAAGTAGAGGACTTGACTAGCACGGTGCATAAGTTTACAAATGGTAAAGAAATGTTTGACATGATGTTGGGAGCACAACGACGTGCACTCAACAAAAGAGGCATAGGTTATGGAGCAAACTTGTTAAGTTACAAGAAATTGCTAAATGATGATCGTAGATGCTCTAAATGCAACAAGACTCATGTGGTCGGGAAATGTGCATTACAAAAGGCCAAAGTGGGTAGACTAGCATGGGTAGTTAAAAATGTTTACTACACTAACATTCTCGGACCCAAAGGTGTTTGGGTACCAAAATCTAGTGTGTTTCCCATAGTGTAGGATGCGAGGAAGAGCACCCCATGGTACTTGGATAGTGGGTGCTCAAGACACATGACCGGAGATGCACATCAATTTATTGAACTAAAGCGGCATGATGGTGGAAAGGTTACATTTGGAGACAACAACAAAGGAAGAGTTATTGGTCTCGGAACCGTCGGTAACAATTCACTTTCTATTTCTAACGTTTATCTTGTTGATGGATTGAAACATAATTTGCTCAAGTATTAGTCAATTGTGTGACAAAGGATTTCATGTTATGTTTGAATCATCGAAATGCATTGTTAGGAATGAGAAGCATGAAACCTTATTTATTGCATATAGAGATAAAAATGTTTATGCCATTAACTTTGATGAGATGAATATGCAAAATGACTCATGTTTGAGTGCACAAAGTGAATGTGATGCATGGTTGTGGCACCGTAGATTAGACACCATTTTCTTCGTGATCACGTCCAAAAGGGCGATGTTAAACTCATCCATGTGCACACAGAGGATCAATTAGCCGATATATTCACTAAGCCTTTGCCTAGAGAACAATTTTCTAAAATTCGGCGTGAGTTAGGCATGTTTCGAGAATCGGACCTTCTACATATGTTTTAGCTATTCCAAACCTTTTTATATGGTGTTAGTGAAGTGTCCATGAAGTTTGAGGAGAATCAGAGCTATATTGCAAAAATCCAAAATTTTTTGTCAAAAAATTCCAGAGAGGAATTAACGCGCTAATAGCTAAACTTAGCGCGCTAATGAGGTACTGACCAAAAATTTCCAGAGGGGAATTAGCGCGCTAATTCCGCCCATTAGCGCGCTAATGTCGTTCGGCCAGGGTTTCTAAAATCATTTCTATCATCAAAATTCACATCTCTCCCAAATTTTTCCTCTCCTCTTGCCGATTCTACTCTACTAGTGTCGTCTCCACCGTGATCTCCACTCCTACAAGGTGATAATCCTCTTCCTTCTTTGTCAATTTCTTCATTTTTTTTCTCCAAAATGTCGACTCGTCGCACTTCCAACCGTCCCTCTTCTCGTTCGGTCGCCCCCACCACATCTCGTCCTACCCAAGCCACGTCCTCCCGTCGTCCTTCTAGCGGACGTGTTGTTCAATCCTCATCATCTAGTGATCAATCCGAATCCACACACCCCGTCCCAACTCCGGCAAATGCCCCACGACGTGAGGGTCGTGCCAAAGCCGTCCATGAGTCCGCATCGGTCCTAGAGTTAGTGGCTCCACGGCTAACGGATGCCAAAATCCTAAGGCCCGCCATTGTCGGTGTTGCATTTTTTGATAAGGCTCATCTCCCAATTCGGGAAATTCTTGATGCGGCGGGATGGACCACTTTCTGTGCCCACAAGGCTAACTACAACCCCCCCTTGGTTCGAGTTTTCTATTCCAATCTCGAAACTTCAAATCATTTTGTACTACGTTCGTCTGTTGGTAGCCGATCTATTGAGATTACGCCTGAAAATCTCGCTCAACGGCTTCAACTTCCCTTGCACCCTCCTACGACTACGGTTGTGTGCAAATTTCTCAGTTGGCCTTTTGACCGTCTTGAAGTTCTTAATTCCTTCCTTCGGTCAAATAGGACTTTAACCGTTTATCCGACTGGTATAACGGATACTGATTTTAAACTCGTACCTCACCTTCTCCATAAGGTACTTCACAAGGTCATTCTTCCGCGAGGTGGTAGCAAAAACTATGTCACTCTCCTTGACATGTTCATTCTGGGGCACTTACTTCGTATGATACCTCTCAGCATGCCTCATATCATCATTGGCTATATGACGAGCACGTGTAGCTCGGGTCGTCATCTTCCTTATGCTCACATTATCACATCCTACTTGGAGTCTGCCCAAGTAGATCTCGCACTAGGCGGCCGTCCCCTCACTGTATATGACACCATCGACATGGCTACGTTGAAAGCCATGAAATACCGCTACATTCGTGATAGGCAGCGGTGGACTCGGAAAGATGCCATTCCAGATGGTCAGTATTACGGCGGCTATGAGTCTCCCCTCCCTACGAACTCTCCAGTGGCTCCTTTTGATGCGGCAGACTATTTGGAATATAGCTATCAATTTGGCGATGATGACAACGCTGACGATGAAGGCAATGCCAGCCATGATGACCATGATGGTGATGATGAAGGGGCTCAGGACTTTATCGTTCCACACGAAGAAGAATATGAGTCAAGACATGACCTCCGATTCCTTCTACGTTCGGCGGTTTCACGCCTCCACCGAATATGTCTCCATCATCGCGTACGTATCCGCACTGGGCTACTCGCACACTTATATGACTCGGTCATTCAATGCCGTCGAGACGAGCATCCAAAGATCGAATGATAGGCTTCGTCGCATTGAGGGTCAATTGCTCCCGATTCGGACCGCGTGTAATGATCATGCCTCCAATTTCTCGCACGTCCACCACCATCCTCGAGGAGGAGTGTTTAGACACACCACCACTAGATGAGCATTAGGCTCCAATATGTCGTTTTAGATGTTTCGATTTTTTTGTCAAACTCATGTTTAAGCCACAACTATGCTCTCATTGCTTTATGCTATCTATATCATGAATTTTTTTGCGTATCTCTCGAGTTTTCTATATGGATATTTCTTGCTTCACTATGATTTATCGTCTATGCATTTGTATCGCTACCGTCTATTGTTTCTTGATATGCATAAAGTGAGGGGAGAGTATATTTCTCTCGTATTGTTTCTATCGTGTTTATTTATGGGGATGCTTGGCCCCACTTTTTGATGGTATCAAACGGGGGAGAAAAATGTGGTTGAACTTGAAAAGGTTGATGTGTTTTGAACTTGCATATATGAAATATAAAATCATGAATGCGATATACATTTAGATTACGTTTTACACCTTTAAAGTTCACATTGTTTGTTATCATCAAAAGGGGAGATTGTTGGACTAAGTGGTTAGTCACTCACACTCCGACCGAGATTTTGATGGAAACAAACAAGGTGAAAATGTACTAATAAACATCTAGTGTATTTCAGTTTTTGTTAAAGGATGCAAAACAACATATCAAGGGTACTCAAGAAATACAAGTTCAAGACTCGGCATAAATGAAGAAATGAAGATGAAAGTTCAAACCGCAATTTGTAATTTCAATGTAAGGTATACAAATTCTTTCACGCAAGCCAAATGCATTAGTCCATGCATATCAAGTTTCTTAAACCATTTTTCAAAGTTATAAGTTTACTTCAAGTTTCAAAGTGGAATTTAAACACATAACTAGGTCTATGAGTTTAAACAATGTGAAACTTTGTGTGGATGGTCATTTGCATATTAGAGATCATTGTAAATGTTTTCGAAAAAGAAAAACTCGTTTTTGAAAGGTCTTTGAAAAGAAAATCGTAAATTTGCGAGAAAAGCCCCTAATACATTATGAAATCGTAAATTTCCGTTTCGGGATTTGTAAAAATATCCAGGACCACCCAATTAGGCTTAATGACTCATAATAAACGTGTATAACATGTTATATAAGGGTAGGTTAGGTCCCCCGGACGAGTTCAAGGGTCGCTAACACAAAGGGACAAAATAATTATTTTGAGGTCCCTGCAGTTTAGCGCGCTAATGATTTCATTAGCGCGCTAAGTGCGAGTTAGCGCGCTAGGTCTCAGCATTAGCGCGCTAATTGCCTATCTCGACTTTTTTTAAAAGCTGGAAAACACACTTTAATTTGAATTCTTGATCTATTTTGGACCCTTGGATCCCTAGAACGGTCATAAACTGTCAAGATGGAATACCTAACATTATAAAACCACCAAGAACATGGTTTTGTCAAAAAGAAGGGTAAAACACACTCAAACTCAAAATCTACAAAGAGAAGAACTTTGATTTTTGTGAAGAAGCAAAAGGAGATCTTTGTGGCTGTTCTTTAGTTCTCTAATCCAACACTTTGAGGCTTTCAAAGGAGTACAAGAATCTCTTCAAAGCTGATCTCTTTTGTCATTCTCTTGTTTGTAAGAAAGTCCTAGATCTAAAATCTTGCTTGTGCTTAATCTACATAGTTTTGTGTACTTGATTTGAAAATCATTTTGTTGTGTGTTTGAACACCTTCTTCTTGGGTTTTGCACTTAAATTTATTTTATCAAACCCTAAGATTGATTTGAACAAAAGTTTTGCACGTAAACTTGATTTTTGTTAAACTATTGTTCTTAGACTTGAAATCGGTTTTACACTAATATATTAAGTTTTTAAAACGATTTCACATTTGGGATTTGCAACAAAATCAGTGACATATTTGCATATTCCATTTATTCTCATACTTGCATGCATAAGAGTTGTTAGGCTCTAGGAGGCTTGCTAGTGTTTGAATTTGATACCACTTTGTGTTGTAAAGTGTATCTCATTATTTTTCAGCAACTTATTGTATTTGTATGATTGTAAGATTTAGTGGAATCTAAGTCAAAGGGGAAGACCTAGTTGAGACTAGGCACAAATCCTAGTTGCGGCTAGGTGGGAAGTCCTAATTGTAATTAGGCACTCTAGGCTTGTATGCTTAGGTTGTAACACTTATTTGCAATATAAGTGGGGGTTAAAAATCCTAACCGGGGAGGTTAGGTAGTGGACGTAGATCGTTGGATCGAACCACTATAAATTGTGTGTCACTTTCCATCTCTTCCATTCCATTCACTTGCATAGCATATATATATTCATTGATAGTGTATGCATTATAGTTGTAATTTGCGCATAAAGTATTAAAAGGGCAATAACTACTCGGTAACCCAATTCACCCCCCCTCTTGGGTGACCTTCAAGATCAACATCACCCCAGAAGCGATGCCAACAATGTGTAATAAAATAGTATCACAGTATCACCATGTTCCAAAACATAAGTGAAGATTGTTTCTAAACATGCAATATAACACGACCATATCTATCATAACCGAAGATTGTTTGTTTTGAGACACTACCAATAAAAAAGACATTCACTTTTGGTACATAACAATTGGCTTGAATGATCTATTTCCTTAACTAAGACCCATGCGCAAGCATGCGAGCCTCCAACTTATCGACTCATGAGTCGAAGTTAATGTAGCTTAGGCTTAGTTTGCTGACGAATCATTTTTAAAATTCTCCTAGTGCCTGCCTCTAATGGTTCTCAAACTGTGCCCTATTTTCTGCTTTTATCTTCATTTGAGCAACAATAATCTTTGACGTTATTGCTTCTCCTTATTCTTATTCCAGCCCTCTTAAAGTCAAGTGCATCTTATCCTTCTCAATTTAAGGCACCGTCCAGCCTAATCTCGTTATTAAGCCATAATCTCACTATATAGGACCTAACAAGGAATTAGACAGCCTTTTCAACAATCTTATTACTTACCAAATTTTTTATTAGTTTTCAAATAGATATAAACATATACATATCCTATATTAATTCATAAATCAGAGTTAATTAAAATTTACTAACTTAAAAGTTATGCAGCGGAAGTCTTAACTAATTAACTAGCGGAAGCTTATAATATGTAACCTAACATTTTTGGAGAAACTAGGAAATAAAGATCGGATACATATATATAATGAAACGACTATATAAAACATTATGTGTCTAATCAAGGTACCTATCACTCGGCCCATAATATACAACCCCTAAAAGAATATCATATATATAAAAGAAATACATCAAAAGGAAAACCTACAATATCTGGTGTAGCAGCTCTCCACTGGCTTCAAGGTAGTCGTCAATCTTCTATTTGCCTGGCTAGCTACTCGATGGATCTGCACCCACCATCATAAACTAGACGGTGAGTACTTGAAAATAGAAAGTAATACTGAGAGACATTTGTTTACATTCCCAATTATGAAACAAGTATCAAAAAGCATAATAATAATAATAATAGCAACTATCGCTGAAAGAATATCATGCAAATAGATACTTTAGTTAAACAAATGAAACTAATACTAGGCTAAGTAGTAATGATCTAGGGCCAGTGGACCATGATCTTCATCACATCAGCCTTTCCACTATATAAGGATGGAGTTGTGCTCTACATCTGTGTGAAGATCATACTTACATGGTACAATACGTATTTATAATTATCCTAAATGTCAGTTACTGGGATATAGACTTGCCAACAACCCCGAGTCTTACAACTAGTGAAGTCACCCAAGTTATGCATACCAACAACCTCGAGTCCCATATCATGTGTGCTGCGGAAAATAATGGAGAAATCCAGATCACCCGAGAAAGTCTAGTAAGCCCCGTATGTCTACTAGATTTCTATCATAAAATGACCCTAAATAGAGGAACCACTTTATATTCAAGAACGACACGATATTGGAATCTAACAAATACAATTACATAACTAATGCATAAAGGATATAGATTCACAACACTATGTAAAAACTACCTAATAGCGTGCTATTGTACTAACTACCAGTAATAACAGTCAATAATAACATAGCGCATGAATTGGAGTCAATGAAATCATTTTATCAACAAACTATGCCATGAAACAACCTCATGTAATGAGAATGAACAACAAGTGATGGTACATGAAGTACAAATGCAATTTAGTCTAAATGACTGGAAATGAACATACTAATAGGAATGAAATGTAAAGAAATCTCACAACCAATTTGCTTACATACCACGCAATTTCCTATGCGACTTCGGCCTCCCAATGCCTCAAAACTCTATTTGAGTCTCCGAAATACTTCCCTAAGTTCCTAACATCATATCAAATGGTTTTAAGTGTGTTTATACCCTTACTTAGCATATTTGACTCTTGTGTAGTGTTTAAGGACTTCTTAATGACCAACATAGTGCGCTACCTATCCTGCATAGCGCATTTTGTGTTGCAGAACCTAAAATTCTGAAATCAAAATTACAAGTTCTCCCAACACATAGAATATGTCGATGCTTTGAGAACCTTCATACACACCTCTAGAGTTCCAAGACACCATTTACAACATAAAACAACAACCCAGAGCATCAAATACATGAATTCATGGAATTGAGCTATATTAATGGAGTCTAGAAGTTACCTAGCTTGATGATAGCTGAATTTGGTCTCTCATGCACCAACTCCACTATTTTTTGATGATCTTTACCTCTCCAGCAGCTCTTCCTTCTCGAGCAACCTTTCTTCTCGATGAAGAAATCGAAATGAGAGAGTGTGAGGCGCTTAAGTTGATCAAGCTTATATACTTGAATTGGATATGGTTGAATGATAGCCCTTGATCACATAGTGCACACTTATCTCGAGACTTAACCAGTGGACCTCCTAAACACGCATGTCCCACTAGTTCATTCTTAAGTGACACCAAACAATAACGTGTCTCAAGAAATATCAAGTGGCTTATGTTTTAATTTATTAAATTTGGTATTTTAATACCAAATCAACCATAGCCCATTTAATTCACTTATAAAACCAACATAAGCCTACACCAACTTACCTTATCATTCTCTACCTCGGTCCCAAGCCTGTACGCGTATCGAGATGAGTCCCTACTCACATCTCGACACATATCAACAAGTAAGCGTGACTTAGTATTCTATACATATACAATATAATAAGCACACATCACCATAAATATAACATTTACCTCGGCCACCTATTATCAGTAATGGCAAGTATCTCGCTGCGGGTCCCACGTCACGGGTCATTTGATCCCAATTAACAAATTAAACTAAGATTAGAAGTTTTGGTCGTTACAATACTTCGCAACTAATGGAGATCTCATCCTCGAAATTAAAATTAACCTAAAACTATACCTGACTCGAAGAGGTACAAAAATATATCGTACATATAGCCTTCCGACTCCCAAGTGAGTTCCGAGTTTTCATGAATGGATAGGCTTGCTTCTTAACCAATGTACCCTCCTGTTTAGGATCTGTACTGGCTGCTCTTCATATGATATATCCTTTCTCAAGTCAATTTGACTCAAGTCCACTGTCGATATCTCGCCTGCCTTCGACTTGGCTAGTCGAAGCATAGAAATATGAAACACTGGATGAATTCCCGACATCTGTGGAGGTAAATCCAGCCGATAAGCAACCTTTTTGACCCGTTTCATGATCTTGAAAGGCCCGATAAATCTCGTCACTAACTTTCCTTTCAAACCAAATCTATGAAGACCCATAGAGGAAAAACCCTTAGATACATTAAAGCTCCCTCGTCATACGTGAAATCGTTGTGATATGTGTCTGCATACTTCTTTTGCCTCTCTTGGGCTCCTTTAAGCCTCTAGTAAACCTGTCATACCTTCTCTGTGTGATCGAAAACAATTTTAGGCCCTAGAATGTCCTGATCCTCTAGCTCAACCCAACAAGATGGTGAGCGACATGGTCTGCAATATAATGCCTCAAATGGCGCCATTTCAATGCTAGCCAGATAACTGTTGGTGTATGCAAACTTACACAATGGTAGGTACTCCTCCCATGATCCGCCAAACTCAAGTACACAAGCCTTGAGCATATCCTCGAGAGTCTAAATCAACCTCTCATTTTGTTTATCAGTTAGAGAGTGAAAGGTTGTGCTAAACTTTATGCGCGCACCATACTACTCCTACATACTCCGCCACATCTTGGATGTATGCATAACATCTCTATCTGACGTAATAGTCAATGGTACCCCGGGCAGCCTAATAATCTCTCTCTCGAATAATACACTCAACTAGTCAAATTTGTAGTGATATGTAGTTGGTATGAAATGAGCAGATTTCGTCAATCTATCCACAATCACCCAAATAGAATAGTGTCGACAGATAGTCCTTAGAAATCCTCTAACAAAGTCCATGGCAATATCTTACCACTTCCATCATGGAATGGGAAGTGGCTATAATAATCCTCCAGGTCTATGATGCTCTGCTTTCACCTGATAGTAGATCCCATAGTTCATTATAAATCTCGATATGTCCGCTTTCATTGCATGCCATCAAAAACGTCTCTTCATTTCATAGTACATTTTGGTCCTTTCTGGATGAACAATGAATGGAGAATTTTGTGATTCCGGAAGAATCTCATCTCTCGGCTCGGCCATTATCGATATCCACAAACTGCTTCTAAATCTCAAACAGTGGTTCGTCATCTCTGTCCAGACAGCGCACTCAGTCCTCTAGGCCAACTCATTGAATCTCGAGTATAAAATGCCAGCTCTCTTACCCTTTGATACTCTTTGAGTAGACACTGTCCGAAGCCTCATTTGTGCACAAATCATCACTCGAGTGTTGGTAGGAATATCTGAATGAGTCATCATCACCGCTGCCTCGAGTAGTCCATACTCATGTTTCATATGGTAGCTAACAATCTTGGCGTCTCTCGTCGATATTCCGTTTAGTGCATCTGTAACTAC
Organism: Stephania yunnanensis; assembly: GCA_039657365.1. Lineage (NCBI taxonomy): Eukaryota > Viridiplantae > Streptophyta > Magnoliopsida > Ranunculales > Menispermaceae > Stephania > Stephania yunnanensis. The sequence goes on from CM077581.1 coordinate 36,552,846, forward strand.
ATTAGCTTTTCCTGGATGATATTCTAGAGAAAAGTTGTATTCTTTCAAAAATTCCAACTATCAGGGCTATTTCATGTTCAGTTCTTTTTGTGTGAAGAGGTATTTCAAGCTTTTATGATCAGTATAGACTGTGAACCTCTCTCCATACAGATGATGTCTCCATATCTTCAAGCAAACATTACCGCTGCCAACTCTAAGTCATGAGTTGGATAGTTCTTCTCATGTATCTTCAGCAGTCTTGATGCATAGGCTACCATGCCTCTATCATGCATCAACAGATAACATAGACCCGTGTAAGAAATGTTATGTATACTAGGAACCCTTGTCTAGCATTTGGTATTATCAGCACTGGTGCAGTGGTCAACAATCTCTTCAATTTAGAAAATGCCTCCTCGCATTCCTTAGACCAATGAAACATGACGTCTTTCTGGGTTAATCATGTCATCGGTGAAGCAATATTCGAAAAATCATTCACGAACCTTCAGTAATAACTTGCTAACCCCAGAAAACTCCTGATCTTCGTAACTGACATCGACACTGACCAATCGATAGTTGCTTGAATCTTGGCTAGATCTATGCAATGCATGTTGCTCTAATAACATGTCCCAAAAGTTTGACCTCTGACAACCAAAATTCACACTTACTGAATCTGGCGTAAAGTCTATGCTCCCTCAAAGTCTGCAACGTCTCCTTAGGTGCTACTCATGATCTTCTCAAGTCCTCGAATATATCAATATATCATCAATGAAAACAATCATGAAAGGATCAAGAAATGGTTTCATCACTCAATGCATTAGATCCATAAACATGGCAGGAGTATTAGTCAAACCCAATGGCATGAATGTGAACTGATAGTGTCCATCTCTTGTGTTAAACGCTGTCATAAACCTATCGTCATCACTAATCCTAAGCTGAAGATACCCTAATCGCAGGTCTATCTTGGAGAAATACTGCTCTCCTCTCAAATGATCAAATAAATCATCAATTTATGGTAAGGGATACTTGTTTCTGACTATGACGTTGTTCAACTATCTATAATCGATACACAGTCTCAAAGTACCGTCCTTCTTTTTCACAAATAAGGTTGGTGCTCCCCATTGTGACATAGAAGGTGTGATGAGTCTTTTCTCTCCCAAATCCTGCATCCCACTCCTCAACACCTCCAACTCTCGTGGAACCATGCGGTACGGTGTAATAGAAATCGGTCTAGTGCCTGGTACTAACTCAATAATGAGATTTATCTCTCTCGATGGTAGTAAACCAAGTAAGTCTTCTGAAAACACGCCCAAAAACTCACACACAACTGGTATCTCCGCTAGTCTAGGTCCCTGACTCTTTAGTATGGTGTATAATGGCACCAGAGTCTCCATCTCTCCACTGGTCGCAACATTAAGTGCCCTTCATTCTCGCTATACTACCACTATAGGTAAACATCAGAAGCCTTAGGATCTCAAATATCAATGTCTTACTGAAACAGTCGATAAAAGCATGATACGGTACTAGCTAATTCATCCCTAACAACGCGTCGAAGTCTAAAAACTCGAGCACCCTAAAGTCCGCAAGTAATTTTACCCCGCCTATCTGTACTGAACATCTCTCAACAAGATAATTAAGGTAAACTTTATCCCCTGTTGTAGTACTCAAAATTAAATGTACGCCAAATCTTACAGGTGTCAACCCTAAGATGCCTAACATGCGACCAACAATGAAATATATTATAGAACCTGAATCAAATAAAACATATGACTCTCTACCACAAATGGAAACCATACCCTCAATGAGTATCCGTGTTGCATCTACATCAGGCTGTGCAACCATATATACACCCTCTCGACTCTATAGTGAAATCACGGCTGCTGGCCGTGGACAATCTTGAATCACATGTCCTACCTTACCATAACTATAACATGTAATAGGTCTACGCTAACCCTGTACCTGATCCAGGGCATGTGTCTGTCTCTGGACCTGTTTGGAACTATCTCGTCCTCTACCCCTACCTCTACCTCGACCTCTACCACCCTGCTACTGCTGAAGTGGCACTGGTGGTACTGGTAGAGCTAGCAAAGTAGTAATAGTAGTAGTAGGACCTGGCAATGCAGGTCTAACTAGTAAAGGAGGTCTACCAACAATGGTCTGCAAAGGCGTAGGAGATAATACATATGGTATAACTACTTTAGGTATCCATACACCTTGGGAACCTCTATCCTATATCCTCGATCATTTGCCCCTATGTCTCCTCTTCTCATACTCTACAACCTGATCGAGTGTCAATGCTAGTACTAATGGTGTACCATCGGCAACTCTGCCTAAATAATAAGTCTCGTAAGTAAGTGCACGCTCGTAAATCTCCCCTAATGTCCTGACACCTTAACTGGCCATATAAAATCTAATATTTAGCCTCAGTCCATCTCCAAAATGATACACATCGTCAGAATCCTCTCTCACAAAATCTCCGACGAACTGCTCAGATAGCCATATCTATCTCTATAGCTCATCACTGACTCATCAGCTCCCTATCTCAGGTTCATAAACTCCTTCCTCAACCTCTTTATTACTATAGGTGGAAAATACTACTGATAAAACTTTCTCTTGAAGGCATCCCAAGACTGAAACTCTCCCTAAAAAACTATCGTTGCACGCCACCAAACATCGACATCTCGTTATAGAGTGTACGACGAAATCTCAGCTCGGAGTCTATCCTCAAGACTCTATGTAACTTCTCCTGAGACAAAACCCACTTCTCGATCTTCTCAAAGTCTCGCTGACCATCAAAGTAGACTGGCTTCAGTCTGATGAAATCCTTCACCAATTAAACATCTACAAACGAGCTAGAAGATGGAGGTGTAAAAGACGGTGTAAAAATTGTTTCTATGGATAGAGCTACCATAACTATTATAGTCTGCACTATCGGCACTGCTGTTATTAGTGTGGATGTAGTCGTAGTAATAGGAACTGGTGTCTTTGATGGTGGAGAGAAATGTACAGTCATCATGGCAATGAACTCCATCAACTACTATCCATGAGCGGCTACTCGATCAAATAGCCTCAAGAAATCATTTGCTGATGGTAAAGAAGGCTAGCTACCACTCGCACCTGCATCCTCGCTATCGCGTGAATCTATCATCGGTGTTTGCAAGTTGATAGCGACGCGAATCAGCTACTACATAGATAACGCATATATACATGTAGAAAAATATCATGTACATATAAGACATCCCCAACTCACTTTCACTCAACTAATGATTTCTAGGCAAGGATCATCTGGTTTTCCACAACTAAGATTTCTATTTTTCTAATTTTAAATTTTTATTTGTTACGTATTAGAAAAGTTGAGTCTTTGGCTACACACTTTAGCTTTGGTATCACCTTGTGGAATGACTATTTTCCATAATCTTAATGTTGATAAACTTAGGTTCTGTAACCTAAGTTTTTATAAATATAGGCTATGATACCAACTGCGACAACCCCTTCTCAAATTAGGACACCGTTCGACTTAATCCCGTTAATAAGCCCTAATCTCATCATATAGGACCTAACAAGGAATTAGTAAGCCTTTTCAACAATCTTATTACGTACCAACTTTTTTATTAGTTCTCAAATAGATATAAACATATACCTATTCTATGTAAATTCATAAATCAGAGTTAATTAAAATTTACTAACTTAAAATTTATGCAACGGAAGTCTTAACTAATTAACTAGCGGAAGCTTATAATAAGTAGCCTAAACTTTGTGGAAAAACCAGTAAATAAAGATCACATGCATATATATAATGAAATGAACTCTATATAATATCATGTGCCTAGTCAAAGTACCTATCACTCAGCCCATAATATACAACCCGTAAAAGAATATCATATATATATAAAAGTAATAATCAAAAGCAAAACCTATAATATTTGGTGTAGCAGTGCTCCACTTGCTCGAAGGTAGTCCCTCGTCTTCTCTTTGCCTAGCCTGCTACTCGATGGATCTGCACCCACCATCACAAACTAGACGATGAGTACTTGAGAATAGAAAGTAATAATAAGAAACATTTGTTTACATTCCCAATTATGCAGCAAGTATCAAATAATAATAATAATAATAATAATAATAATAATAATAATAATAATAATAATAATAATAATAATAATAATAATAATAATAATAATAATAATAATAATAATAGCAACTATGCTGAAAGAATATCATGCAAAGAGATATTTTAGCTAAACAAATGAAACTAACACTAGGCTAAGTAGTAATGATCTAGGGCCGGACAGCCGTGATCTTCATCACATCAGCATTTCCAATATATAAGGATGGAGCTATGCTCTACATTTATGTGAAGGTCGTACTTACGCGGTACAATACACCTTTATAATTATCCCGAATGTCGGTCACTGGGATGTATACTTTCCAACAACCCCGAGTCTTACAACTCGTTAAGTCGCCCAAGCTATGCTTGCCAACAACCCCGATTCCCATAGCCCGTATGCTGCGCAAGATAGTTGAGAAATCCCGATCACCCTGGAAAGTCTAGTAACCCTGTATGTCAGGCAGATTTCTATCATAAAATGACCTTAAATACAAGAACCACTTTTATATTCAAGAACAACACGACATTAGAATCTAAAAAATACAATTTCATAACTAATGCAAAAAGGATATAGATTCACAATACTATGTAAAAACTACCTAATAACATGCTATTTCACTCACCACCAGTAATAACAGTCAATAATAACATAACACATGAATTGGAGTCAATGAAATCATTTTATCAACAAACTATGCCATGAAACAACCTCATGTAATGAGAATGAACAATAATTCATGGCACATGAAGTACAAAGGCAATTCAGTCCAAATGAATGGAAATGAACATTCGAATAGGAATGAAATGTAAAGAAATCTCTCAATCAACTTACTTACATACCATGCAATTTCCTATGCTACTCCGGCCTCCCAATGCCTCGAAACTCTTATTTAAATCTTTGAAATACTTCCCTAAGTTCCTGACATCATATCATATGGTTTTGAGTGTGTTTGGACCTTTACTTAGCATATTAGACTCTTGTGTATAGTGTTTAAGAACTTTTTGAGACTTGTAGATTTTTATGCTGCCATAGCATGTAGCATGCTAATGACTCTGTGTAGTGCGCTAATGACCAACATAGCACACTACCTATCCTGCATAGCACGAATCCTCATACACACCTCTAGAGTTTCAAGACACTATTTACAACATAAAATAACAACCCATAGCATCAAATCCATGAATTCATGGAATTGAGCTAGTTAATGGAGTCTATAAGTTACCTAGCTTGATGAGTACTAGCTAAACTTGGTATCTCCTTCACCAACTCCACTATTTTTTATTGATTTTCCTCTCCAGTAGCTCCTCCTTCTCCAGCAACCTTTATTCTCTATGAAAAAATCGAAATGAGAGTGTGAGGTGCGTAAGTTGATCAAGCTTATATACTTAAATTGGATAGGGATGAATGGTAGCCCTTGATCACATAGTGCACACTTATCTTGAGACTTAACCAGTGGACATCCTAAACACACATGTCCTACTAGTTCATTCTTAAGTGACACCAAACAATAACTTAATTGATGTTGAAGCATGTCAACTCGTGTCTCGAGACATATCAAGTGGCTTATGTTTTAACTTACTAATTTTGGTATTTTAATACCAAATCAACCATAGCCCACTTAATTCACTTATAAAACCAACATAAAGCTTACACCAACTTACCTTATCACTTTCTACCTCAGTCCCACATCGGCACACATATCGAGATGAGTCCCTACTCACTTATCGACACCTATCAACACGTAATCGTGACTTAGTAGTCTACACATATACAATACAATAAGCACACATCACCACAAATATAACATTTACCTCATCCACCTAACCTCGGTAATGACACGCATCTCACTGTGGGTCCCACGTCATGGGTCATTTGATCCTGATTAACAAATTAAACTAATATTAGAAACTTGGGTCAGTACGGAGAGCTTGCTGCTTAGCGTGTTGCATGGCATCAAGCCTTTTCATTATCTCCTCAGTATATAGCTGCTACAAAAGAACACATAAATATTAGTTCGTTTGCATAGAGATTACAAGTAATAAAACAAAACATGTAACACAATGAATATAAATCCAATTATGCTGCCTATTTGCACATGGAATGAAGCCTTTACCTTTAGGAGTGCACTGACTTAAGTACTTGGCTCTAATGTATTCTCCATCAGCTATGTGTTTGAAGCACCCCCAGTATCTTGTGCACACTTACACTTAATTTAAAAAACCAATAAAACGTTTATTTGCGCATCTAAAACTTGTATGGCTTCTGCTATCATTATCTAACAAACCACAAACCATTTGTTATGAAAATTATGAGTACATGAGTACCGTGGTCGTGAATAGTAAGAGGAATGACTATTACTTCTCGAGTGTCATGTATGTTGGTGACTATCCCTTCTTGACTGTGACCTTCTTCTCCTTGTGGTTATTTCCCGCACTTGTTGTGCCTTCATCTTAGTGACTATCTTCTTCAATAGTTACACCATGTGCACATTAACTCCTTATAATCAAGATAATGTCTCATTAAATGAGTGTAATAAGTAATGGTCATTGAATGAAGTCATGATTACCTCAACATCCTGATCACCAAACCTGTTGGTTGTCCCCTCTTGTGTTTCCTCCATCTGCTTGTTTATTTGCTCAACTATCTGTTTAGATATCTGCACATCCATCTCCTTGTCGTTGTGGCTTGGACTAATAGTTTCATGGTATGAATCGTAATCTATAGATTGTCTCATCCATCTGAACTTTACTGTAAAGTTATAACACAACAAAATGAATTAAAAACAACACATTTATGCAAAATGTAGTCAATTGACTTATACATGAAATTAAAGTGCAATATATCATGGTCATGGACATCCTTATCCCCATCCATATCGTGTTCATCTTCATCAGCCCCATCTTTAGCCTCTTTTTTTCCTGATAGCAGCTTGTAACTCTGCTCCCTCTTTTCCGCATTCTTCCTCATCTTCGTTGCCCTTCATTAACATCTTTATCACTAAAAGCTTCCTCATCAACAACTTCTTCATCAGAGCTTTTTCATCACTAGCTTCAAAATCAACAGCTTATTCATCACCAGTTCTTTCATCACCAACATCTACATTAGGAGGTTGCCCCTCATTATGTTCCTCTTCTCCTTCCCCGGCTTCTTCATCAAACTTTTTCTTCTCTTCCATTTGCTCATCGTCTGATTCATCTGCTTCAAATTCCCCTTCTTCCATTGGCTGCCCAACCTCGAATATCCCATCAACCAAACCATCCTTACTATTTTTTTCATCAGCTTTGTCATGAACTGACCTTGACCAATTAGCATGTGTTCGAGAAGTGGAAGCGATGTCAGTCCTCTTCCTCTTCCCGCTGCCCTTGGTGGTAGTCGATTGTGTCTATAGGACGTATACCCACTTCTCATCGATTCGTTAATAACACATCTACTTAAGGTTACTCTCCCCAATGACATCGCTTCCATCATCTACTACATTCATAATTTCTTTTTTCATTAGAGATGGGATACCAGCCTTAATAAAAAGTTTATAAAGGTGGTTTCCATAAGTTAGGCCCCTCAATGCATCTATTGTAGTCTTGTACATCAAGTTCACAATAATTTAGGCTAGATCAACTGACACTCCATTCATAACTGCTCAAACTATAAATATGTCGAAGTGACTTGTACGTGTAATACTAACAATTCTAGGACAAAATATGTATGCAACCTGTCGATGCATAAGACGGGCCTCCGCATATAACTCCTCAAATGTTGGTTTGTGCTCAACAGGGTCTTGTCTCATGGCCTTTTTAATTCATAGGTCTTTACAACTTGTTTGAGATCATATGAATCATCCACACAAGGTATTTACCAATAGGCAAGTTAAGCACTTCCCCAATGATATCGACATTTACATGTATACTCCACGAGTATATGTTGCTTTTAAGTGATTTGTGGTCATCATTGATTAGGTGCAAGTGTGCATAAAAAGAGACGTGCATTCCTCGTGAATGGGCATTTTAATTGACACAAAATCTAACCACTTAACTTTCTTAAACATAACCCTAACATTGATATTTACCTAATCAAAGTACGTGAAATCGAACCGATGTGCTATCAGTGGTTCTTTCTCCATGAATGTTGCTTCTCCGCCGCCATGCTTTTGGCTATATCCATGAACCTTCTTTGCGGGTCCATGCTTCATGTAGTCACTCCCTACCTTTCCTCCATCGTCAATAATGAAAGGGTTTTCTAAGAAGTCTTTGGCAGCTTTGATGTACGTGAAGTGATCAACCTTGCACTTTTACGAGTAGGGGAGGCAAACCCTTTCTCAATCATGGAGGTTAAAAAATCTCTAGTAGATCTCTCATTTTCCTTCCCTTCCCCTTCCCCTTCTTGTTGGTCCCTGCACTTGTCGCGTCCTTAAATTTAGATGCAGCAGGGTGGGCCTTAAGCGAATATGTAAGTGATTGGGAGGTAGCTTTGGGAATGGGAAAAGATTTAGATACTGTGACAAGGGAGGGAGGTGAGACATTGGCAAGAGGTTTGGCCGTAATGGCAACGAGAGGTTTGGATGTCGCAGGGGCAGCCTTAAGCAAAGATGTAGGTATGTTAGGCATGTTGGGTTTAGGTTTAGCCATGAAAATGGGAGGTTTAGGTGCGTTAGCCTTCACCTTAATAACCTAATGCTCGCTTTTGGCATCTCAGATGAACTAGGGATGCTCCTTATGGGTTCGGCTTCCTCGATCGAGGGCATGCTGGGTTTAGCTTCCTTCGTCGAGGGCATGATGGGCTTGGCTTCCTTCGTCGAGAGATTACTGGGTGTGGCTTCCTTCATCGAGGGCTTGTTGGATGTGGCTTCCTTCATTGAGGACTTTGTGGCCTTAGGGGTGGGATGTGTACTAGAGGCATTTACATGTGGTGGTTTTGATTTGGGGATACTCCCTTTGTGGTTAGTGGGAGAGGGTTGTTGTTGTCGCTCATCTTTGCTGAAATGGTTTGGTGGAAAAGATGAGAATTAAAAAATCGGCTACAAAGGTTGAGGGTTTGGTGTTCGGATCAAAGAAGAAGTGGATAAATGAAGATGATGATCAGAGGATGAGATCACGAGAATAAGAGTAGAGAATGCCAAGGAAAGTGGCTTTGGTTTTGGGTAAATGGGTAAGTGGGTGGTTGGGTGAGTAATAATAACCGTTTCCATCCACAACCAATCCACATTCTCGCCACTCATTCGTTTGAAATGACTATTATTTATTTCAAAATCTCAATTTTGAAATGAAGCGGTCCATATCTGAACAGTCCATAAATCAGTCGCACTAACATGTACACAATCAAAAGTAATTTATACTAAATTTACTGTAGTAACAACCATAACTACACAAACTAACTACACTCACAAAACGTACACTAAAAAACTACACACATGTTACGTGACACACAGGAAGACATTATTTTTCACATACATTAATGCACAAATTGCAATGTGACTAAACAAATTGGGCAAAATGAGTTTCCACTTCAATTTGAACTTCATACTATCGATATGTTCCCTATTATGAAAAACGTACAAAATGCGATAGTTATGTACTACTTGTGGTGTTTTGAAGCTAAGTAACAAGTAACTTTACTTTGAAAAGAAAAGTCACGTGTGACTTAACCTCGATAAAAATAGAACCAATGTATACAATAGTTTCAAAGTTCTTAGTATGACTTAATCGATGTAACAAAAAATCCATTTAAGGTACCAGAAGAAAATCACTTAGCTTACTTGTTACAATGATGCTTGTTGGCTAAGCCATTCAACGAACTCCTGTGAATCTTTTGACATAGCCTAATCTCCAGTGTCCACGACCATGTGGTCATCCATAATAGTCATGTCAATCTGAAAGAACATCACAATATATCACAAGTAATACATAAAAGAAAATACCATTAGGGTTAATGTAAGTAATACAATCGAAGGATTGCATATGTAATACGCTCACAATGTTTAGATCGCTATGATTGACCACCTTCTTCTTCCCATTCCTACTACCACTACATTTTCCCTTCAAAACTTCTTCTTCTCCATCATTTTCATCATTTCTTTTTGCATGCGTGATTGCCTTAGTTTGCTGGCCATGCAATTACACTACAAAGTAAAAAAAAAAACATATGGTATTAAATAAGAGAATTCAAATTACTATACTTTACTTTCTTTCCTTCCTTGTTCATAGATAACTCTCCAGCTCCTTTCATTCTACTCCTTCGAGGACGCCCCTTTCGATTATGAGGCGTAGAGTCTTACAATGGTTGAGTTCCTCCAAAAGGGACCTGATAGGAGGGCCAACATTTTCCACTTTATCTTCCATTTCCATGAGCTACTCTTGCAACCTCTTAATTGTCTCAAAAGCCAACTTTATCTTCTGAACACTTTTGCTACCAAAATTAGCCATGGTCGGACAAGAAGATAGGATTGCATCATAACGGTCCAGTTTAGAACTCCCAGTGCAATCCAACTCATTTATTCTCTTATCTTGGGCGTAGACACGTTTGAAGTCCTTTATCCACCTATCCATTATGTATTTATGAGGAATCAACATCATGTCCAACTCTTAGAAGACACAGAGGAAGTGACAACATGCAATAAAACTCATCCTTCGTCCTTTTCCTTTTTCTGAATCACTGTGTAAATGCGGGGGTTGAGATGATGACATTCATGAGGAATAGTGATGTCATGCACCTTGTATTTACTAAATCCGGGGCCCTCTATGTCTTTCCTTACCTTGCAATTTAATCTTTTCCTCTCTTCTTCTTGAAATCTACTAAAAATTCTATCAGTGTATATGCCATGCATCTGATTAACATATAGAACATCAGACAATGTGTTACGATTCTTATGAAAACACTTAAAGTCATTCTTCTCCTCTTTCTCTTATTTTCTTTCTAAATCCATATCATACTAAGATATAAATTGCTTTAAAGATGTCCTCCTGTTCAAAAACTCATCAACAAAATAGTTCGTGTTCTCGCTCCTTAGAGTTGTAGACATCCCAGCCCAAAATGCATCCTTCACGTACACCGGAACCTACTTGTATTTTATTTCATATAGAGAGCACGACCAATGATGACTAGAGACCCTAAATTCACATTCTTCCATCACGAGAGTTCAAGATTTTTCAAAATCGTCCTTAGTTATTTAGTTACACTACATTCTTCATCATCCAAGTTATTTTTTCCCGATCTTTAAGGCCTGTAAGTTTCTCAGGCAGTTTCTTCATGATATGCCATAAACACAGCTTATGATTCGCATTAGGAAAGATTTTTGCGATTACAAAACCTATGGAGGGACACTGGTCTGTGATAATTGCTACTGACTCTTTCTCCATACATTCTAACCAAGTTTCAAAACACCATTCATAACTACCTTTGCTCTCATCAGCAAACATGGCACAACCCAACAAAATCGAGTGGCCATGATGGTTTACCCTAATAAAATATGTAAATAGAAAGTCAAACTTATTGGTTAGGTAAGTGGTATCGAATGAATTCACATCTCTAAAGTATTTTTAAGCGGTCCTTGACCGCAAATCTGCCGAAAAACATGCATTAGTTCATTATTCTTACCAACTTCATTGCATGGAAAAAACTCATATTATGTTTTTATTTCTTTAAGAAGTATTGAAGTATTGCCTCAGCATCACCCTCCTCAAGCCTAAGTCTTCTTTCTACGTCAATATGGTTTCTAATATCCTTTTCATCGTATATCAACTGATTAATCCCACCAGCACGCAATGACTCTGCCATAAATGACTTGCACATAGAAATTCCTGCACTATCATTAAGATGTAAACTCTTTTTTGTTGTTTTGCTAATAACTTTGTTGCACTGGTAGAATCTAGACTTCTCTGGGCTCACTGCATGATTGCATTTTAAGAAACATCGTGTCACGTGCCACTTTCCATCGACGAATAATCATATAACCAATCTTGTTTGCATCTGTAAAGTGAATATAAACCGTAATGTGTCTTCTCATTTGGTTTGGTTTACCCTTCCCAACAACATGAAAACACACGCTTGCAATTGATGTGTCTAGTCTTTTCGAGGACCTTAGTTTTATTCTGAATCCCGCACTCTTGGCATTACTCTCGAATGCTAAATGGGTCTCATTATAGCTGCAAAAGGTCATTCCTACTTGAGGTACCACCTGTTTGTCAACAAATTCAACTTCCTCATCCTCTTCACCATCGCCTCGAAAATCATTTTCATGGTTTTCTTCAACAATATCTTTCCATGATGGGTCCAGCTATGTCATGACGACCTAATGAAAAAAATGTATCATCATATACAGTTGGTATTGGTTATGGTTCATATGCCATGTAACTCAACTAAACCCTATAGTAAGTATTGGCTATGGTTTCGGAGTGAAAACTATATAATATTATGTAATATTTATATATAAATATCATATGGTGTATATATCTTATTAGTAATGGAAATACCCATAGGATTTGTTTGAGGCCAAAATAGCCTTATTGACAAATTTGTCCTTCAAAAGAGTGTATCAACTTTTTTTTCATCCTTTGTCCTTTAAAAAAGTAAGGGTAGAAATGTATTATTCTAAAAAAAAATCATGTCGAGATATTGGTTGATGAGACAAAATGTGGAAAGAGGAGAGAGTTTAAAGAGATAAAGAAAGGTAAAATTGATACACGTATAGAGAGAATAGAGAGGGAATACGGGCCAGTTTGAGATTTGAATAAGTAGTTTCTACTTTGTTAACCCCATCTACCAACCCTCCCTCTCCTCCTCATTTTCCTCCACTCCTGCGACACACCAGTGCCGCTCCCTCAACGTCTCCACTTGCCGCAACAACTCCTGCCTCTACCAGGTCTTCTACGGGAAGACTCCTACAGTGTCGACGACTAAATCTCTAAAACCCTAACTTTCAGTGACGACGCTTCAGTCGATAACATCGCCATCGGCTGCGGCCACAACGCCGAAGGCCTTTTCGTCGGCGCTACCGGGGTTTACAAGGGGATCACAACTAGCCAGCTTGATGAACTCGCTGTCGAAACCGCCGTCGCGATGACCGCCAACCAACCGGATTACGCTTCAATTAATGTTTTGGTGTTGGTTTGGGTTTTGGGTAGATGGGGTTTTGGGAATTTTAAATGGGGTTTTGATTTTTTGGTGTTGTAGTTGGCGGCGAGAGTTGTGGTCTCCAATCTTCATAAGAACACCACTGTTTTATTATGTGAGTTGGCGGGGGTCGGGGTCGGGGGATCGGTGTTTCCGGTGGTATGAGGTGGCGGCGGGCGGCGACCGAGGAGGAGTGATTATGGATTCGGGGATGGCGGTGACGAGGCTGGAGACGGCGGTGTACGAGGCGGTGAGGGACATGTTTCTGGGGGGTGCGAGGGGTTGCCGGAGGCGAGAAGGTGGCGCTGTTCGACACGTGTTACGATTTGAGTGGGCAGGAGAGCGTGAGCATGCCGACGTTGGAATTGCATTTCGATGGGGGAAGTCGGTGAGGTTTCCGGCGAGGAATTATTTGGTGCTAAAAGTCCAGGCGATCATTAAGTCAATAATTCTGAAATAGTAGATGTTTATGATGCTATTAACCTTTGAAATTCAATCTAGAGGATTTTCTTCCAAAATGTAACTTCATTTGTCGAAGCCAATGCTTTGCAGTTCTTTAAGAAAAGATATATTATGATTGTGAAGGAGTTAAAAGTTCCCACGATTATACAGGGGTTTTTTTCTCTCTTTTTTTGTATAAATTTGTAATTATTATTTTTTTCTAACTAGACAAACTTTTACATTAATTGCTATTTGCTATACAAACTTTTAGATCAATTGATAGAAGATATAAAGAGATTGAGAGAATATATATAGCTAGAGAGAGTGATCTTTAATTGTTCTTATTGAATATAAATATAATCAACACCAATATAGTTGACTTTAATTAGTTTAGGTAACCGTTTTATTTTTTTTCAGTTTATACCACTCCTTATCCAAACTTTTGAGTTGGGTCGTCACATTAAGAGTAAAACTCTCCCTCTGCATTCATGGAGTTTCTAACTCAGTATATCCTCTTAATCCGTTTGAGTGTCAAATCACTCTAACACACCAACATTGGTTAAGCAACCCGCTTTTGACACATAATCTGCAATTGATACCTAACTATGAACACTTTGAAATACATCTCAATATAAAAAAGACAATAACAACTAAGAGGCAAACATATATTAAAAATCTAAAAAAAATAAAAATAAAAAAACCAAAACGTCTTTTCAATTCAAATCACACTTTTTATAAATAAAAAATTCATGAAAAATGCATAAGACTTTGCCTTACCGTGGTTTAATTTCAAGAGAAAAATAATCAATGAGATATCGATATTCACTCTTAACAAGAAAGCAACAAAAATAGTTGCTTCTACTTTCACTTATTCAAAAATTTTATTGTGCCACATGTACAACTTATCCATATTTTGTCTACCAACCCCCTTTTTTAACTCCGCCAATTTAAATCAAAATTCATTGTCGGTCCCAAGCTCGAAAAAGGATGAGGGAAAAAATTTTATTTCATATAAATATATACAACAACAACAACAACAACAACAACAACAACAACAACAACAACAACAACAACAACAACAACAACAACAACAACAACAACATAACCTCAGTCCCAAATTAATTGGGGTCGGCTACATGGATCAAACTTTTCCATTGTGTTCGATTAAGTGCAATTTATGGTAAGCTTTGCAAACCATTCAAATCCCTTTTAATTAATGCATCCCATGTTAACTTTGGTATGCCCCTACTTCGTCGAATTTCTACAGTTTCTATTGAGTCAAGTTTTCTAGTTGGGGCATCTGTAGGCCGTCTTCGCAGATGACCAAACCATCGCAACCGCTCTTCCCTAATCTTTGTATCAATTGGTGCTACTCCTACTTGTCTTTGAATTTCTATATTTCTTATTATATCTTTACGAGTTTTACCACACATCCACCTAAACATCCTCATTTCTGCTACGTTCACTTTATGTAATTGTTGTTGTTTTACCGCCCAACATTCACTTCCATAGAGCATAGCTGGCCTAATTGCGGTCCTATAAAATTTTCCTTTTAACTTAGTAGGAACATGTCGATCACAAATCACCCATGTTGCACTCCGTCATTTCTTCCATCCAGCTTGAATTCTATGTGTGACATCATTTTCAATGTTACCATCATTTTGTATGATTGATCCTAGGTATCTAAAGTGGTTTACCTTAGGAACTTCTACTTCCCCTAATTTGACCACTCCGTCATCTCGATGTCTAGTGTTTCCAAACTCACAGTGCATGTATTCAGTTTTCGTCCTACTAAACTTAAAGCCTTTAGATTCTAATGTATTCCTCTAGAGTTCTAATTTCCTATTCACTCCATCTTTAGTTTCATCTACTAAGACAATATCATCTGCAAATAGCATACACCGTGGTATATCCTCTTGAATATGTCTAGTTAGTTCATCCATAACTAAAGTAAATAGATATGGACTTAAAGCCGATCCATGATGTAGTCCTATCGTAATGGGGAATTCTTTTGTAGCTCCTCCAAATGTCTTTATACTCGTTACTACTCCATCATACATATCCTTAATAGTGTCTATGTATCTAGCATGCACTCTTTTTCTTTCTAGAACCCACCAAAGAACATCTCTAGGGACCCTATCATATGCTTTTTCTAAATCTACGAATACCATATGAAGATCTTTTTTATTTTCTCTATATTTTTCTAACAATCGTCTTACAAGGAAAATCGCCTCCATAGTTGACCTCCCAGTCATGAAACCAAATTGGTTCTCTGATATTGTTGTTTCTCTCTTTAGCCTATTGTCAATTATTCTCTCCCACAGTTTCATAGTGTGACTCATAAGTTTAATTCCCCGGTAGTTTGAGCAACTTTGAATGTCTCATTTGTTTTTGAAGATTGGCACAAGCGTGCTTCTTCTCCAATCCATTGGCATCCGTTTTTATTTTAAAATTTTATTGAAAAGTTTTGTTAACCAAGTCAATCCGATTTCTCCTAAGCATTTCCAAACCTCTATGGGTATTTCATCTGGGCCGCATGCTTTTCCTATTTTCATTCTTTTCAATGCCTCTTTAACTTCTACAATTCTAATATTGCGTGTATAATTTATATTTCTTTCTTGGTGTGGGTTTTCATCTATTATAGTATCAACTTGGCCATCATTAAATAAACTATCGAAGTAACTTCTCCATCTCTCCTTAATATCCTCCTCGCGCGTTAAAACATTTTGATTTTCGTCCTTAATACATCTTATATGACTTAGGTCTTGTTTCTTTTTTATCTCTTAATTTGGCTAGCCTATATATATATTTTTCGCCATCTCTATTACCTAACCTTGTATATAGATCTTCCATGAAATTTGTTTTAGCTTGACTAACTACTTTTTTAGCTTGTTTTCTAGCTTCTCTATATTGATTGTACGCATCTTCATCTTGACACTTAGGTATGTTCCTATACATCTCTCTTTTAGTCTTAATTGCTCGTTGGACATCCTCGTTCCACCACCATGTTTCCTTCTTTGGAGGTCCCAAGCCCTTAAATATACCTACTATGTTTGATCCCACCCTCCTTATGCAACTACTCATTTCTAGCCACATTGTATTAGCATCTAAGTCAAGATTTCAAACATTTTCGTTTAGTAGTTTTTCTCTAAACTCTACTTGTTTACTATGTTTTAGGTTCCACCACTTTATTCTAGGGTCGCTAACTCGTTTATTCATACTATTCCATTGTGTTAGCTTAATATCAAGTACTACTAACTTATGTTGGGTAGTAAGTGCTTCACCGGGTATTACTTTGTAGTCTCTACATAGTTTTCTATCTATTTTTCTTGTTAAAAGAAAATCTATTTGACTCTTGTTATGACCACTACTAAAAGTAATTATATGCGACTCCCTCTTCCTAAAACTAGTATTTGCTAAGACAAGATCATATGCTGAAGCAAATTCTAAAATTGATTCTCCTTCTTCATTTCTATTACCGTAACCAAAACCTCCATGAACTCTCTCAAACCCATCGTTACTTACCCCGACATGCCCATTTAAATCTCCTCCAATAAAAACCTTTTCATCTAATGGTATACTCGGCATAAATCAATCAATATCATCCCAAAACTTGTGTTTGATGCTCTCGCTTAATCCTACTTGTGGTGCATATGCGCTAAGTATGCTCAGTTTTTCGTCTCCAATAATTAATTTAACTAGAATCAATCTATCCCCCATTCTTTTAACCTCTACGACCTTATCCTTATAATCCTTATCCACCACAATTCCTACTCCATTACATTTTCTATCTATACCAGTGTACCACAATTTAAACCCTGTGCTTCCTATTTCTCTACTCTTTTCTCCTACCCATTTTGTCTCTTGGAGGCAAGCACGAGAAAAATAATATCTTTGCCTCATGTGCAGAGCACGTGCCCGTCGACTAGTATAAATAATAAATATCATATGGTGCATGAATCGATATACGTGGATCCTCATGGGTAGATGGGGATACCCTGTAGAGATCCCCGTGGGTATATTTTATTACTCATATCCATACCCATATTGTGTAAGTATGAGACTTTGTACCCATCCCCATTTTAAAATCCTCATACCCGTACCCATTAGGGTAAATTCTCATTGCTCGTGGGTATTCCGCTATCCATTTGCATCCCTACCCATTTGTTTCCCTTTGCATCCCTACCCATTCGTTTCCCAGCCATGAAGTATAGATGATCCTATGCTCCCAGACGTTTGAACAGGCTAACTTTACAAAGATGTCATCAGGGTGACACATCTGTGTTGACCAGTCAACCATCAGTGTCTGAAAAGGAAAAGCACGCGCCGGGCGTCACGGTTGGAAACATTTGAACATCGCATTCGCTTGTCGCTTGATGTTGAGGGTGGGTCCTAATCTCTGCCCGAGGATTTCCCGCTCGCTATCGTCCCCTTTCGTCGACGCTTTCAACTCTTCGCCTCATCTCACCGATGATTTCTCAGTACCGATATGATAACAACATCTCTTCCTCTTTCAGATTTCAAAGATTCAATCAGATCTCTACGTTCAACTCTTCATTTCGATCGATCAGAGATCCGATCGATTCGTATGTACTGCTTCCATTTCTATTTCTCTGTGTTGGTTTCACGTTTCTGTAGATTGAATTTTTTCTACTTTTGTGATTGCCTGTTCAGTTCATCCAAGTTACTTGATTGATCAAAAAGACAGAAATCTTGAGCCCCCAAAGAGCAAAATCTTGTGCAGATACGAAAGAGGGCTGCATTTTTCGAGTATTTGTTCGTTCGTGCATTTGTTCCTTTTTGCTTTCCTATCAGATGTGAAGGAAGCTTATTCCCAATCAAGGTTCACTTGTACGCTTGCTTTTTTTTTTTTTCTTGGCGATAATTGCTTCGGTGAAAAAATTGGGCGATTTTTTTTTTTTTTTTGGGCTTTACTCCTTCAAGGAGCCATTAATTGATTGGATGAATGCAAGTCTATATTTATCCAAAAATGAATGCATGTCTATGAGTTGAATTTGATAAACTAGGTGCTCTCCATCATTGGATGTGGTGATAGATGTTGAATTGAATATAGATCTATCAAGTCTCAAATTCATTGATGAAAGAATCATTTAGGGCTTTTGCCCTTTATTGATTTGTTGCATTTGGAGTCCCCCATCTGCAACCTATTTGAATTCTTTATATTTGAAAAGCTGAATTCTGATAAAAAAAAAAAAAAAAAAAAAAAAACAACAACAACTCTCGAGTACGAGCATCCTAGAAAAGAAACCAATTTCATGAATTGGTATTATTGTTGCAATGCATCATTTGGTGTTGATGTGGGTGTTATTGTTTGGTGCATCATCATTTTTTTCTTGGGTCTAGTTTCCATTTCTGTAATCATATTTTACTGTTGCTCGTAACTACCTTTGTGGCCCAGTCATGTACTTTTGGTTTCCTTAATTATGACAAGGTACTGTAAATATGTTTGCAGGAACTTGCTAACTTTCAAGAGACTACAATAAGCAAAAGCTTAAAGATAGAGTTCAAGGGAGTAATTCGTTTGACTTTAATTTATCTTGTTCCTCAAGACCTTGTACAACACAGAAATGAGTGATGGTAATGAGTCGGCTCCTCCTACAGATGAACAAATAATCATGGCGATCCCTTCAACTGATAATTCCGCGATTTCTGATTCAAAAAGCATTCAAAGTCAAGATCAAGAAGAGATTCTAAGTGGAGTGATGTCTTTGAACGCTAATGAGGATGACGATGAGGATGAGTCATCTGGTCAAAGTCATGAAGATAAGCAGAATTTACCAGGTGACGAAGTGGTAGAAGGTTCACACGATGAAACAATTGTGGACAAGCTTGAGTTATCAGATGACAAAGTAGGGGAAAATTCACATGATCAAAATACTGTTGACAAGCATGAGTTAGGAGATGATAGAGTAGGGGATGGCTCACATGACTGGGCTGACATGGACGGACAAGATTTGTTAGATAACAAAGTGGAACTAGCTTCACATGATTGTGTCGATGTTGATAAACATAGTGTACCAGATTACGGCGTGATGGAAAGCTCCCATGATCCACTTGTTGGGGGTAGAAAGATTGAAATCGAGAATCTAGAAGATCTGCGTCAATGCATTGAAAAAATTATAAGTGAAGAGGAGGTGGAACCAGTTTTTGATGGAACTGAAATTCCTGAGCTGGAGACTCTGAGAAGCACATCTAGACTTTCTTTGGATCCCGAAGCTGAGGAGCAGGGGGGTTCTGCTTGGCCTGAAAGAGCCACTGCCCTCAAGAATTTTGTTAAAGAGAAAAGTGCAGTAGCTGTATCCAGTGTTCTACGCCGTCTTTCTGGAAAAAGAGATGAAGATGACGGTCTTCCCATAGATGAAGTGAAGAGCGATAACTCAGCTAGCATTTCTAGTGAAGAAGATGAATCAAACTCAGGTGGGAAATTAAAAGATCCTCAAAGAACAATGGAGCGATCCACATGGAATCCTCTTAATTATCTTAAAATGGGATGGGATGTTGATGCACATAATACATTGGAGCAAGAGGAGGGTGACTCTGCACAAAATGTTCTTCAGTTACCAGCTATGAGAGGAAGAGTTACTTTGTACACTAGGCTTGGATGCAAAGAGTGCAGAGAGATTAGGTTTTTTCTTTATCAGAAAAGGATAAGATATGTAGAAATTAATATCGATGTTTATCCCAGCAGAAAAAACGAGGTTGAGAAACTCACTGAATCTTCTACTGTTCCGAAGGTGTTTTTCAATGAGTATCCAGTTGGTGGCTTGAATGAGCTCAAGAGCATGGATGAGTCTGGAAAACTTGATGAGGAGATTAACAAACTAATTACAGAGGAACCATCTCATGCTGCTCCTTTACCACCACTTTCTGGTGAAGACGATGAGTCTTGCAGAGGCGCTGTTGATGAGCTGGCACTTGTTGTAAAGAAAATGCAAGAGTCTATTTTAGTAAAGGACAGATTCTATAAGATGCGTATATTTAATAAATGTTTCCTAGGTTCAGATGCCGTAGATTTCTTGTCTGTGGATCAACACCTGTCAAGAGAAGATGTAAGTTGCTAGCGTTTCTCAACTCTTAGAAACCTGGTTTTATTTTATGCATTTGAAGTCTGGAATTCACATCAAAATTGAGACCAAAATAGTTCTATCATTTTTAGTTAACTCCCACTTAGATATTCATTTCCCCATTATAACTTGACCAGGTCATCAGGTGCACCTGAATCTTACAACTTTACTTTATTTGTATTAATAGAGTTCGATGCAGTGCTACATAGTTTAGGAGCAACTTCTTGCTTGGACTGATTAACTAGGTCACCTTCTGGAAGCATGGCAATATACTGGGCTCATCTCCTATGAAAAGGAAATTAGAGAACTTGTCTGATTGCATACGTATGACTGTACTGTTTCTGTGATTTAATCTAAAGAATCCCTGCATATTCCCAACAACTAAAGCTTGTAAACAACACTTGACATTGGTGAATGGTGTCTGTGTATGTTCGCTGGTTCCTTCAAGCAACTGTTGATGGAATCTCCAACTTTATTTTCTATCTTTATTCAGTAATTTGTTGGTATCAAAATAGGCACTCGTCAGTCTGCATGTAGAGAAAACTAACATTCTTCTTAGGTTCAATTTTTTGACCCTTCTTTTTTTCTTTTTTCTTTTTTTAACTCAAGTGAGTCTTAGCTTCTAAAGACAAAAAATTATTTTGTTTGGTTTACAAATTTAATAATCTCGTTTGTGCAAGTGTGAACTATGTAATTTGGTAAATTGAGAGTTGCGTCTTCTGATTCTTATGATGGAAATACTGAACCTGTAAATGGCCATAACCTACATTTTTTATGTGGATTGGGAGTTAGAGAAAGCTAAGAAATGTTGCATGTAAAGAATATGGAAATTTGGAGGATGTTAGGGTAGGTGAGGATGGTCATTTTATTGAGGGACAGCTAGTATTATTCGCCATTATTCAAAATAAGATGCGCTTGATGTCATGTCTTATTAAATTGTCTTGATTCTAAGTTTCTAGTTCCATCTGTACCAATTTCTAAAATTTTTAATCATGATACACTTCTACCATTGTCAGTACCGTAGCATTTACTTTGCTTAAACCACTGCCAATTGTTGGTTCTGCCTAGTTAGATTGACCCATGTGATTAGAGATTAACCACTTTAAAGTCTCAGTACTCCTTGCAGGTTAGGATTTCCATCTGATGTGACACATAAAAATTTAAAAGTTGATTATTTTCATGCAATTTTTTTCGCTTTATTTGCCATATTTTTTTCAGTTATTTCTAAATTTGCTTTAGGCTAGTAATTTTCTGCACTTTTTGGAACTCAATTTTCTTACGCCAATGGTTTAGGCTATCCAATTCGGACAGAAACTTGTAAGACTACATTTCTTCAGACATATTCTTGAGTAAGTCACTCATACCTCATCTTATTATGTAAAGTTTTGTTTGTTGATGGCTGCTCTTCTTCTTGGTTTTTCCTTTGTTTCATTATTAAGACGGAAACCTTTGTACGTTGTTCTGAATGTTTATCTGCTGTTATTAACTAGAGAAAATCTTTTCGAAGATGGAAACCACCTGTATAGATTCCTGGATGATGATCCTGTTGTGTCATCTCAATGTTACAACATCCCAAGGGGCATAATTGATATGAAACCAAAGTCAATTTCAGAAATCGCGTCCAGGTTGAGGTTCCTGTCCTTGGCAATCTTTGAGGCTTACACTTCTGAAGATGGAAGACACATTGATTACAGGAATCTCCATGGAAGCGAGGAATTCGCCAGGTTGGTTTGTTTTATTTTGTTTTTTCTCTGTTACCTATAAATAAGAAATGGTCGCCTTTAATGGATCACTGTTGCTTTCATATGTCCGCAATAATTGTTATTCTTTATGGTCAGATACATGAGGGTGGTAGAGGAGCTTCATAGGGTTGATATGAAGGATATGTCCAGAGAAGAGAAACTTTCTTTCTTTATAAATCTCTACAATATGATGGCTATCCATGTCATACTGGTTGTTGGTTACCCTACTGGACCATTGGAACGTAGGAAGATGCTTGGAGATTTCAAGTATGTTATAGGAGGGTGTTCGTACTCCCTTTCTGCTATCCATAATGGAATCTTACGTGGTAATCAAAGGCCTCCATATAATATTGCCAAGCCTTTTGTCTTGAAAGATCGCCGTTCAAAGGTGAGAAATGATTTCCTTTCAACATTAGTTTGTGAACGGATGGGGGATTTTCATACTATGGTTGAGTAAAAGAGTTTGGTTTAGTCTGCACGTCTTTGAGAAACTCACTCCTACTAAAGTTCAGCTTCTTTGAGACCTACAGCCCTGTTCGTTTTATACTTAGGGTATACTTGTCTGTATCTGGATACAAAGAATGTTCACTTGGCTAACTCTAAAACATTGTTGTCGAGTTTAGCTAGAAAAATAATTTGTTTCTGAGAAATTTTTTTTTTTTGTTCTTTCCTATTCTTTTTTTCTTTGTACTGCGTTCTTGAAATCACAGACCATAGGGAGACCGAATATTTCAGTTATGAATTTCATCACTCAAAAGAATTTGGTGAAGATGTTTGGATAATGAAGATTATTTTCTTCGCCACTAACAATCATAACGGCTCTGCCGGTGGAATACTGATTAATGGAAATTTCATCTTAATTGTACTAATTGTTCTATCCAAATCCTAGGAAATGGCTGGCAACTTGAGACTGTTAAATCCGAGGCATGGATTCTTGGAAAATCATGTCTTGGCATTCCATGCAATTGGTCCAAATGTTATAGAGTTTTGGCCTTGTTGATCGCAAGCTGAATCATTGTTGTTCATGTTTCTGTCTAAGGTTGTTCTTTCATATCCTGAACCTCTGGTTCACTTTGCACTAGTCTCCGGTACGAGATCTGGGCCTGCACTTCGATGCTACTCACCTGGTGACATTGATAAGGAGCTGGTTGAAGCAGCTCGCAGCTTCTTAAGAAATGGAGGGCTCATTGTTGATCCGGAGGCCAAGGTGGCATCAGTCAGTAAAATCCTTAAATGGTAAGTTGTGAATGTGAGATGAATTCCTTTTCCCATGAAATTTAATCTGTGTTTAAACGTAATTGCTTGATTTCGTTGTGAGCTGTGCATTTGGATATTGCAACTGAGAATTGTGATTGACCTCTGCTTCAAATTATTTTAGAAATGCGGCAGACATCAGGCAGAATGTTTTGGACTTGTTCATAAAATCTGCGTACTTGAGTTTAAACTGATTAGCCATTAAATGAAGCATGGTAATTCGGTCGTCTCATATTTCATCACTCTCTTTCCCTTTTTTGTTTCAGGTACAGTGTGGATTTCGGAAAGAATGAAACAGAGGTTTTGAAGCATGCTGCAAACTACTTGGAGTCGTCGAAGTTGGAGCAGATATTGGACTTGGTTGCCGATGAGCAGTTGAAGGTGGTGTACCAGCCTTACGATTGGGGCTTGAATTGTTGACAATAGATACTTTCAGCTTCTTATACTCTTGCCTCTGGAAATGCCAGTTGCAGAACGGAATAAAGATAATCAACTCAGCCTTGTAGGTTCCTTGTTACTGAAAATGAAATAAGTCAGATACTAGATTCCTTTTAAAAAAAAAAACAAAAAACAAAAATTTAGATCTTTTCTGTTATACAAAGATAAGTTTTGACTGAATTTGCGCATTCCTCAGTTATTTTTAGGCCGTAGTATGTAGATAAAGCTATTTCCATTGGAAGAGCTTCATGGTCAGGGGGCAACTTGTAGATACTTCATTCTTTTGCCAACCTATCAAGTCAGCTATTATTTGTGTTTGTTTTTGTCACTAATGTCGTAGTGTTTTGGTCAATCACTATATTAGTAACTAGTCATTTCCCTGCGCTTCGTGCAGGTGGAATAATAATACTATATTCATAATTATTCTCATCGAGTCAAACGAAAGGTTCATAAAAGAATAATAATAATAATAATAATAATAATAATAATAATAATAATAATAATAATAATAATACACTATATTCATAATTATTCTTATCGAGTCAAACGAAAGGTTCATAAAAGAACAATAATAATAATAATAATAATAATAATAATAATAATAATAATAATAATAATAATAATAATAATAATAATAATAATAATAATAATACACTATATTCATAATTATTCTCATCGAGTCAAACGAAAGGTTCATAAAAGAACAATAATAATAAGAAATAGCAAAACATTATATTGTCTTCTTTAGCTTTTGTAGCATTCTATGGAGTGAACAACATCTTTAAGCAATCGTAATCCGATGCAGTAGTGTATATTGATCCACTATAACCGTTAAATATAAATTTCTCCATATCGTCAGTTCATTTCAATTGAAGAATCTAAACCAATAGACAACATAACAAAGGCAACATAAATGTCACGTGATTATTAATTTGTGTTATAGATATAATGATTCACTTCAGTCTTGAACTTATGGAAAACGTATCAACCTATTAGATCCAATATAAAGCGAACATACATAAAGAATATCAATCAAAAGTGGTTTAGCTTATAAGCGTTGTGAATGAGTTTTATATCACTAGATGCATGAAGCTATGAGTAAGTAGAACAACTTTTGAATATACAGGCGATGTTGAAATTCATCGATCCTATCTTGAATTTATTGGGTGATAATTGGTTGAGAACTGGAGGAATCTAAGGTTATGTATAATAAAATTGGTTTTTTTGTGATTTTTTGAAAGGTGAAGGAAAAAAAAAAACCAAGTCGATTGCAAGAAAAATGGATGAGAGTCGAAATTTATAGGGGGAATGTAACTTTCACTACACTCGATTCCTTGTATTTACCCATGATTTTAAGTTCAACGTACTTAATCTATTAATGATAAGATAGTCACTATTAATTATTAATAAATGTACACTTCTGTACTATTATAATAGCAATCCCAAAACGGTTAACCGTGAAGTCTTTTTGGCTAAAAGTCCAAACAATGACCCTGTGAATTGATAAAAATGGTTAAAATTAAGGGTAAATTAGTAATTTAATTGATAAGTCCAAATTAATATGCAGGTTTTCCTAATAAAGTGGGATTTAGAAGATTTTTTTTTTCTCTCCTCCAAGTTTCTCTCTTCCGCTCATTACACCTTCTCTCTCTCTCCTCACGCTTCTCTCTTCCCTTTTCTCTCCTAACGTGTCTCTCTTTCCCTTCTCTCTCTAATATCTCTCTCACGTGCAACGCACGTGCTCATCAACTAGTAATGTATAATTATATCTCTTGAAATAATAAATAAATAAATAACAAAAAATAACTCAATTCCTTGTATTTACCCATGATTTCAAGTTCAACGTACTCAATCTATTAATGATAAGATATCAACTATTAATTATTAATAAATATAGACATAATGTATAATTATATCTCTTGAAATAATAAATAAATAAATAACAAAAAATAAGAAAATTGAGAAAAATAGAAAAATAGAACGGTGAGATGAGGTAACTTTTACACACTCTCTCTCCTCCGACTTTTGTATATATATAGATTTAAGGCGGTCTACAACTATTAAACTGCATTTGTTCTCCAACGAATAGATTTCAATACCAATACTCTTTTTCTATTCCTTTTTTTTATCAGTTATTCATATTACTTTTAATAAGTTATTTAACCAATAAAAATACAAATAAATATTTTACTTTATAAAGTTAAAGTAAATATTATAGTTTTTTTTATATATTTTTATATTTTATATTATATATATATTTTTAGAGTTTAAAATTGATAATCTATGACACTTGATATGATGCTTGTTAGTTGTTCCTCCAACCGAGCGCCAAATTAATTCACAAACAAAATGTATTTTACAATTAGGTTGTAGTTGTGGCAAAACACTTGGACACAAATTTCATAAAACTAAAAAGCTCCAATAAAAACTAATTGCAATAACAACATAGACTGAGATTGTGACAGACCCATGAAATAATAATTAATTTAATTTCTTAATTTCAAATTAAGATCCGTAGCTCCCACCCACATAGACACTGCCGTCAAATGTAGGGCACGCTTGACAAGGTATTAAATAACTATTTTTATGTGATGCATTCATATTTATTTATTATCTAATAAATCATGTCACACTAGCGTAGGTCATCCGTTTTGGTTGCGTTGTATGTGCGTTGGGTGCGTGGTACACCTCAGGAAGCATGTAGAGCGAGTGTAAAATGGGTTGATGACTTAGATATTTGATAGCTTGTTTGAATATATAATTAATTTGATTTCCATGCTTAGGCTAAGGTTATATTAAATCCAATGTGCCTAAGTCGATAAAAAGGGGCTAAAATGAATTAATCAAGCCTAAGTTTGCTAGAAGTGAATATTGATACACCTAATGATGATCAAAACTTGAGTCACTCTAGGACCATTTAGTGGGCATCTAAGTGTGCATGAGAATCCCTAATCTACACTTTTGATGTGCATCGAGATGAGTAAGTGTGGTGAAGGGTCTAGATCTAAAGTTCAGAACATTAAAAAAAAACACTATTTAAGCTAAGCTTCCCTTCATTCATTACAAGAGCAAA
Organism: Stephania yunnanensis; assembly: GCA_039657365.1. NCBI lineage: Eukaryota > Viridiplantae > Streptophyta > Magnoliopsida > Ranunculales > Menispermaceae > Stephania > Stephania yunnanensis. The sequence continues at coordinate 36,580,063 of CM077581.1, forward strand.
ATACCCCTTGGGTGTATTCAATTTGAAAAATTCATGTATTTATGTAAATGATGAATTTTCATGGATTTCATGGAATTTGATGGGATTTAGAAAGACTTGATCCAAATCCATCCAAATCTTATGGATATGGGTGAGATTCGGTAATGTATATTTTTTGAATAGAAACCCACTCAAATTTATTAAAATCCATTCAAATACTAATGTCTTTAAAAATTGAATACACATAGACTTTTTTACAAATCCTTTAAAATCCATCAAAATCCTAATTGAATACTACTTGACTTTTTAAAAGTCAATTAAAATCATTTGAAATCCAAATTGAGTACACCTCGATTTCAAAATCCTCCAAACTGTTTTAAAATCCTTCCAAATCATCCAATTGAATACACCCCCTTAATTTAAGAGAGGAATAAAGCCAAATTGACCAGCTGGAAATCCAAAGAGATTATGGGCATCAAGCTGAGATTGAGCAAAAAATTGAAGACCTCACACTAAGCAAACCAAAAACCTTTCTTTCTCGTAAATTTACTTGTATGAGATCATGTAATGCATGCAATTTTTGGATTTTTGTCCATAAAAGAAATCTCAATGATTAATTTGGGGTTTCTTGTGAACTTGGACTCAAATGTGCAAAAATCATCACTGATTTTCATGAATTAAAGTGTTGCAAATTTTGGTTTTTGGTGTTTATAGTGTTCTTGTTAATGGAGGCCCTGAATGCATGAATTGATATTAAATTTATAACGAAATCAGTGTTTTCATTGTTGTTATCGTTGTTGTTGAACTATAGGTCGGTCATAGTTGGGCCGAATCGGGCCTGATTTAGGGAGCCCACTCCCTATTTGTTAATAAAAACTAATTAAAATTAATTAAAATTAATTAAAATATATTAAATGAAATAAATTACTGAAAAATAAGAGAAATAGATAAAAATTTATGGAAAAAAATCTAGAAAGATTGGAAAAAACATAAGAAATTAGGTGTCAGAAATTGAATTTTAAGGAAAATTTGGGGTTTTGTACCAGGTATATAACCCGTAAAGCGTGCCGTAACTAAATATTGGATTAAAAATCTTTATTGTCGGTCTTGCATTATAACAATTAATTTGACTTTAAAATAATTAAAATAGTATATTTGGACACCATGGACTTAAGAAGCTGCAGTCAAGTGTTGGGCGAACACTTCGAGGCGAGAGCAAGATGTTTCGAAGGGTATTGCAATTATTTGAGGTGAATAAACCCACGAGAAATGTAGTTAGTATTCTATTGATAACACTTATTCTATTTCAGTTTCATAAAGTGCAATTTGATGTTGTTCATACTTTTGTCAGTCCACTCTCATGTGTGTATGCGTGTTTGTTGATGGGGTCGGGTATGGCACAAACTCACACCCCGAGGCTTGCTACCCCGCGCTATTAGATTAGTTGCCAATGTTAGGGCTATGTGGTGATAATTTCCCGCGGAACCTGCAAGTTGAGAGATGAATGATAGAGACTTAAGTCCCCAATATAGGTTCCTCTCGGGGATATGTTTGGATGACATTTTCGTTCTTAGATTCCTCCTTATCGGCTGGAGATGTTTGACAAAGTATTCATTATGGGTCCTCTCGACCGATAAATCCGATACTCGGATGTCAACCAGGGCTTCTATCATGTTGCATACATGTCCTTACTCTAACTTCTCTGCGACTTATGTTCATGTGATTTGCCTTACATTTTCCCTTTACTTACATTGCATGGATTGTAGCCGTATTATTGAAATTCTTGAATGTCAGCTAACTTTCTTTGAGATTTACTCACTGAAATTTGAGCAGTAGAGCCCCATCAGCTTTTGACATAAGTGTTTGTATATATTTAATTTACTACTTTTTTTGGGTTTTGGGTGGACTTTTGTACCGATACATATATATGGCTACTTCTTGTACTTTTATTGCATTTTATGATATACATGGTATCGTATTCCGAGTTTTCCACTTTAAGGTTATGATAAATGTAAATTACTTGCTCTATATCTTTTGGCATGTATTTAAGACTTCCGCTTAATAAACTAACTAATAATGAATTCATAACTTGTTAACTTAATAAATCTCTTATAAATGACTACAAATACATGGAAAACACTGAGTTAAAACGAATAATACATGTATCAATGTTAAGGTCGCGAGGCATCAAGGCAAGTGTGCGCTGATGTGGCAAGCTTGGTGACATGTCCGGCGACGGGTGGTGCTCGATTTTCCTTGGGGCTTAGGGACGTCATTTTTTAATAGTTGGAATCAAAGCCTAGGTTTAAGGAAACCTAGGGAAAAGTGTAAGGAGATCGAATAACACTTAACAAACAACTTAGATATAGAAACTCGATGATCCTTACTTAGAACCTTGGTTAGGAAGTGATGTAAAATGAGTAGTGTTAGAGTTTATACGTTATATATTTTGGCTATAATAATATATAGGCGTATACAAGGCTAATTCAGACACGTCTTCGCCATTGCAGATACGTTATGGATGAATACTCGATTGCGCCCGCTACTAACGGGGTCAGATAAGCGATCCAACTCAGGCTATCTTGATGGACCAAATTATTTAAAATAGGTTTGACGCATATGATCTACAGTTTGCATAGTTGATAGAGCTGATATGCCCATAGTCAGTGGCGATAAAAAGTTTCACAGTTTTCTGCACACTTAGCGTTACGAAGACAACCATTGCCCCGATTGTTCAGGATACTGCAGTGACGACAATGAGGGCAGAGATACCAATTGGTATTGTCCAGGCGACTACTGCTACCAAGACTGCTACATAAATCACCATACTAGCAGTGACACCGGCGTTAACCTCTGCTCACGAGGTCATATTTAAGACATCCTTATCAGATGAGGTGAAACTGATTAATGAGTTCATTACGTTCCAACGGAGCTGTTTTTATGAAGGCGGAGATCTAGAAGTTGTAGGGAAGTAGGTCATCACGCACGAGAAACTCCATAGACTTCTCAGGATCCATGAGAGCATACATGCCTAGATTTCTTGATTTATGCTCAAAGGAGAGGCCGCGGTTTAGTGGCTTACGCATACCAGTGCTCTTGGGGAGCCTACTACTTATGCTAAATTCTACAAGTATTTTATGATTACTATATCCCTCCAGAGATTCATCTGAGATTGAGAGAGTGGTTTTCGAGTCTAAGGCAGGGTAAATGGACTATGGTATAGTACAAGGAGAGATTTCGGTACCTTCTTTAGTTTGCACTGGATGTAGCTGGCACAGAGTGAGTAATGTTTACTAACTCACTATAAGGCTTCAACATGAGATAACCAATGTAGTAGTGTCCATTGGAGGATGCACTTTGTAGGGAATTAGTACATGGGACGTATATATTATTATGTGGTGCCACTTCGGTTACGTAACAACCGAAAAATAGTTTATGCAGGGTTCTAAATAAGATTATAGGAGGAAGAGGCCCAAAGACTAGAGAGATAGATAGGAACCCAAACATGATGATAGGCAGACAACCAATGCATATGCTTCAGTGCCAATGCATATGCCTCGTGCCTGCACAACCAGTGCATGCCTACAGAGGTGGTTATACATAGTAGGGATTAGGACCAACTCAGAATTAGAAGGGCAGGGACTGAGGATAGTAGGGTCAGAGCCAGAGGTCCAGGAGTGGACAAGGTTAGGGGTAAGGATGCACGCAGGGAAATTGTTTCACATGTGGATATACTGGCTCCTACAAGAGGGAATATTTGAGGGCATCAGTGGCATTGATTCCCGCACCACCAATACATGCTAGAGCGCAGGTTCATGCAGTAGCTCAGCTAGACCGCGAGAGGAACCGACATCTTGTCGATGTGTTATTTTGACTTGTGATAGATTTATGCATACACGTATTAATTGCAACTCTATAGTGTCATTTGTTTTTAGATACATGGGAGGAGAGTCAGGGTTAACACCGGTTAGAGTATATATACACTTGATTCTTAACACGACTGCTGGGGAGAAGGTCTACCCTTACATAAAATATGAGGGATGCATAATATAGATCTACATACATCAATTCCCTATATATCTGTGTGTACTAGAATTCCTAGAGTTTGATGCACTATTAGGTATGGATTGGTTGGCGGCTTATCATGCCACTTGGGTTTTTTTCATAACACAATGGCATTCCAGATTTTAGACATACTAGAGTTTAACTTCATCAGAGATGTGAGTATAATTCCAATCATGAAGGGTAGGTTTTTTGTGACATAAGAGAAGGAGTTGTTTTCACGGATAGTAGAGTCGACTGATAAGCCAAAAGTTAGACTTGAGGATGTACCCATAGTCAAAGAGTTTCCCAATGTCTTTTCTTATGAATTACCAAGATTACCTCCACCATGAGAGATAAAGCTCATTATCGAGTTGGTTCCAGACACACACCCAATAGCCAACAGACTGTACTGGATGGCAGGGAATGAACATGATGAGTTGATGGCGCATCTTAAGCATTTGTCAAAGAAAAGGTTTATAAACCCAAACATGTCACCATGGGAGGCGCTGATCCTATTTGTTAAGAAAAAGGCCGGTGGCTTGAGGATGTAAATAAATTATAAAAGGCCGAACCAGGTGACGGTAAGGAATCGTTATCCATTGCCCATGATCGACGACTTGTTTGGTGGATGTTAGACGATTGTTAGAAAAATATAGAGAAAAGAAAAAAGATCTTCATATGGTATTCGTAGATTTAGAAAAAGTATATGATAGGGTCCCTAGAGATGTTCTTTGGTGGGTCCTAGATACATAGACACTGTTAAGGATATGTATGATGGAGTAGTAACGAGTAAAAAGACATTTGGAGGAGCTACAAAAGAATTTTTCATTACGATAGGACTACATCAAGGATCGGCTTTAAGCCCATATCTCTTTACTTTAGTTATGGATGAACTAACTAGACATATTCAAGAGGATATACCATGGTGTATGCTATTTGCAGATGATATTGTCTTAGTGGATGAAACTAAAGATGGAGTGAATAGGAAATTAGAATATGGAGGAATACATTATAAGACGAAAACTGAATACATGCACTGTAAGTTTAGAAACACTAAACATCGAGATGATGGAGTGGTAAAATTAGGGGAAATAAAAGTTCCTAAGGAAAACCACTTTAGATACTTAGGATCAATCATACAAAATGATGGTAACATTGAGAATGATGTCACACACAGAATTCAAGCTGGATGGAAGAAATGGCGGAGTGCAACAGGGGTGATTTATGATCGAAATGTTTCTACTAAGTTAAAAGGAAAATTTTATAGGACCGCAATTAGGCCAGCTATGCTCTATGGAAGTGAATGTTGGGCGGTAAAGCAACAACAACTAGATAAAATGAACGTAGCATAAATGAGGATGCTTAGGTGGATGTGTGGTAAAACTCGTAAAGATAGAATAAGAAATATGAAAATTCAAAGACAAGTAGGAGTAGCACCAATTGATACAAAGATTAGGGAAGGGCGGTTGCGATGGTTTGGTCACCTGCAAAGATGGCCTACAAATGCTTCAACTAGAAAACTTGACTCAATGGAAACTGTAGAAGTTCGACGAGGTAGGGGTAGACCAAAGTTAACATGGGATGCATTAATTAGGAGGGATTTGAATGGTTTGCAAAGCTCACCATCAATTGCACTTAATCGAGCACAATGGAAAAGTTCGATCCATGTAGCCGACCCCAGTTAATTTGGGACTGAGGCTATGTTCTTGTTGTTGTTGTTGTTGTTGTGCGATAAAACACTCACACACATTCAAAGTAAACATTGTAATAAAATAAATAAAAGATATTAATGAAAATACTTTTTATTAAATATGTCAATTGAACAATAAAACTAAATTAAAATCAATTGAAAATAGTCTAAAACTAATCGGGGGCACTTAATTTCGAAGCCTTTGGGTAACATATATATATATATAGTATAAGATAGTGTACATACCATAATCGAACTCAAATTCCTTGTTTTAATCCAATATTTTCGTGACTGACATCGGCGAATCCTAATCGAATCCTCATTTTCAGCTAAATCGTTGGAAAAATCATTGGAATGATGACTATGGTTCATTGATTTGTGTACCGAGTCCTAGTTCATTTTCTAAATCGCTGATGAATTTCATTCTATTTTCTTCAATTGACCGAGTTCTTTACTTTTTTTCCTTTTTTCTTCCATTTCTTCATATAACCTTAATATAATCTGAAATCACTTAAAAAGAGAAAATCAGTGTAATATAGCCTTTTATGTCTAAAATCAACCTCAAATATATTATAAAAATGTCTAATTATTGACTTGTCACTGGTACTAGTATTATTGGAGCCAAGCAAGGGATTAATAGTTCATGCTGATGCTTGTGGCATCGGATTGGGTTATATGTTGATGAAGGGAGATAATGTCATCGCTTACCTTTCTTAACAGTTAAGGACTCATGAGAAGAATTACCCAGTGCACGACTTGGAGTTTGCATCAGTCATTTTTCCATTGAATGTATGGAGGCACTACTAGTACGGTAAGAGATTAACGTTGTACACAGATCTTAAGAGTTTAAAGTATTTCTTCACTCAGAAAGATCTGAACATTAAACAAAAATGGTGGTTAGAGTTATTGAAGGACTACGACTTCTCTATTAAGTATCATGTTGGGAAGGCACGCAACACTGAGTTTGCCAGTAGATGAGCGAGTACGGTTTACTTGAGGAGGCGACAACACTAAGTTTGATAGAGTTTCCTACTACAACAAAGACGCACATTTGTGGGAAGATTGAGGTTCTCTTTATTTCTATTCTGCAAGTGTCAGAGTGTCAGAGAACCGAAAAGATATATTCGAGGTGCAATGAGATGGCACGTAGTACCGATCAATCTGGTTGGAGTAAGTGAGTGGATCGGTGTTAGAGGCACTTAATGAGGTTATGGATTCTAGTTATAGCAGAGTTGCTATCAAATTCTTTAGGGAGGCTCACAGGTCCCGATATACATTTCATTTGTGGTGGACCCAAATTTTGAGGCAACCCTAGGGACCTCCACATTACATCACACGTCACCTAGCCCTGCCATACAATGGACTACTATCTATGATGCCTTGCGACCAAACTGGTTGCTTACACGTTTTCCATTAGACCCTAGCTTAGCTAAATAATCTTCATTTAAGTATTAGTGATTTAATTAGCCAATTAATCAATTTATCAAATTATATTACAATTTTACAGCGGTAGTCTTAAAGTGAATAAATTATACAATATTTAAAAATTCTAAGTAGTGGGAAAACCTAGCAAAATGATACCCTGTATATAACAAAGGCAAAATAATACAACAAAATACCCATATACATTTATTCGGTGTTCTATAGTCCCCAAAACCCAACAAAAATATAAATATATACATAATATAGTCAAACACAAGATGGCATCACTATCTCAAAGGTAATCGCCTAATACCTCCTTGCCCTTACTCATCGAAGGATCTGCACTCGGTCACCTAACAAATACAGTGACGAGTCCAGTGAGTAAAGTTCCAAGAGAAATTGTAACGACACGTTACCCTAAGCTGGTGACTAGTGCTGACCCAAATTCTAATTAACTCAAGTTAGGCTTGTGGTTAAGTTCGGGGTACCTCGATTAGCGCGTGCATGGGTTTATGTGATGATTTGTGTTTGTATAGAATGTTTGCATGAATTTATTAGTTATGGGATTCATAGGAAATTAATACAAGCCTATAATAGGAAAACAAATAATTAAATAATAAATTGTCGGTATGCCAAGTGTAATGAGAGGGTTGTGAAATGAATGTGCATACCCAAAAATACTGGTAGGCATGTTTCGTGAATTTATTGGCGAAAAAATACACAAAGTATATATATAATTAATATATAAATATATATAATTAAAACTATAAGTTTGATTTGAATTGTTAGGATTGTTGGATCACCTCGAGATGAGCGTAAGTGTTAATGGCATTAAGATATGTGTCACGACCCGAAATCCTAATCCAAGATTTATTTCCTTAATTAGGATCAGTGGCTCATGGCGTGGGACCCGCATCGAAATATGTGTCGTAACCGAGGCAATGTGGCCGAAGTATATATTATATTTGTTGTGATGCATGCCTAGTGTATTGCATATGTGTAGACTAACAAGTTACTCCTACTTGTGTACAGGTGTCGAGAAGTGAGGGCAGATGCGCGTCGAGATGCTTGCCGGTGTGGGACCGAGGTAGAGAGTGATGTGGTAAGTTTATTTTAAGCTTAGTATAACTTATATGTTGAAATAATGTTGCTATAGTTGATTATATATTAAACGTACATAAGTTAGCAATTTAAAATAATAGCCGTGTAATAATTCTCGAGATACATATTGAAACATCTATAGACCAATCGAGTTTGACATTGGTGTTACTTGTAGATCGTTAGTGGAGAGTTAGTGGGAAATGTGGTAAGGTGTAAGCCATTAGATTAGTCTCGGGATGCGTAGGTACATTAAGATCAATGACTATTAATCAATCCAAGATAATATATACGATTGTCAAGGTTTTGGAAGGATTGGTGTAGGAGTTAATCAAGCTAAGAGTTCATAAACTTGGTACGTTACTTACACTAACAACTTAGCTAGTGTAAGTGAAGCCTATATGTGGAGAGAACTCAAAATTCTAAGTGCAGAACTCTAGGTTTTCCTTCAAATAGTGCACTTGGTAGGTCAGCTAGCACGCTAACTTTGTATAACGCACTAGAGAAACTTAGCAGTGTGCTAATGAGATCATTACCGCGCTAATCAAGTTACCAAGCGCGCTAGGTGCTATGACAAAATAAAAAAATGTAATTTCTTAAATTTAATTGAACATTATAAACAAGTCTAACGCCCTAATTAACACTCAAAAATATATTAAATAATATTAGGAGCCTAGGGAAGAGTCTTGAGGGTTAGGATACGAGTCTTGAGGAGTTTGGAGGTTGAAATAGCTAGAAAATTTGCGTGGATTGTAAGTAAACTGATTGAGATATTTATTTACATTTCATCCCTATTTTGTTATTGTTTCCAGTCATTTGGACTGAGTTGCCTATTGTATTCTATATACCATGAGTTATTTCCTCTCTTATTTTTATGAGTTTGCTATCACCGTATCAATTGTTGGTTAAATGATTTCATTGACTCCAAATCATGTGCTATGTCATTTTTTATTATTAATACATGTGGTTAAATGAAATAACATGCTATTAGGTAGGTGTTACATAGTGTTGTAAATATATTTTCCATTGTGCATTATATATGCAATTGCTTTATTGGGTTCCCAAACCATGTTATCTCTTAAAATATGAAAGTAGTTCTTGTATCTAGAACCATGATATGATAGAGGTGTTGTGACATACGGGGGTCTTTAGACTTCCGGGGTGATTGGGATCTCTCCACTAACTTTGGTGACATCATGGTGTATAGGACCCGAGGTTGTTGGCAAGTATACATCGCAGGTGACTGGCACTTGGGATGATTAAAAAAGTGCAGAGCACGACTCCGATTTTCACAGAGATATAGAGCTTAGCTCCATCCTTACATAGTGGAAAAGGCGTTGTGATAGGACTCATGGCCGACTGGCCCTAGATCATTCTAATTAGCCGAATGTCAATTTCATTTTGTTTAACTGAAGTGTCTTATAGCATGACTTCTTGTTCAGCTTTAATTGCTATTATTATGTTTTCAGATACTTGTTGTATATTTGGAAATGTGAACAAATGTCTCTCAGTGTTACTTTCTACATTATTGTACTCTCCGTCCTTTTTACGATGGTAGGTGCAGATACTTCGAGTAGCAAACCAGGGAAGGAGAAAACCAATGATTAGTGTTGAGCTATTAGAGGAGAGTTTCTGCTACTTTTTATGTGATCATTTTATGTTTATATTACTTATATCTATTTGTATAACTTTGGGTTGTACATTATAGGTTGAGAGATAGTACCCTAACTAGATACGTGTTGACCTATTTTACCGCCATTTCATTATATATGTATGCATGTGATCTTTACTTCCTGATTTTCCATAAATCTAGGTAACATATTAAAAGCTTCCATTAAATTGTTAAGACTTTCGTTGAATAAACTTTAAATTAGTAAATTTTATTTAACTTTAATTTATTAATTAACATAAAATTAGAAACTGAATATCTAAAAAATTAACTAGTAAGAATAAAGATTTTGGAAACACTGACAAATTCCTTATTAAGTGCGACATGGTGAGGTTAAGGCTTAGTGACGGTATTAGGCTGAGCGGTGTCCTAATTTGAGAAGGGGTCGTCACTGGTGGTATCAGAGCTTAGGTTTGTAAAGCCTAGGTTTATAGAGCCTAAGTTTATAGAGATTAGGTCATGGAATATAGTTATTCTATAATGCGATACCAAAGTTAGAGTTGGTAACATAGGCCTAAATTTTCTGATAATTAACAAACTTAATTTAAACAAGAGGATACATATCTTAGACGTGGCAACTAGATGATCATTGCCTAGAAACTATTAGTTGGGAAGTGAGTAAAAGTAACATGCAGATTTCTTATATGTACATTATATTTTCTATATGTATATGTTATTTACGTA